>CM018698.1:49633223-50233223 GCA_009363875.1 Mikania micrantha
CTTCCGTTGGTGTTTTCGGAGTATTCCATTTCATACTGCTTCTACTGTAGCTGGGTCCACGTTTATGCCTTCTGGACTAATAACATGACCTAAAAATTGTACTTCCCGTAGCCAAAAGGCACATTTAGAGAACTTAGCATAAAGCTTTTCTTCTTTAGTATTTCAAGAACTTCCCTGATATGACACGCATGATCACCTTCACTCCTTGAGTATATTAATATATCGTCAATAAACACAATCCTGATCGGTCTAACATAGGTCTGCATACCGATTCATCAAATCCATAAACGCCGCAGGAGCGTTTGTTAATCCGAAAGACATCACAAGAAACTCATAGTGTCCATAACGTGTGCGAAACGCTGTCTTCGGAATATCTGTTCTCTCACCTTTAATTGATGATACCCTGATCTGAGATCTATTTAGAAAACCAACTTGCCCCTTGCAAATTGGTCGAAAAAATCATCCATCTTGGTAACGGATACTTATTCTTTATTGTGAGCTTATTCAATTCCCTATAATCAATACAATTCTCATACTTCCATCCTTTTCTTTACAAACAACACTGGTGCACCCCAAGGTGACCACACTCGGTCTTATAAAACCTTTGTCTAGAAGGTCTTGTAGTTGGGTCATTAATTCTTTCATTTCCGTTGGAGCCAGACGGTACGGTGCCTTGGCGACAGGTTGAGCTCCTGGCACAACATCAATTTGGAATTCGATTTCCGATCAGGGGAAGTCCTGGCAAATCCTCAGGAAATACATCAGGAAAGTTACACCCCACGGGTACGTCTTCCAATTCTTTTACCTTAATTTCTTTATCAATAACATAAGCCAGATAAGCCCCACACCCTCGCCTCATAAATTCACTGCCTTAATCATTGAAATGACTTTAGGCGCGTTAACACTTTATCCCCGTAAACCGTTACTGAACTCCCATTAAGAGCCGTTAAGAAAATCATATTTCGTCGACAGACAATGTTAGCCTCATGTTTGGCCAACCAATCCATACCCAAAACTACATCAAAACCTCCTAACGTAATCACAAACAACTTAACAGGGAATCTATGACCTTCTATATCAATGACAATCATCATCAATAGCCTCCGTTACTCTAGTAGATTTACCAAGAGCAGTTTCTATGTTAAAGGCATTTTTATCTTTCTAATATTTGCACACAGTTTCACAAAAAAGTAATAGCCACAAAGCTCATACTTGCACCAGAATCAAATATCACTGAAGCAGGGATATCATTAATCAAAAATGTACCTGTCACCACATCCGGGTCTTTGGCTGCCTGATCTCTGGTCATAGTAAAGGCACGAGCTTTTGCTTTTGCTTCTCACCTCCTTTGCTACTTTCAGGTTGATGGATTTATTAATTATTGCCTTCGGTTTAAGACAATTTTGCTAATGTGACCCAGTTCACCACAATTATAACACTTTGGCCTACTCGGACAATCAAAAGAGAAATCTCCCATCTTTCCACAACGGTAGCACAAAGTAGTCCCCGTACGACATTCTCCTCCATGTTTCCTTCCACAATTTAAAGCATGTTTCAACTCTTCCAATCTAAACCTTTTCATAGGGGTCCTGATTTTTCATTTCTGTTTCTTTTAAATTTTGATGCCCACTTTTGCTTCGGTTCCTCCTTTAACGGTTCAGCTTCCACAACATCATCCCAGACAATGCCGCTAATTTCTACGGCTGATTCAAAAGTTCTAGGAGCATGCGCCTTCACATGTGTTCGGACTTTAGGCGGTAGTCCTTCCACATATAACTCAATCTGCGTTCCTCCGTGTTTACCAAATGGGAACCAGTCTTGACATTTCATTAAATTTTGACGTATATTGCCGATGGTTCATACGTCCAGCTTTCAAAGTCAGAAATTCCGCTCGATTTTATCAATTTCATTCTTTGGACAGAAGTGTTTATAACTAATTCCTTCAAGTCCTCCCATTTAAAACCCTCCACATCAGTAGTGGTCTTTGACTGCTTAACAGTGTTCCACCAATGTAGAGCTTCTTCAGTAAATGAGTGAGCTGCAAATTTCACAGCTTGATCTTCCCGGCATTCACTGATAGCAATAACCGCCTCCATAGCCGAAACCCAATGACAGGTGGCCACAGCATCCTTCTTACCATCAAATGAGGGTGGATTGCCATCCTTTGAAGGCCTTGTAATCACAACCCTTTCGTTTCTCTGACGTAGAATCACCGTTCTTAGTTCCGGTGATCACAACTTCTTCTTCTTTAGTGCTTTCCTTAGTTTCTTCAGACTTTTCTTTCAAAGTATCCTTCAGTATTTTTGTAACCAAAGCTGGTAGCTTATCATCCAAAACTTTACAGACCTCATCAGAAATAGCCTTCACTACGATAGGCTCTAGAGTAAACTCATTTTCATCTTCGGTTGCTCGTTGTGCTCGTAGTCGTCTTCATTGACGGGTTCTTCATTCTCGATATGTGGTTCTTCATGTTCCTGTGGTTGCTTACGTGTCTACCCCTTTGTCCAGCCATTTAACTACCTACAAGATGCATCAATTGGAGAGTCAGTACAGTTTTAGTTTAGCACGAAATAAGCTTTGTAAATCGTTAATGACGTTGATCAGGTTATTAACCATTTACCTAACTCATAGGCTCTAACGTTTCCCATCACGTCACCCCAAAGTGCATGACTCTAACTATCTTTCTAACCTTACACCTATGTCTTAACTCATACATAACATTCAGCTCATGGCATCAAACTACCCTTGACTGGCATTCTTATCCTTCAGTCCCATTTCAGTTTAAGTCTAGTCATTAGGGATGACCAGATCTCTCAAACTATGGCTCTGATACCAACTTGAGAGGCCCGAGCCCCTCCGTTGGCAAACATCAAACCCATATTCTTTAAAACATATTTACATTACCATAGCAGCGGAACTTCGGGTGATTATAGAAATATAATACACAAATTATACAAACGTAAACATAACCCACACTTTATAGTTTTATACATAGCCAGTTTATGCCATATTATGCCAGGGTAATCTTCAACCTATGCCACGAGCCCTCAGCTAATCTCTCTCGTTACCATTTAACCTGACATGCATGTAAAACAAGTCAGCTTTATGCTGGTGAGTTCTAATTAAGTTTTCATAAAATCCTCACTGCACATATATAACATTAACGTTCACTGTTGACCGAGGTCAACAATCTCAATCATACTTGAACATAATTCATTTCATCTACATACATATTCTCGCTACATCAATCATACCAATACATAAAACCTGAGCCTTGCTGTTAACCGAAGTCAACAAACCTTTAACATACATATTATCATAGCATAATCTCATACACAACCTACTCATCATCATACATTAACCATATTGTGCAAAACTTTAGCCTGAACTGCTGACTTTAGTCAGCCTGCTTGTGCAGCACAAGTCTCTATGACACTGACGACCCACAGTCGACAGGCCTGTTCTTTCATAGGACTCTATGACTCTGACGACCCACAGTCGACATGCCTGTTCTTTCACAGGACTCTATGACTACCAACCGAAGTTGGCAGCTCATACCGATACAAGACTTCGTTACATACTTCATTTATACATAACATGGTTTAAATCATTTAAACCATCATAAACATAAACACTTTACTGCACCGCAGTGCTCAAATTCTGCCCAACCGCAGCCGGGACTTTAAAACCATATTTCTACTCGACCTCGGTCGAGACTTTAAAAAAATCAATTACTTCTCAACTGTAGTTGAGACTTAAAGCATTATTTACTTTAAAACGTTCTTTACTTGAAAACATTCTTTACCTGACCTTAATCAGGTTAGTGTCACTTTCATACATTAACTTTACAACTTGAAACATTCTTTACTTTAACATATTCTCTTATCTGACCGTAGCCATATAAAACAATCATTTACCTAAAATTTCTTTATAACATGCATATCAGCCCTAAAATGTTAAAATAGTAAAAGGGGGCTCATAGAACTCACCTGATGTCTTACTGTAGCAAGATCACTCACAAACTGGTACTAATGGTGAATTTCTGCATTCGTTTATACTTAATAAATCATTTATGTTTTAACCTACTGATTAGATCTTTCTGAACGTTCAATGTCAAAGACATTGTCTTGAAAGTCATCAAATAGTAATGTTGTTGATTAATGGACTGTTTAAAACAGTTCCTGAACAGATTATGGCTTAGAAATGATAAATCCCTATCATTGATTACCCAGATATCATGAAATATCACAACATAGTCTTAGAATAGGTTTAATAACCATGATTAACATACTAATCTGACTGTTATCACAAACATCAGATAATTGTTTCAATAAGTATGTTAATGAGTTGGAACACTCAGATTTAACCTTTGCATTTCAAAGATTAACAAACTAATCATTTACATTATCATAATCAAATGGATTAATCCATTATAATCATAGTTGTGATTTTATGCAACCCGGGCATTACACAACGGCTCAAAACAAGGATTTAACCGTTAGAACATCGTGTTCTTCATTTCTAATCAATCCTAGCCATCATCTAGGCAATAATCAACAATCCTAACTATCTTATTACGTTCAAAATCAAGATCTAATCAATCAAAATCAAACTAGAAGGTTAAAACGAACCGTTACCTGATCTGACGAATTTCTGCGGTTAAAACATCGATCAGGACTTGTATATATGATTCCTGGACGATCTGGATGTTCAGGAGCCTCAGATATGAAGATTAGAGGTGTTAGATGAAGAAAATAACGTCTGGAGGTCGCTTGGGGTCGAGAGGATGAAGTTTTGAGGCTTTCCAGACGTTCTGATCGCTTAAACAAATTTTTTGCCGACATTAGGTCTGGGGCGCATCGCCCCAACTGGGCGTATGGCGCCAGGCGTAGCGCCCCACGTCACCCAGCGTCATCATTTGAGTTTTTAACTTGTTTTCGCGATTCCGGGAGCATACGAACTCCGTTTTGCGCACGGTTTTCGCCCACGTTCATCATTTTTCACATACTATCAATCCCCAATAACAAAAGTTGCTAAATCCTTGTGGATTTCAAGAACGACCAAATGTGCTTACATCATAATTGCCGAGTTTTTCGTACGCAATCATCACAGTTTCAACAGTAACCGAAATCTCGTACGTTTATTATTAAATTACTAAATTTTCGGTTGTTACAGTTTTCTTTGAATCGGTTTTGTTTTAAGAGTGGGTTCAATTTGTTCTATAATCATCTGCTTCCAAATAATTCATACGAATCGATTTTCATACACCAAACCATATAGTTTGAGAAACTTAAAATTGGACAATTAAAATTTGATAACAAACCTCCTTTGTATGTTATAATTTTTTACATCTAAACCAAATTTTTTATTGTCATCACTACCCATTGAAATAAATTTTAAAATCTTAAATTTAATATTTTTACTAAGAGAATGATTTTAACAAATTTCAATAGACTACATTTAAATAAAAAATAATCATAATGCCTTGAATATATACCGTGTCCTATGAAATTAATATATAGAAGTTCCGTTGACCTTTTTCTTCCTAAACCTGCTAGATTTATGATTTTGGAAAAAGAAAAATAGGGTTTCAAAAATTCTCGATCAAAACATATTTGATGCGCACTGTGCCTCTCGCTTTTGATCTCTGATTATCTTTTTGTCAATATGTTCAAGAGATGGGTTTTAAGCAGAAGCCTCCGATCAACAAGATATTTCTGGTAACATACCTTATATATTCAAGATTATCTTTGATTTGTTTTCCTATCAAGTCCCACGTTTATTTGGGTGTTGAATTTACGATCCAATATAGAGATTTTGATGTAAAATTGTCGATCCTTTGTTCTTTAAGGGTTGATTACTTCCTGTCAATTGATTTCTTTAATATGCAATAGTCCTTCGTCGACTCTATTTGAACCAAGCGATGTTTGATTTTGTTGTGATGATTTCGCTAGTCCTTCGCATAATACTTTGTTGAATTGATTTTGTTTCTGATACCAATTGTAGTGAAATAATTTGTATATGAATGGTACAAAAACTAAGAAATTGTAATATTTGTATTGCAATAATAGTGTTAATGTTTACTAATGAGTTTGAAGGGGTATTTATACATAACCGGAATACCAAATTACCAGTAACTACTAACGTCGTTAGTATAACTGTCATAACTACCAGTAACCACCTAATGGTGTTAAGTGGTAGTGGTGGCAGTAATGAACCGTGGTGGTGGCAAGGTAAATTGATTGAACATAAGTCACCTAATAAGACATTTCGAATTCCTTAACCAATTTTTCTCTAAATTTGAGCACAAGCTTTTCTAATGAACTTGGGTAGATCATGTTAGCTACATAGAGACACATAATAAGAATATCCTTGTCACTAACCTTCTTCACACACACTGTTGGTTTACTTTATGTTTTTTTGTATTTCTCTTGTAGTATATAAAAATCAATCCTTTTAACTAGGCTTTGGGGACCTGCTTTAACAAATATAATACTTTTTGAAATTTATAAACTTTATTTTTTTGGCTATTTCAAACATAGGTAGCCGAGTTAACTATACTTCTTCATAATGAGGTCCATTAAGAAACAACTTGACATCAAATTGGAATACTTACAATCATTTTGAGCTAATATAGACAAAACAATGTGGATTGTTTTGAAGCATCCTAAATGAAAAAATGTTTCTTCTTAATCAGCACCATACTTTTGAAAATACCGCGAGATACTATGCAAGCCTTATATTCATTGACCATTCCATTTTCATTTAACTTAACCTTGTAAACCCACTTAGTACTAGTAGGTTTCTTACCTCTAGGAAGCTCACTTAGTTTTCACACGCTTGTGTTTTTAAGTGACTTAACTTTCAATGCTTGTTTTCTATTCATGATGTTTAAGAGTTTTTCATATGTCTCAGTTCAACAAGTTAGAGAGCCAATTGCACTAGGTTTTGATGTTTATAATAAATGAGTTTGATGTTCTTGATTGGATGAGTAATAGAGTAGATAATCGTTAAGGAACATACTAGAATAATTGAATTTATATAATGTACTACTTTTCAACCTATTTTCATTTAAAGGTGTAATCTCTAGGGTTTTGACTAAATATCGAGTATTATAATCGTGTTCAATTCGTAATAAATAAAAGCCTTGGACCTTCTTTTAAAGGTTATGTATTCATAAACTTATATATATATATATATATTAACATATAAATACTTAATGCATTTATGTATTAATAATAAATATAAGAATAATGGCAATACTAAAAGTTTTGATGTTTTTACATAAACTAATAGGTTATTCTTAAGGGACTAAAAATGTCCATTTTATAAACCTAGTATGTGAGAGGTGAAAGTTAAAAACAAAAATAGTAATAACTGAAGAGTACAAGGGCTGAAATTGTAAATACCCAAAATCCTTTTCTTCCCAACGCGATTTCCCCCACGGATCCCCTGCTTCGCCCGATTCCAAACCCACATGCTATTCTCGATGATTACAGCTCATGCAGCTCAATCAAGGTCGTTTTGGAAATAATTACTACCGCGTGAACCCTTCCAATCTATAATTAAAATTGATTGAGAGCCATTAAACGCGTAAATGGCTTCCAAAGATACGCGATTGACCAAAAAATTCGAATTCGACGAATAGGAGTATAAAAACCAAATCAAACTATATCATTCTCTTCCTTTGCACCTAGCGAAACGTTTTGATCGTTGGACAATCATTCCCAAGCCCTCCTAAGTACAATTCAGGCTCAAGAACAACCAACCACCTGCTGCTCAACCCGATCTCTCTTAATTCAAATCTAAATGGGTAATTCTATACATCAAAACTCTCTCCATAGCATAAGAATCAAAAGCCCCCTGAAATCAGAGGCATACGAACCTTGCATCGATCGAATTGAATTGGATCTTGAATTAGAGTTTGTTGGGGATTGGGGATGAACGGGAAGACTGAGCCCAATGGTTAACTGGGTGATGTTTAGGTCTCAGGTAGCCATGCACACGGTTTCCAACCTTGCCATCCTCCAAAACCGTTTTTTTAGCATATCGCTTATTCCATCCCTATTTTTTTAAAAAAATAATTTTAATAATCTAACATGATTTATTTAAAAAATCAAATTGTTAATTCAAATAAATTATGTTTATTCTTGTTATCACAAAAGTTTTAAAACTAATTTGTAAATTCTCTAAAATAAATAACTCTTCAAAAAGATTTATTATAGTTTAATCAAATAATAATGTTGATAAATAAATAAAGGGAAAATTTTATATTATATTTTATTTATTATTCATTATTGAGAGAATATTTATTTAATAAATATTCCAAGTTATTCATTCAAACTTAGATTCATTCAACTAGGACTTCCATTAGAATGCCATAGTTCTAGGATCTTGAACTTTGAACTTTAGGATGCTAAGACTTTGTTACTCAAACTTTAAGGTGAGTAGAGCCTTGCTTTCTTAAATCTCTATTCAAGGACTTTGGAACTAGCAAACATTCAAACAAGTGAGTTTCTTCGCACTTCCTTTTACATACTTTGTTTTTAGGATGTTACACATAATCTATTCAAACCTATTTCAATTCCATCATTTATTAAAGTTATGATGCAAGCCTTAGACCTAGTTAGTTTTATGTGTTAGATGCTATGCTTTATACAATGTGTTGATTGTATGCGTGTTGCCAGTCAAGCAAGCTAGTACTTAGTATCCTAAGATGTTTTAGATACCATCTTCGCATTGGCTTATGTCATTGTGTGAAAAAGGTGAAAAGTACACCTAGCAAACTTGTTGTAATACAAATGTTAATTTATAGTACGGCTATACTTGAATTAACATGTTGTATGAATACTTGTTTGGACACATGATATGGTTATTATCTATTCATTCTATTTATTCAAACTTGTATTCATGCTATGTTTATGATACGTATTCTAGTTAGGCTATAGTTTGCATCCTTTTTATGTATGCTATTCAAACTATGTATATGATCTCACCAACTATGCAAATAGTTGACAAACTCTATTTTACATGTGTGACAAGCTAAGGAAGATATGATGAAGACATAAGATAGGCTTAGTGACCTAGTTTAAACTTTGAAACAATTGTATAGACTTTTCAATTGTAATACTTTGATTATTCAATTCATGTAATCTTTGTTTATTATTCAATGAATGTTGTGTTGGTTTTGTAATAATGATGCATTTAATATTGAAACATTATAATGGCACCATGAGCTGATGAACAGTCGAGCATGCACCCCGACATATTCCGCTGTCGATCAAGGTGTGACAAAAGGGTTGCGTGCACTAGAATTTTGATTGAGAGAACCATGCATATTCTTAATTATACTTATAGTATGTGATGTGGTTAGTCCAAAATTGTTGCTATTGGGTAGTCCTCCCCTGCTTGATGGTTCTAAAGACTGCTAAACGACCAACATTTATATTATTTGAACCGAGTCAGTATCATCCTTATTTCAAAATCTTTAAAAAACTTAGTTGACAAGTTACCTAAATTGATTTGGTTGGTGAGATATTTCTTATGTAGACGGTTGTGGGCCTTATGGCAACTAAATCTCCTTAAACGATTTTGCTCAAACTAGCACCTTGCAACATGCAATTGGGCATCTCAACTACGGTTATATCCTTTTCTTTCTGATATCCCATTTCATTGGGGAGTTTAAGGGGCTATAAGCTCTTTTAATACGTCATGCTTACTGCAAAAGGATGAGATGTAATCCCCAGGGTTTTTCCGTTATGAATTTAAATGTTGAAATCGTGTTTGATTTATAATAAAACAGAGCCATTGGACGACTTTTAGGGCGAAAAAGAGATAAAAGTGAATCACTAAAATGGACATTTTGATGATTGACTACACCAAACTAGTCATGGATTTTTTCCCTTTGAGCACAAAAAACATTGATCAAAAACAATAAATTTGAATATAACACATACAAGTTGCCAAATGATCCTATCCAAACCAAAATTTTAGAAAAAAAGATGTGCAATCAATAGAAATGTGACATTTGTAACTTGAGATGACTAGTTAAGCAAAGTATCCACTAAGGAAGACCGACTAAGGCGTGTTTATAAAAATAGCTAGCTAAATGAGCCATCTTGATTGTTTCATAAAACTTGTAGTTCTTGAATTCTAATGATATACTCATTGAGATGATTTATATCTACACTAATATCTATAGTTCCATCACCAATAGGATCCTAGTTTAAGATCTCGCTTAAACACAGTGAAATACTAAAGAGTTCATATTTCTTTAGTAGTCCTATGGTTGATCAAGTTCGCTAATTTTATGATTGCATGCAAGTATTTTAACATATTTTTGATGGTACTTTGTTCACTATTTTTATAAATGGAGTAGAGTTGATGAACGTCTTAGCTTGTCATATTTAGGAACACGACTTAACCAACTATAAAAATAAAGATGGCACATTTAGCGTCCATTTTTACAACATGTTTTATTGATCATATAATGTTTGTTTGCGTTATTTGAAGTACAATTGCGTGATTTTATATGTTTTCAGTCTGGAGCACATGTACTTTCAGTTTATTCATAATTTTCAGGTGCTAAGATGCTAATGAAGCGTTTTAGAAGTTTATTGGATGTTAGAAGAGAAGTTGAGGATTCAAAAGTACATAAACGTGAAGTTCAGAAGCCCAAAACTTAGAAAATGCATATCTCGGGTTAGGAGATGAGTTACGGGACCTATAATATAAGAAAACCGTGTTTCTCGACGAGAAGAATCTAAATATGAAGTCTGGTTAGGGTTATGATATGCCAAGTTTTAGGTGTAGAAAGAAAGTCTGGGGCGCATAGTGTTCAAGTGGGCGTATCATACGCCCAGGCCCGTTGTATGATACGCCGACGGCCGGTAAAATCAAAATTTTGGCTTATCTTAACCATATTTAAACCCAGATCTTATGGTTTCGATTCTAAGTCGTTTTGGACGACTTTTTGGGCAAAAAAGTGACGATTTTGATCCTTCCAAGTCTTCCAAATCCATTCTTGTTCATAAAATCATAATCCTAATCAAGAAGCAACATTTGTTAATGACAATGATTGGCTAGTTTTGCTTTTTAATTACTTTCGAGCAATTAGGTTAGTGAATGAACTTTAATTTGATATTTAAACTTTGGTTTTTGGTTTGTTTTCGTTTTGACAAGTGGAATTCAGTTGTGGTTTGATTGATTTAATTGATTTTTTTTATGTTTAAGTATATGTGCTTTGCCATCAGTGATTCTGTGTTCTTACATCATTTACTCATTGGTATTTCTGAATTGCTTTGCATATCTAGATTGGTAATTATGTGAACGAGCAAATCTTAAACGTTTGTCCAAATTTATCACTTTGATTAAACCGATTGACAAAATTATGTCTATGTGATTTCCAACGAAGTTTAATTCAAATAATTGTGGATCTTGAAACCTAAACTTGAAATTGATTACCTTTTTATTATTGTTTTCAACTTAATAATCAAGTTTGTTGCTTTGAAACAATTTTCTTAATTCAATTCAATTCCAACTCTATGTTTTTCTTAGTTTAATCAATTAATTAGTTAAAGATAAACACTTTCTAAAGATTTCTTGAGGTGACGACCTTACTTACCATTGCTATAGTCATAAGTAGCTAAGTTCATAGTTTCGTATTATTTTTCGTTGACCTACGATACCTCGATCACTTATCCGATGGTTCATTTATTTATCCATATGAAGTTACACATGGCATACTTCTATTAGTCTCACTTGTTTTTTCCCTAAGCTTTTGGGCTTGCTAAGACTACTTAGCTTAGTCTACGGAGGTGTATGTGTTCTGTTATGATTGGTTGTTGTCGACCAAAGTGTCTATATATTTGATGGCTAAAAATTCATGCCTATTTTGATGAAGTCAATAGTTAAAATGTATCATTTAGTTATTTTCTCTAATTAAAAAAATTCGAGATTATAACACCACAAATGTATAATTTATCTTAGCAATAACCATTGATCTATGATGACTAATTAGTTGAGAGTATAAATAAGTTAGACCAAGTAATTCATTAAACATGGATTATAAGAAAAAAACTAAATTTAGTTCAATGATATATCAAAATAAATTATTAGAGAGTATATGGATTCCTATACTTTAGGATCAACATTCAGTTTCTAAGAGGTATTATTCTTTCATAATTGTAATTACAGTATGTTTTATACTATATTATACACACTATATTGTATCATAGTTATCGTTAAAATGCATTTAGAAATTGTATCAATAGTTAGTCTTTATCGTATTAGACTACTTAGTAATTGACTTTCACTACTAAGATGTTACTTATCCAGTTCAACAGATTTGTAGCATGTGCACGCATCAAAATTCTCACTTGCATGCTTTATAACGGATCCTATGTTGCATCTAGGATTCTTTTGATTTTCGTCTTATTATAATCAAAATGAATGATAAGTCCATAATTACTTATGTCGATGCTGGTTGGGCGGGTGTCTGAACACACATAGGCCTACTTGTGGATATTGTTACATTTGAAATATAATTTATTCTTTCGGTTCTTGAAGCTTCAATCTACTTTATCTTGGTCCAACGCCAATGCATAATACCAAGGGTCGCTAGAGTTGTCTACAAAGTTTGTTGGATTCATAATTTTTTTTGTTGGAATCATGCCATGTGCTCACTCATGCCACTCTTATGTATTGTGACAATGAAAGTGTTATCTATCTAATTGAGAATCCAGTTCAACATCAGTGCACAATTGAGATGGATATTCACTTTGTTAGAGAAATTGCGAAATAAGACCAAATATGATTCTACACGTTCCATCGAGACACCAAAGTGCATATATCTTCAATAAAGGCTTCCTATGAGTGTTGTTTAATGATTTCTGCTCTAGTTTCTGCTTTAATTGAGAGGTCATATTAGAGTAAATATTAGTCCTATACTTTAGGATCAAGTACTCTCTAGGGCTATTCTTGGATCACAATTGTAATTATAGTCTGTTTCATGATAATCATAAAATTCATTTAGAAATTATACCAAAATACCTGGGACGAAGCTTGAATTTTATGTGTAGGGAGGCCGGCTCTTAATATAAAATTTTTAGGAAGAAAAACCAAGGGGGTCGGACTCTGTTAATATAAAATTTTCCGACCAAATCCTACTATATACCTGCTTCTGAGCCGAAAAACAGCAGGGACCAGGGCCCCTTCAAGCCTTCATTATCCTCCGTCCCTGCCAAATACCTATCTCTATTAGAAACTAAATGCAAAACTTATGATTTAATATAAATCATAAAAGGAAAAAGTGTTTTATGGCCAAGGACAACTGTTGGAGGAGTGTCACAGGTCATTCCTGAGTCGATTGAGGGAACCTTTCTTTCACTGTACCAAGACTTTCTATGATACTAAAAGATGTGTGAAACAAACTACATATAAGATGTTCATGTTCAGAATTTTGTGATTACTTTAATCTTTTTTAATTGGACAATATTAAAGTGAAATATTTCATTTGCACTTACGAAATTTCAATCAAAGACTAAATAATTCTTAAGACAATGAATATTAAAATTTAGTTGGCGAAATCTTGTCAAGAATTTTTCCATATTTAACAACTAAATCTTATTTACTAAACTATATACATTTCATTATGTATTATGTATTACAATAGAATGAAGAATTTTCTGTATTTAACAAAAAGTAAATCTTATTAATAGATCACCGTACATACCAATGAGGCATTGCCTCAATGATACTCCAAGATTCTTTCAAATGGGAGGTCTTGGGTTCAAATCTTTCCCGCAGCGAAATAGAGGTCTGAGGGGGGGGGGGGTCAGGGGGTTTTCCCAGTAGGGTTTCCTCCTAGGGTGGTTGTGGTGGCTTATAGGAGGTCCATGTAACTAGACCTTGATGACATGGCCTGAAAACAGTGATTTCACACGATTGAGACCTTCACTGTTCAAAAAAAAAAAAAAAAAGATCACCGTACATTTCTTTACGTATAATGTGTTACAATAAAATGGAGATTCTTTTCATTCATTACCCTCTTGTTCCTCTTCCTCCTAAAGTCTTTCACCCTTACTAACCATAAAGGTTTGCATTTACTAAAGTTGTCATATTTTTATTGGAGTAATGGAGTGTATACTTTACATATTTAACTTCTATCAATTAATATTTGAACATTATTTTTTTATCTTAAACAAAGCCTATTAAACTAAATGACATTAATAATATTAAAATCATCAACGTCGTTTCACAAGGATGATTTTATAAGCACACTGATTTCATGTTATGATTATATTTTTGCAAGACTAAATGACTACATTAGCATCATGTGATTTCAGTTTTCTCACATTGTACATTCTTCATCAGTCCTCTCTTTTTGGTGAGTGATTTTAAATAAACTATTTGTTCATAAATAAGCACCTTTTAACAATACCACGTACGATGTTACCCACTTTGTGCATGCGTAGATTGGTCCACGGGTTTGTTCTCGCCTAAGTATAGCGATTGTGTTCAAGTTTTTCCGTCTCATTGTTCATAAAAGCAGTGTAAGTTTTGGTTACATTATTTAATGTAACCAAAAATTGTTAATATAACCAAAACTAATTACAATGCTTTTAAATCTTAAAAGGTGATAAATTTACACATACACAAAAAGAAGAAAGTATTGTTTATGTGTAATAATGATATTGGATTGCTTTTGGCAGAGTTATACGGGTTACCGCAATAAGAGTGAGTTAACAAAGGAACCATCCCATATATATATATATATATATATAGGCAATATCGAACCTGTATGAAGTTTTACCATGAGCAGATTGTATCCATTGAGCAAATACAGGCAATCAAATAAAAAATATATTTTGCATAAAAAGACTAAAAATTATTTCTAAAAAACCCCCCCAAAATCGGCTCAAATGAACCACGATTGAACTATTCCAACGATGTTGGAACCGTATCATCAAACTTTATAATATTTGCCTTTAGATTTTAACTTTAACATTTAGCTATAAACTTTAGGTTTTAGGCTTGGCTTTTAATTTTTATGTTATATTTTTAGTTTTAAGGTTTGATTTTAATGTTTAGATTTTTGCATTAAGGTTTATGGTTTGGGGTTTAACGTTTGAGGTTTAGGGTTGTTCAAGACGCTTCTAATGACATAGAAATGAGATTATTCGAAGTTTGTTTGAGTCGATTTTCAAGTTTTAAAAATATTTTTCTAGCCTTTTTGAAAAAAAAATCTTTTTAGGGAAACCTCCCCTAAACACACATATGGTGTGTTTTGTTCCTAAGACTTCTTTTTCAGTTGTGGTTTTCTAGCATTATATAAGCCAACCTATGACACGATTAAAATATCACTACAATATGGCAATTCATTTTATATCTTTTTTTGTGACACACATGTAAGATCATCCGGGTTGAGATCATATGATAACTCACACTTAAAGTGATAAACCATAATATTCGTAATATCAATCCAAAGATTTGTTTTGAACATTATAACACGTGTATGACATAACACTTTATTCTTTTATTTGTATGTAAAAATTCATAATTGTTTAAGATTAACATCTTGCAAGTTTTTTTGACTTTTATTCTTGTAAGTTTTTAAATATAAAACTTACAATGATGTTAACTCTTAGAAATGATGCATTTACATATACATATACAAGAAGAAAGTGTTACACATGGATAACAATGATGCTCGAAAAAAATGAAGATTTGAATTTATATTTACAAAGTTATACAAGTTATTGTTTTAAAAGTTACACATTATAAATGCTAGCTAAGATCACCCTATGCTTTAATTGTGAAGAATTATAAACTTGTTTAAAACGTCGTAAATTTGTTTTAAGTGTTAGCATTATATATGTAGAAACTAACTAAAACTTCATATTTAAAATGTGTGAACGAATTGGTTAAATGTCACTCACCTTTAAAGTGTGGGAAAACCAAGAACATATCGAACTTTTAAAACATGTTTTTTTAAAAAAGGAATTCCTCCAAATTCCTAGTTTTTATTATACTTATCAGGGCGTCTTCTAAGTACAATATGTGAGTACTTAAATAAGTTGCTATACATATACAAGAAATTAATAAATCAATGATAGTTAGGATAAAAAAAATAATTAATATAGAATTAAACAAAATTATTACAAAATTATTGTAATATATAAACATATTTTAAAATATAAAAATTTCAGGTTTCTAAAATAATCAAGCCAATGCGGTTGCACCTCCGCCACCTTAAGGGCTAACTCTCATCATTACACCGAGTAGAAAGCATTTTATAGTTTTAGGAATCTACATCTAAAAGTGTGAAGATTTTACTCATTTTGTTGGATCGGATTGTTAGCTTCAAACAACGCTTCACAAGTATTTCTTTCTTACAATCTAACAGATGCGGAATATCTATTAGAAAGATCTCAAAAACTCAATGATAAACAAATAATCTTTGAATAACACTAAGAACACAAGAATAAATTTCAAGCTCAAAGATATTTTCTCTCAAAGTTACTCAAGTGTTACAACCAGCAAGCACAAGCGCACTTATACAAGCTTACAATGAGAGGTTATATTGCCAAGGCTACAACGTATACTCTTAGGAATAGTAGTTGGGTGTACTAGACAATACATAAAGTAAAGCTTATTCTAGTATCTAAAGTGTCTTAACAGGCTAAGACACTTGATTACAATCATTACCAATATAGACATTGACTTTACAAAGACTAGCTAAATACAAAAGGCATTTAATGTTGTTGATCTTCAAGGCTTCAGGCAATCTTTTGTATTTAATGCAGCATAGGAGAAGTAAGGCGTGTGCCTGACTTTAGGGATGCTATCTTTGTTTTACTCAGACGAACATGTCTGTTGTCAGCACCTTTTGTACCATAAAGGCAATCAGCTACAGTCTTTGTCAGAGAGGATTATCCTCGGAAGTCTCTGTCTTTGGAGAATGCAGAGGAGAATCTTCGGAAGCCTTTTGTCTTCAGAAGCTTTTGATCTTCGAAAGCTTTATTGTCTTCGGAATCTCTGAAGCTTTAGATCTGTTAAGTGTTGGCCTTCCGAAGTAGTTTGTCTTGTACAGCTTTCGGTAGGAGTGAGTTATCCTTCGGAAGCAATGTTTGCTTCCGAAGAGTAACTCCTTCCTTTCGAAGGCTGTTTGTCTTTATAGAGTCTGGTAATAGAAGTTTGGTGAGCATCAGCCTTTATAGTCTTTACAGTCTCCCCTAGGCTGATGCTACCAAACTTCTTATGTGATTCTCCTTGTTGGCTTTTCTCCCCTCAGAACCTGAGCCCTAGCCTTTACCCATTTACGGGCTATTCTCCTATCTGATCCATTTTCTGGATTTTCAAGAGGGAGTTTCTCCAAATCAAACACAAAGGGCTCAGCCAACACCATTAGTTGCATAATATCCAAAAACTTTATCCCTCTATTGATCTGAGTGAGTGTGAATACCTTGTGAAGTCATCAAAGCTTCACTCACTATAGGGATGTAAGTATGAGTATGCATCAGTCCATGGATGTCTCTTGGATTGGTTTCAGGCTGTGAAAGTTTTGGTGTGGCTATTGATTCTGAGGGTACTGTATCTGGCTCAGAGTCAGAGGAGATGACAGTTGTTCTCTTTTCCTTCTAGCCATGCTCTTTCTTCTTCTCATTCTTGGTTTTTCTTGGGCAATGGCTTGACTCCTCTGATCTCTGGCCTGTTGATCTTCTTCATTGGATCCCACTGCTGCATCTGTTCTTGCAGTGGGCTCTGGATCTGTAACCTTAGATCCTTGAAGCTCTGTACCTCTCCTCTCATCTGCCTTTGATTGTCTCTCAGGATTAGGATATTGATGAGTTTCTGCATCCTTTTTACCCTTGTTGAGCTTAATCACTAAAGAGATTGGCATGTTGTCAAGTGAAGGACTTGATGGAGAAGAGACTGGTTCTTCCTTAGAGTTTAGGGGGAACATGATGGGGAACATGGCCTTTGTAGCTTCCCCACACATGACTTCTTCCCCTTCTCTGATCCTAGATCCAGAGATGGGAATTTCAATGGTAGCTCCTCCCCCTATAAGCCTAAGTTTAGGCTTGCCATTTGAGCCTGTATCTGCTCAATAGAAAGCAACTCACCTCTGGGTATTTTGGCTTTGATGTCTCTGATATGCATCTCCATGGTTGAGTTCTTCATAGGGCCTAGCTGCCAAGCATGGAAGCCATACTGGAGGAGTATTGCCTTCATTTTATCTCTGTAGGCTTTCTCCTTTTGTTTCTTTGTTAGGGTAACCATGGCTTTGGATGCAGCAGCTGCCTGTTCCTGCTGCTGCACCCTGTCCAGCTTGGCAGCCATATCAGGTACCGACCAGAGCAATACTTCATCAAGATCATATCCCTTCTCCAGGAGAAGAGCAGAAAGTCTGATAAGCTTATCATCCAGAGTAGTGTCTGGTCGGCCCTTCTTCTTCTTGGGCATCCTCTCCTTTTGTTCTGCTTCCTCCTCTGGGGTCAGCTTCCTTTTTCCTTTGTCCATCATTTTTACCCCGAGGAGAAGGATCATGTAGCCTCACCAACTGGTTCATTGGCAAATAGCTCTTCTGTGGAGGAATCATCAAGAATGATTGGGCCTTCGGAAGCAGCTGTAGCTTCGGAGTTAACCTTAGCATTCCCTGCCTCCTTCTGTTGACCAACCATCTTGGGTGATTCCTTATCAGCATCCACAGAGTGCTCAGGAGTGGAGGAGATATCTTCAGCAGCCTTTGTCCCAGAAGGGGACACAGGTTCCATGGAGATAGGTTTTTGTACTTGAATTGGCTCCTCCATGGCAACCTGGGCTGTAGTCTCAGAAGGAGACTTAGTCCCGAAAGGGGACTGTTGTGTCTCCACAGGGGACTGAGGCTCCATGGATAGATCTGTTGTGAGCTCTTGCTCAATCTCTATGGCAGCCTCACCATTATCAGAAGCAAAGGAAGATGAAGTAGTGGAGTAATGAAAATAAGTGCCGAAGAATTCATCCCATTCATTAGTCAAGGTGACTATGGATGGGTTGACATCTTGTGCAACTTCCTCTTCTCTTGCTTCTGATCCTGACCCCACAGATGGTACCTTCTCCCCCTTTTTGGTAGCATCAGGGGAGACAAAGGTAGTGGTGGTAGGATCAGGACAAAAGGGAGCACAGACAATTGGTGGTCTGCTCCTGAGGTCCAGGATAGTTGCCTCTTTGGCCTGGACATCTAGCCTCAGGGTAGCAACCTCAGCTTCCAGATTAGCTACCCTGGCTTGGAGAGATGAGATGGTGGCTTTCAATTCCTGGGTTGTGGTGCCCTCATCCACCTGAGTGGAGTCATTGGGCGATGGAGTCCTGAGCCTGGCTCCTGCACCCCACCTCCACCACCAGTTGTGGTTTCTTGGCACCCTGGGTTCCCCTCATTGAGAAGGGCTTCAAAGAAGTCATCCCCAGTGTGGGTTGCCGCAGATGAGGTCCTATTACCTGTACCACTGTCCTGAAGAACCTGAGAAGGTTCAACAGTAGTGGCAGCCTCATCTACATTGACCCCTTCTGAACTCCTGGGGTCGACCTCTGAAGTGGTAGGCTCTGGGTCACGGAACCTTGCTTGTAACTGTGTCACCACTCTCATAAGTGTTTGGGTAGTAGGAGAGTGTGGGTCATCCAAAGTTACAGCAGAGGGCCCTTGAGCCTGGGTGAAAGGATGGGTAGGGGCATTTCTGGATGATATGATCCTGAAGACTTGGGAGATAGGCTCTGATCTAGTGGAGCTGCTTCATAAGAAGCAGACTCAAGCATTTGGGTATCCCTTTGGGTATTCTCAGGTATGTATGGTGACATACTCTGAGGGCTTTCACGCAGGTTGAGGGCATCCATAGGTTTCAGAGGAAGAATCTGTGGAGTAGCAACAGGTGTGGTCTTCACCTTAGGTGGAACTATGCCCTTGGCAGTTCTTTTCACCTTTTTCTTAAAGGGTTCGGAAGAAGGATCTTGAACAGCTGTAGATAGCTGTTCAGGGGTTCGGTGGTGTTTGTAGGAGATTTTGATGGGATGGGGAACAGTTGTGGAAGGTGTGGGTTCAGCATCTGTGGGTGCAACAGAGCTTTCACCTTCTGGAGTATGGAACTCCATGGAGTGAAGAAGAGGAATGAAGTTCCCAGAGAAGTGGGCACTCTTTTTCTTCAACTGAACAAAAACCTTGGAAGAAACCAAGGGAACTTTATATGTATTCCCAGTTAGTAAGAGGACAGAACCCAACTCACTATAGAATATATGCTGCAAAAAACTGGGATACATACAAAATTTCTTTGGAGACGAAATGTTGTCTCCTAAATTATTGAAAATAAAAGCAGAAAAGTTAAAGAGTTGGTTGGAGACCAAGCCATGAATAGCCGAAGCTAAGTCAGATGGAACTTGATCCCAACCACTTGTCTTATTAGATAGACAGTGCAAATAGACATGTATGAGATACTTGTAATTATAGGACACTCTACCCTTCAAATAAGTTGTTGTAGGGAGAGGACCTTCGTATCCCATAGACCTAAAGGTCGATGCTACTTCATCCTTAGTGAATGAGGCCCTTCCCCCGACATCACTGAGTTGAAGATGCCGACAGATGGTCTCCACAGTGATGGAGATAGGATGAGCATCAATGGTGGCATGCAAGATCCTACCATTGGGAGTTGTAGAAACGGAACATGAACCCCAAAATTGCTGGTGATGCGATTTATACACCAGGGGTTGAACTGTAAGAGCGAATGAATACCTGCTCCTTCGAAGGAAAGATATGATCGGAGCAAAATCAGCATCATTGTCTGCTGATAACTCCACAGGAAGATTATGAGCAGGTTTGAATGCAAGAAGAGCCATGGTGATCAAAGAATTTTAGGTTTAGTTTGAAGAGAACAGGAAAAATCAATCTGAAAAGAAACTGTGAGAGAAGATGAATGAGCGGGAGACCTTTTATACCTTCAGATGTCAGCATTTAATATAGAGGCATATTAAATTTTGAAATCCGGATGTCAGAAAAAGGTCTTTCGAGAACAGCTGTTTTAAAGTTCAGTATTGCTAAGTACAAAGTTTCTTCGAGGGGATTGTTCATCGGAAGTAGTTCATAGGACCAAAAATGTTCTTCGAAAGATACTTACTTCCGAAGTATATAAATATATTATTGGAAGTGTATCTTCTGAAGGTTTAGATAAATTCATCAGAAGAATTGTTCTTCGGAAGGCATCTTCTTCTGAAGAGTAAATTCAGAAGATTGAGCTTCTGAAGATATAATGTATCGGAAGAAAAGTACTTCAGAAGGGAATTTATCTTCTGAAGTGTGACTTCTTCCGACTTAAGGAAGAATGCTTCCGAAGACTTAAACTATCTTCTGATGAGTAGATACTTATCAGAAGATAATTTAAGTTTATCTTCTGAAGAATTTCTTCCTTATAAATTCATTTACTTAAAGTTAATCATGCCAATGGCTGTTATTAAATACCTGAATCTTCCTTCATCAAATGCCTTGGTGAAAAGATCAGCCAGATTGTGTTCTGTATCATCTTTGACTAGATGAATCAATTTCTTCTCTGCACAATCTCTGATGAAATGATACCTGATATCAATGTGCTTCGTCTTGGAATGCTTGACAGGATTATTGGTGATGGAGATTGCACTGGAATTGTCTATCTGTATAGGAGTATTGAACAACTCTAATCCATAATCCTTCATCTGATTTGAATCCATATAACTTGTGCACAGCAGCTAGAGGCAGCTATGTATTCTGCCTCTGCAGTAGAGGTAGAAACACATGACTGTTTCTTGCATTGCCAAGACACAATTCTGGATCCAAGAAATTGACATCCTCCTGATGTGGATTTCTTGCTAATATTGCAACCTCCATAATCACTGTTAGTATAAGCCATGAACTGAAAGTCTTCATTTCTAGGATACCACAATCCTAGACCTGGTGCTCCTTTGAGGTAGCTAAAAATTCTGTTTACAGCAAGCATGTGTGAAACCTTGGTATTGGCCTGAAATCTTGCACACAAGCAAGTTTCAAACATTATATCAGGCTTGCTTGCTGTGAGATACATCAAGGAGCCAATCATTGCTCTGTATTGATGTGGATCAACATCCTCCCCCTCAAGATCAGGACTTAGAGATGTTGTCTTGGACATTGGAGTTCCTAAAGCTTTGCAATCAGTAAGCTTGAATCTTTCAAGAATGTCCTTGACATACTTTGATTGACTAATAAAAATTCCTATAGGAGTTTGCTTCACCTGTAGTCCCAGAAAGAAAGTAAGTTCACCCATTGAACTCATTTCAAACTTAGACTTCATCAATGATTCAAAGTCCTTGCAGAGAGATTCATTGGTAGAACCAAAGATAATATCATCAACATAGATATGTACTAGCATGATATGTTGATTGGAATTCTTGAAGAAGAAAGTTTGGTCAATTGTTCCTCTCTTGTAGTTGTTAGCCAACAGAAAGGAAGATAAAGTTTCATACCAGTTTCTGGGAGCTTGATGCAACCCATATAGAGACTTGTCAAGCTTACAGACATGATCAGGAAACTTTGGATCTTCAAATCCTGGAGGCTGACACACATACACCTCCTCATCAATCCTTCCATACAAAAAGGCACTTTTCACATCCATTTGAAAGACTTTGAATTTTTTGGCAGCTGCAAAAGCTAAAAATATTCTGATTGCTTCAATTCTTGCAACTGGAGCAAAAACTTCATCATAGTCTATACCTTCTTCCTGAATGTATCCTTGAACCACCAATCTTGCCTTGTTTTTGATGACAACACCTTTGTCATCCTTCTTGTTCCTGAACACCCATTTGTTCTAATTGCATACCTACCCTTGGTAAAGGGCAAATCTTCCATACTCCCTGCCTTTCAAACTGAAGAAGGTCCTCCTGCATGGCTTCTACCCAGTTGTTATCTTTCAGTGCTTCAGTAACTTTCTTTGGTTCTATCTGGGATAGAAAGAAAGAAAATAAACAGATGTTTGCTTCATGCATAGAGCTTCTTGTCCTTACTCCTTCTTCAACATTACCAATGATGTTCTCAACTGGATGAGTGTTATGGATGCGAGTTCTTGGAATCACATCCAGCTGAGCAGCCAAATCCAGATTCTTGGCTCAAGGTTAGGAAGTACTACCTCAAGTTGAATTTCTGGCATATATTGAGGTCCTTGAGATTAGACTGTTGTGGGAATGCTTTCTCTGGGAGAAAAAGTTTCCAAAGTGTTTGTTTCATCTGTGGGACTCCCATCTTCTTCTGACTTACTGGAACTGAAGTAGAGTCACTTAAGGGAACAACATGAGATGTGTTCATTGTCTCAGATTGTGAGACATCATTTTGTGCTGAAGTGGATTCTGCCAAGATTTGTCTTGAAGCTATTGGCAGTTCAACACGAAAGTCTTCTTCTTTTGTGACTTGGGAGGAGTCTATGGTAGATGACTGTGAATCTGGAACAAACTCTTTCACAAGATTAAATGCAGATGTAAAGCTATCAAGATCAAGATATAGCCAATCAGGACCAGTTTCCAGGCTTATTGATAGTATGTTCATTGAACTCAACATTTGCAGACTCTTCAATAATTCTGGAAGCTTTGATGTATACTCTATATGCTTTTGCATATGAAGAGTACCCAACAAAGTAGCCTTCTGCTGATTTCTCAGCAAATTTGGCTAGATGATCTTTAGTATTCAAGATGGTGCAATGACATCCAAATGGTTTGAGAAATCCAGTAAATGGTTTTCTCTTATGCCAAATTTCATAAGGAGTCATACCATATGTTTTAACTACCAATACTCTATTTGAACATAACAAGCAGTATTGACTGCTTCTGCCCATAAAGTTATTGGAAGTTTGGTATCAGACAACATGGTCCTTGCAGCCTCAATTAGTGTTCTATTCCTTCTCTCAGCAACACCATTTTGTTGTGGAGTCCTAGGAGCACTAAATTGTCTTGTAATACCTTTAGATTCACAAAAGAATTTAAAACATGATTTTTGAATTCTGTTCCTTGATCAGATCTGATTATTTTTACATGATGGTCACTTTCATTCTCTACCCTAAGAATGAATGTTTTTAGGATCTCAGCAGTTTCATCCTTGGTATCTAAAAAAATACCCAGGTGTACCGGGAGAAATCATCAGTGATCACCAAGCAATAAGACTTTCTACCAAGACTTTTAATACTTGTGGGGCCAAACAAGTCCATGTGAAGTAAATGCAGGACTGTTGTGATTGAATTTATCTCTTGGCATGATGAGATGTTTTGTGCTGCTTACCTTTTAAGCATGCAACACACTTATCAACACAGATGAATTCTTTGATGGTAAAACCAGTTACTAAGTTATTTTAACAAGTTTATTCATATTCTTAAGGTTTACATGACACAGTCTCCTATGCCAAAGAGATGATTCATCAAGTGAAGCTTTTGAGACAAAGCAACTTATATTACTAAGTGGTGCAGCAGTGCTCATGTCTAACATGTACATGTTTTTCTTCTTGGAGCCCTAAGCAGGATTTCATCATTCGGAACTACAAATCCTGGCTTCAGAACTGTCACACCCCCAATTTTCAACTAACGGAGTCATACCGTTTGGGAGCGTGACAAACCAGGATCTCAGATCATTAGACATAGCGAAGACCTCTATATGAATTTTCAAAACATACTGTGGTCTTTAAAACAATACATCAGAGTTTTCAAAAGTTGCGGAAGCGTTATAAACCAATAACAGTTGTAAAGTAAACATTACAAAACAAAATACTTAAATGTTCAAATTCAAATATTCAAAATGTTTAAAATGCATGAGACTCTATCTCCTAGTCCATGCCAGCTTTAATGCGCGCCTTAGCGTCCTGAGAAAACATGTAAATCAAGTCAACACAAAGGTTGGTGCATAACACAGGTTTTAAGCATTCACAATGTTCAAAACAGCAGTTTGAATAACAAGATTGTAGATAACATAATCACACATGCACAGTCATGATAGCTAGTCATATAAACTATTTACATAAGTGTTCGACACCGAAGCTGACGGATTGCCATGCTATAGCATGTTTTCGCCTTGCCACTATTGTCTATCACAACAATAGTAAAATTGTGTTTGGTCAGTCAAACACCTGCGTAGATCCCATCTACCAGGTGAGGTTTGTCAAACCTAATAGATCTATTTCCAACTACCACGCTTTGCATTACAGCAAACTAAACGGTTCGAGGTGTGTAAGGACTTTCAAGTTGATATGTTTTCACATAATGTAAACAGCTAACTCATGCAAGTGATATGTATCTAAAAACAGTTTGTTGCACATGTTTTCTCCCCAAAACAGTTTAAAATAAGAAAGGGGCCGTGTACGCACCTTTGATTATAGCAGAATGATCACACACTAAAAGCTCGTGTAAGAAATCCTCCTACGAAGAATCTGTGTTTAAACAATAACCTAGTGTTATTCGGATAATCGTTTGTGCTTGAAATCACATACGTGTCAACACACGTATGCTAGAGTGTGAGAAATATGCATACGAAAGTACGCGTGCCTTTGAAATCGTTTAAATAAAATCATATTGATTTTATTTAAATACTCGTAATTATACGCGATTTCGGTTTCGGATTAAAATATAGATTTTGTTATTCTAATACGTTCGTATTCCCGTTACGGTTCCAACGCAACTCGAACGGATTAAAACGGAGTCCGTATGTGGAAGATATTTCAAAAATACCAAAAATGGTATTTTTTCCAAAACCGGCCACCCCCCAGCTCGAAACCCGCGACCTCCGGATCACAACACACCTGATCTACCAACTCGCCCCTAGGGTATCGCGACTGATAATCGAACTTAATTGTTTTAACCTCCCATGGGTCGGTTTCCCTTTGTTATTCTATAGCCGAAGCAATAACTACCCAAATGACCATGAATTTGAACTTGATCAACTATGTAATCATGGGGTTTTAATCCTAATGGTACAAACGAGTTCACAGATGTTTTTATTTGATGTTTGTATAAAAACCAAGTCCAATTCGGTTTAAACAGTTTCGAACTCGAATTCTTGAGCCCTAACTCAAACTCGTTCAATTTGATGTTTCCTGATAAAATCAACACATGTATTTCATTAAGCTACTGATTTCTAAACTTTCTGTGCAAAAACATTTGATTATTAAACTTATTTAGGCCGAAATCCCCAAAACCGATTCTCATTAAGAACCCTAGAACTAAAATCCATCAAATCGTTGTAACCTAATGAAATTGGTACCTGGTTTAGTTAAATCGAACCTTTCTGAAACTATTGATGTAGTTTAATTCCATTTTAAAGCTCATTTGGTTCAAAACCCCCAAACCCGACTTTGTTAAGAACCCTAGAACTCGAGCCTTATCAAATCGATGTTATCAGTTGCAATTGCTTTAAGATAAACCTTAATCGGCCATTTTAGAGTGTGTTGTAGTGATTACTTACCTGATTTGATATCGAATTGTAGTAGAACGACCTTGAGCCCTAGTTTCGACAACCCTTAGATCAAACTCCTTCTTCCCGAACTACTGAAATCGAATTGTGGTATGTAAAAGGTTCTAAATGTGCCGATATATGATTCTGGAAGTTCAATTGTGATGTTGAAGTCGAATTATACAAATTCTAACACCCTAGTCGACGGTTTCGAACATTCATCATTATTGCATCTTAATTCGAAGAGTTAATATACTAATAACGTATAGAAACCGATTATAATCATCAATGGGATGATTTAAATTAATCAATTTCGGTTATACTTAGTTCAATGTGGAAATTCGAATTCCATAAATCATTTATTCGAATTTTGACTTGTAAAAGTCAAAATTGACACTAACAATCACTTACAAATTCAATCTTCAACAATTTAACACTTAGGAATTTATTTTTCTTAATTCCTAACTCCTATAGGTTATTCTGGATCGACAACATAACATTTTTATTAACAAAGTTGAGCCTAAAATCCCTAATTGCCACTAAATGTTTCAATTGGAATACTATTGGCTTAAATAATCCATTTGGGCCTCATTATTGCAATTGCGCCTACACTAAACTCATTGGGCCTACTTTGACCTTACTGGGCCTTCCTAAATATCATTGGGCCTCCCTGGGCCTTATTGAGCCTTGCTGGGCCTACTTTGTTTACATTGGGCCTCATTTGACCCTATTGGGCCTTACTGAACTTTGTTGGGCCTTCATTGGTCTTATTGGACCTACACTGGCCTTATAGGGCCTACATTTGTCCTGTTGGGCCCACATTATCTCTGTTGGGCCTGTGATATCACCATCTCCCGTTAACAAGGTTAGTGTAAAAAAATCGGATTGTCACATCATCCCCTTGTTGAAGGAATTTTCGTCCCGAAAATTAGTAAGTGTTAGGAGTAGTTAGGAAACTACTTACGAGTTTAAATCATACGTGTTAGTGTGATTTGATCATTCTGTGTGCTTGTGTGTACTCACACACAAAGTCTAATGCTTGCAACATCACAACTCAAATGTGATCGTTCAATGTGACTGTTTGCGTGTACACTAGTTAGTTCACCTAACTGTGACTGTTTGTGTTTGATCATACTGTGTTGTGTAACCTCACACATAGTGAGTGTCTGAAACTGTTTGTACTATGTAACCCCGCACATAGCAAAATGTATGCAACTAATCGTGTATGTACTACCATAACATGTAACATATGAAATGTAGCACATAAAATATATAGAATATAATGTAGCACAAATGTTTGTAACAAAATCAATTGAATAAATAAAATGTTTGTGCTTACAGTTTGAAATTTGCAGTGTTGATGTGTGAAAGCATCACGTCATCCCCTTGTTGAAGGAAATTTCGTCCCGAAATTTAACGTGCGCTCTCAGTGTTAGCAGTAGCTGTTTTGAATAGATGAGGATATTTCTTCATCATTTGATCTTCCCGTTCCCATGTGAATTCAGGACCACGTCTTGAATTCCATCGGACTTTGACTATCGGAATCTTGCTTTGCTTCAGTTGTTTGACCTCTCGGTCCATGATTTCTGCCGGTTCTTCAATGAAGCGTAACTGTTCATCTACTTGTATTTCTTCCAATGGTACAATCAATGTCTCGTCAGAAAGACATTTCTTTAAGTTTGACACATGAAAAATATCATGAACTCCACTGAGTTCATCCGGTAGTTTGAGTTGATACGCAACCGGACCAATCCTTTTCAGAATCTCAAAATGTCCTACGTAACGTGGACTAAGCTTTCCGCGCTTGCCGAATCGTATCACACCTTTCCAAGGTGATACCTTTAGAAGAACTCGGTCTCCTACTTGAAATTCCAACGGCTTGCGACGTTTGTCTGCATAACTCTTCTGTCGATCCCGAGCCGCTGCCATACGGTTCCGAGTTTGAACTATCTTCTCTGTCGTTTCGTGCACCAGTTCAGGACCTGTTATCTGACTGTCACCAATTTCAGCCCAGCAAACTGGTGAACGACATTTGCGACCATACAAAGCTTCAAACGGTGCTGCTTGAATGCTTGTATGATAACTGTTGTTATAAGAGAATTCCACCAACGGTAAATGATTCTCCCAGCTATCACCAAAATCAATTACACAAGCTCGTAACATATCCTCGAGCGTTTGAATTGTTCGTTCACTTTGACCGTCAGTCTGTGGATGATAGGCGGTACTCATATCAAAGCGAGTCCCCAATGATTTATGAAGAGATTTCCAAAAGTTAGAAGTAAACCGGGCATCCCGATATGATATGATAGAGATTGGCACGCCATGCCGTGCTACTACTTCCTTGATGTAAATGCGAGTCAGTTTCTCCATCTTATCAGTTTCCTTGATTGCTAAGAAGTGTGCAGATTTCGTTAATCGATCGACAATTACCCATATCGTATCACAACCACTCGGTGTACGGGGTAACTTAGTAATGAAGTCCATCGAAATCTGTTCCCATTTCCACATCGGTATCTCTGGTTGTTGCAGTAAACCAGATGGCTTCTGATATTCAACTTTGACTTTCGAACAAGTCAAACATTTGCTAACGTACTTAGCAATATCAGCTTTCATGTGAGGCCACCAATACAGTGCCTTCAAGTCATGATACATCTTGTCTGATCCCGGATGGACTGAATATCTGGACTTGTGTGCTTCATCCGTCACGAGTTCCCTTAACCCTCCATACAAAGGTATCCACATTCGATTAATGAAATAACGAATTCCATCAGGTTTAACATCCAGTTGTTCTTCCATTCCTCGTAAAGATTCCGGTACTAAGTTTTCCTTTTTCAAGGCCTCAATCTGAGCACTGTGCACCTTGTCAAGTAAGTCAGTATGTATTGTCATCATAAGTGCACGAACCCGTCTTGTTGAAGTATCCTTTCTGCTTAAAGCATCAGCTACCACATTAGCCTTTCCCGGGTGATACTTAATTGCACACTCATAATCGTTCAACAACTCAACCCATCGTCGTTGTCTCATATTGAGTTCCTTCTGATCAAAGATATGTTGCAAACTCTTATGATCAGTATAAATAGTACACTTAGTTCCATACAGATAATGCCTCCAAATTTTCAAAGCAAAAACCACTGCCCTAACTCCAAGTCATGAGTAGTGTAATTCTTTTCGTGCGTTCGTAGTTGTCTGGAAGCATAAGCAATCACTTTATCCCGTTGCATCAACACACATCCCAAACCTTGTGCAGATGCATCACAATACCCCACAAAGTCTTCTGTTCCTTCCGGTAGGGACAGAATCGGTGCACTGCAAAGCTTCTGTTTCAATAACTGGAACGCAGTTTCCTGTTTATCCGTCCAGTTATACTTTGTTCCCTTGTGCGTAAGAGCTGTAAGTGGTTGAGTGATCTTTGAGAAACCTTCAATGAATCGTCGATAATAACCCGCCAAACCAAGGAATTGTCGTACCTCGGTAGGGGTCTTTGGTGCTTCCCAATTCTTAATCGCTTCAATCTTCGCTGGATCAACATGTATACCCTTTTCATTGACTATATGACCCAGAAATTGTACTTCTCGCATCCAGAAATCACATTTCGAGAATTTAGCGTACAATTGTTCTTGTTTCAATAGCTCTAGCAGTAATCGAAGATGTTCAGCGTGTTCCTCCTCAGACTGTGAATAGATGAGAATGTCATCAATGAAAACAATGACAAACTTATCAAGATAAGGTTTACAAACACGATTCATGAGATCCATGAATACAGCTGGAGCGTTTGTCAACCCAAATGGCATGACCAAGAACTCATAATGGCCATAGCGCGTCCTGAATGCTGTCTTCGGAATATCCTCCTCCTGGACTCTTAGTTGATGATAACCCGACCTGAGATCAATCTTCGAGTAGTAACTCGAACCTTGCAATTGATCGAACAGATCATCAATTCTGGGTAACGGATACCGGTTCTTGATAGTAACTTTATTCAATTCCCGGTAATCGATACACATACGGAAAGTTCCGTCCTTCTTCTTAACAAACAATACTGGAGCTCCCCACGGTGAAAAACTAGGTCGTATGAAACCCTTATCCAGCAACTATTGCAATTGTGTGGATAACTCTTGCATTTCTGACGGTGCAAGTCGGTAAGGCGCCCTAGCTATCGGTGCTGCATCTGGTGTAAGGTCGATTCGGAATTACACCTGTCTGATAGGCGGTAATCCCGGCAAGTCTTCTGGAAATACCTCCGGAAATTCACAAACTACAGGTATATCTTCAAGCTTCCTCTCAGCTACCGGCTTTTCAGTTATAAGTGCTATAACTGCCGTATGACCTTTCCGCAGACATTTGTGTGCTTTCATACAAGATATGAGACGCAGTGGCGTACTGCTCTTCTCGCCTTGTACATATAATGTCTCTCCCTGCGGAAGAGGTATGCGAACAATCTTTTCATGGCATACGATTTCAGCCTGGTTTTTGGACAACCAGTCCATGCCAATAACTACATCAAAACTGCCTAAGGCAATAGGCATAAGATCAATTTCTAATGTTTGACCCATCAAATCAAGGATACATCCCTTAAAGATATTTTCCACTACTATCAACTTACCATCAGCTAATTCCACAGTGTAGGGACTATCTAAGGCAGTAGGACTAACATTTAGCAACTTAGCAAGTGAACTAGATACAAAACTCCGGTCGGCACCAGTGTCAAATAACATAGAGGCATAGTGATTATTTAAGAGGAACGTACCCGTGACAATGTTGGGATCCTCCCGCGCTTGACGTCCTCCAATCACAAACGCCCTGCCTCTAGCACCATTGTTGTTGTTGTTGTTATTGTTGTTGTTGGTGCCATTACCATTACCGTTGCCATTTCCATTACCATTGGCATTATTGTCCCCGCCTTTCTTGAGCTGTGGGCAATTTTTCTTAAAATGCCCCATTTTGCCACACTCAAAACAACCCTTCTGAGCGTTGTTCTGGTTATTGTTCTGGTTGTTGTTGTTCTGTAGTTCCCCGCGACAATCCTTAGCCGCATGTCCAATCTTGCCACACCTCTGGCACTTAGCTCTCTCACACTGATTACCCGCATGATGGTAACCACACCTGTTGCACTTGGGGTGTTTACCAATATAACCCCCCGACGATGATGATTGCTGACCACTGCTTGAACCATGATAAGACTTGTTTGAGTCTTGTTTTCGGTTTTGCTGATATGATTGTTGGTTGTTACCCTTGAAGTTGTTACCTTCCCACTTTCTCTTATGATCTCCTACCTTGGTAGCAGATGTTCGTTTGGGCAGAGTCCCCTGTAACACTGCCTGGTCAGTAAGCTGATGCGCAAAACGAACAGCTTGTTGGATGGTGGTGGGATTTGCTGAAGTCACCAACCCCTGAATCTGAGGCACTAGTCCTCCAATGTACCTTTCAATCCACTTACTGGCTGGAGTAGCCATGTGTGGTAGCAGTCTGGCCAACTCGTGTGACCTGGTCGTATACTCTTCAATGTTTGACCCCTCCATCTTGAGGTGCCAATATTCCTCTTCCAACTTCTGCATTTCACTGCGAGGACAGTACTCCTCTTGCAGTAAAGTTTTGAAGTTGTTCCATGTCAAGGCATTAGCCTCTCCCAATCCCAGAGTCTGAACATTTGAGTTCCACCAAGTTAATGCTGGACCCTCCAATGTTCCCGTAGCAAATTTCACCTTGCTTTCGTCAGGGCAGTTGCACATTTCGAATACAGACTCAGCCTTTTCAATCCACCGAAGGAGTCCAATGGCCCCCTCCGACCCTTTGAAATTGTGTGGTTTGCAGTCCAAAAACATCTTGAACGTGCAGACTTGTGGGTTAACCAATCCCCCAGCTGGACCCTGTGGTCCTGTGTTATGTGTCTGAGCATACTGTGCAATAGCCTCAGTAACTCTGTTGTTAATTAGCTCGTTGAGCTCAGCGACTGTCATGTGAACGTTTCCCTCAGCCATTAGTTTCCTATTTACAAGAAGTGTTAGCACGAAGTCAAAATCTAATGTGACATGTGTAAGTAAAACAACAAACACAACATGTAATATAAATCAACACAACTGTTGAAAATAAATAATAATTCTTCCATAAATAGAAACTTTCTTTGAGTACAATACTTTTGAAATAAAACATAACTTTCCAAACTACTAATGTAGGAACACAACCCGTTCCTAATAAGTTTAAACAAAACAAGAAAGAAAAGAAAAACAATCAATCGTCCTCAACAGTGGATTCAGGATCGGACTCAACAACTGGTGCTGGTTCCTCCTCCTCATCCTCATCCTGTTCCTCATTCTCAGAGGCCACTAAATCCTCCAAAGCTTCAACCCTGCCTGCCAAGATCTCCTCTCGGTTCTCTGACTCTTCTAGACGACCAATCAAATTGATCATCTCATCACGCATGTCATGAACTAGATGGGCAAGATTATCCTGCCTCTCAATAGCATCTTATAACTCCTGAGATCTCTGTGCTATCTTGTCTTCTGCTTCCTCCAAATCCTCACGCAATTTAGCGATCTCCTCAGCGTCCGTCCTTCGCCTCTTAGGCTCAGGAGCATCTAGTACCGGTGGTGAGTGTGTAGAAGGTCCCTCAGCAGGGATCTGCTGAGTGTCCTCCTCAGGCTCCTCTTCCGGATCCTCATCCGGGTCCTCGTATGGATCCTCCTCTGGATCCTCGTCTGGATCCTCGTCTGGATCCTCCTCCGGGTCCTCGTCCGGATCCTCGTCCGGATCCTCCTTCGGATCTGAGTCATCCTGCTCATATGGTGGAGGTGATGGAATAGGTGGTGGTGGTGATGACGGTGGTGCTGGAACTATCGGTTCCTCGTCCTCGGAATCATCAATGTAGATATAGGGTACCGATGATGATGCCATGCCTGTTACATAATATCATATGTAAGTGCAATGCCATGGAATGTGTAAGCAAGTCAATTACATAATGTCATATGTAATTCTAAGCAGTATGTGTAAACAGATGTGTCTAATGTCTAACAGTCATAGTCTAGGCCTACAAATGCAAACCTAGTTCGCTATAACCAGTGGCTCTGATACCAATCTGTCACACCCCCAATTTTCAACTAACGGAGTCATACCGTTTGGGAGCGTGACAAACCAGGATCTCAGATCATTAGACATAGCGAAGACCTCTATATGAATTTTCAAAACATACTGTGGTCTTTAAAACAATACATCAGAGTTTTCAAAAGTTGCGGAAGCGTTATAAAACCAATAACAGTTGTAAAGTAAACATTACAAAACAAAATACTTAAATGTTCAAATTCAAATATTCAAAATGTTTAAAATGCATGAGACTCTATCTCCTAGTCCATGCCAGCTTTAATGCGCGCCTTAGCGTCCTGAGAAAACATGTAAATCAAGTCAACACAAAGGTTGGTGCATAACACAGGTTTTAAGCATTCACAATGTTCAAAACAGCAGTTTGAATAACAAGATTGTAGATAACATAATCACACATGCACAGTCATGATAGCTAGTCATATAAAATATTTACATAAGTGTTCGACACCGAAACTGACGGATTGCCATGCTATAGCATGTTTTCGCCTTGCCACTATTGTCTATCACAACAATAGTAAAATTGTGTTTGGTCAGTCAAACACCTGCGTAGATCCCATCTACCAGGTGAGGTTTGTCAAACCTAATAGATCTATTTCCAACTACCACGCTTTGCATTACAGCAAACTAAACGGTTCGAGGTGTGTAAGGACTTTCAAGTTGATATGTTTTCACATAATGTAAACAGCTAACTCATGCAAGTGATATGTATCTAAAAACAGTTTGTTGCACATGTTTTCTCCCCCAAAACAGTTTAAAATAAGAAAGGGGCCGTGTACGCACCTTTGATTATAGCAGAATGATCACACACTAAAAGCTCGTGTAAGAAATCCTCCTACGAAGAATCTGTGTTTAAACAATAACCTAGTGTTATTCGGATAATCGTTTTGTGCTTGAAATCACATACGTGTCAACACACGTATGCTAGAGTGTGAGAAATATGCATACGAAAGTACGCGTGCCTTTGAAATCGTTTAAATAAAATCATATTTGATTTTATTTAAATACTCGTAATTATACGCGATTTCGGTTTCGGATTAAAATATAGATTTTGTTATTCTAATACGTTCGTATTCCCGTTACGGTTCCAACGCAACTCGAACGGATTAAAACGGAGTCTGTATGTGGAAGATATTTCAAAAATAATGGTATTTTTTTCCAAAACCGGCCACCCCCCAGCTCGAACCCGCGACCTCCGGATCACAACACACATGATCTACCAACTCGCCCCCTAGGGTATCGCGACTGATAATCGAACTTAATTGTTTTAACCTCCCATGGGTCGGTTTCCCTTTGTTATTCTATAGCCGAAGCAATAACTACCCAAATGACCATGAATTTGAACTTGATCAACTATGTAATCATGGGGCTTTAATCCTAATGGTACAAACGAGTTCACAGATGTTTTTAATTTGATGTTTTGTATAAAAACCAAGTCCAATTCGGTTTAAACAGTTTCGAACTCGAATTCTTGAGCCCTAACTCAAACTCGTTCAATTTGATGTTTCTTGATAAAATCAACACATGTATTTCATTAAGCTACTGATTTCTAAACTTTCTGTTCAAAAACATTTGATTATTAAACTTATTTAGGCCGAAATCCCCAAAACCGATTCTCATTAAGAACCCTAGAACTAAAATCCATCAAATCGTTGTAACCTAATGAAATTGGTACCTGGTTTAGTTAAATCGAACCCTTCTGAAACTATTGATGTAGTTTAATTCCATTTTAAAGCTCATTTGGTTCAAAACCCCCAAACCCGACTTTGTTAAGAACCCTAGAACTCGAGCCTTATCAAATCGATGTTATCAGTTGCAATTGCTTTAAGATAAACCTTAATCGGCCATTTTAGAGTGTGTTGTAGTGATTACTTACCTGATTTGATATCGAATTGTAGTAGAACGACCTTGAGCCCTAGTTTCGACAACCCTTAGATCAAACTCCTTCTTCCCGAACTACTGAAATCGAATTGTGGTATGTAAAAGGTTCTAAATGTGCCGATATATGATTCTGGAAGTTCAATTTGTGATGTTGAAGTCGAATTATACAAATTCTAACACCCTAGTCGACGGTTTCGAACATTCATCATTATTGCATCTTAATTCGAAGAGTTAATATACTAATAACGTATAGAAACCGATTATAATCATCAATGGGATGATTTAAATTAATCAATTTCGGTTATACTTAAGTTCAATGTGGAAATTCGAATTCCATAAATCATTTAGTCGAATTTTGACTTGTAAAAGTCAAAATTGACACTAACAATCACTTACAAGTTCAATCTTCAACAATTTAACACTTAGGAATTTATTTTTCTTAATTCCTAACTCCTATAGGTTATTCTGGATCGACAACATAACATTTTTATTAACAAAGTTGAGCCTAAAATCCCTAATTGCCACTAAATGTTTCAATTGGAATACTATTGGCTTAAATTAATCCATTTGGGCCTCATTATTGCAATTGCGCCTACACTAAACTCATTGGGCCTACTTTGACCTTACTGGGCCTTCCTAAATCTCATTGGGCCTCCCTGGGCCTTATTGGGCCTTACTGGGCCTACTTTGTTTACATTGGGCCTCATTTGACCCTATTGGGCCTTACTGAACTTTGTTGGGCCTTCATTGGTCTTATTGGACCTACACTGGCCTTATAGGGCCTACATTTGTCCTGTTGGGCCCACATTATCTCTGTTGGGCCTGTGATATCACCATCTCCCGTTAACAAGGTTAGTGTAAAAAAATCGGATTGTCACAGAACAATGCATTCATGCTCAGTAAACAACATGTTATGCTTTTGATCACACACCTGTGAAACACTCTAGTAAATTGTAATTTAGTTCTTTTACAAAATGCACATTCTCAAAGCTTACCTTGCCATTTGTGATTGTGCCCCTACCTGTAATGTAACCTCCCACTAGATCACTTCCAAATGCAACAGACCCTCCAAAGAATGGTTCACATTTGTGCAGGTGAGTCTTGTTGCCTGTCATGTGCCTGGAACAGCCACTGTCAACAATCCACAAGTTGCTCTTTGATTCCTGCTGTCCCTGCACATGACCAGAAGTGAATTAGTTTCTGATGGGAACCCAAGCCCAAGTGGTCTTGGGTTTTCCATTAGCATCATTGTAAATAAATTTCTTTAACATCATCCTAGGTGGAACATATGATGAGTTTGCTTCTAATGGGATAGATGGCTGAACATTTGGTTCAGTTGTTTCTTTCTTTTTCCATATTTGCTTGACTTTGGAAGTTTTCGGAAGAGGTTGCTTCTTTTGACAGCCATCGGAAGCATTTTTAGTCTTCCCTTCCGATGACTTGGTTCTTGCTGATAAATGGGACTTTTCTTCAGATGTTCTTCTTCTGTAGGGATATGATTTCTTTGGTTTGTAGGGAGCCTTCTTTGCTTGTGCTTCCAATGTTTTCTTTCCTTTGGAAGCCTTCTTTTCCTGTGCTTCCGATGATTTCTTTCCATCGGAAGCCTTCCTTTCCTGTGCTTCCGATGATTTCTTTCCGGAAGCCTTCTTACTTTGTTTCTTCCGACTATCAGAAGTACTTGTTTCCGATACTATATTGACTGAGTTTCTTCCTTGTTCTTCCGAAGAAACAGATGACTTGCTCCAGGTCTTCTTTCTTCCTCTACCTTGTGTTTCTGAAAACATTCTGCTTCTTGGATTATAGAAACAATCAGCAGCAAAGTGATCCTTATCACCACACATCAGACACAGAGTCTGATTGTTCAAGGATTGTTGATGCTGATCCTTGTTGAGGAAGGTTGAGCTTTGGTTCTCAGAGGTTGATTGTTTGGATGTTCCAACATACTTGTTGGCTAGGTCATTTACCTGTATTCTTGAAAAACTAGCCTTTCTCTCCTTTGATCTACCCCTTTTGGACTTGTCAGATGGACAAGTAACATAGTCATCTGAGGAGGTACTCCCAGTTTGTGTGTATTTAGCTTTGACAAAAACTGATGAATGTTTCTTAGTTTTCTGTCTTGGCAGTGGTTAGTCTTTCTAAACGATTGTTAATTTGACACTGTTTGTTAGTGTCTTCATGTTTTAAACTAGAAATGGTATTTTCCATTTCTTCAATCTTTTCTTTGTAATTTCTTTCAGATTCAAAGAAATTTGCCTTGACTACTTGTAAAGACTCAAGTTCATTACAGAGTTGAGTATTTATCCTTTTATAAACATTTAATTTTTCTAAACATTCAGGTATGCACATATCATCTGTTACTTTAAATGAAGAAGTTGAGTCATTTGCCATCAAAGCACTGTTGGAGATGGAAGCATCCTCAGCTTGGAAGCTCCAGTCTAAAAAGTCTTGCTCTGCAATGTTGGCACTATTTGATGTGCTTGATGGTCTTTGATGTGGTTGCCCTGAAGTTGATAGCTGAGTGCTAGATGATTTGCACTCTCTGGAAAAAAGCCCTAGTTGTTGACAGTTGAAGCATTTGAGCTTAGACTTGTCCAGCCCAAACCCAGCTTTCATGTTGTGCTTTTTAAACTTCCTATCGGTTCTTTGATAGAACTTCTTTGCTGTATAGGAGATCATGGCCATCTGATAATTGATGTCCATCTCTTCAAGGTCATCTACAGGAATGCCATCTAAGTCTTCCTGTCAAAGGTGAAAGTAATTTGTTTCCTCAGCCATAAAAGCTCCTTGCCCAGAGGTAAGTAATGGAGATGAGTTAGAGAGTGGGCTTGAGTGTGTGGTTGAAGGAGTTGGGGTTTTAGGAAAGGTGACAATGGGTGTGGAGATAGGGTGGTAGATGGGTTGATAACTTTGATAGGGAGGATTGTTGATGGGTGCATAAAGGGCTGCTGAACCAGACATTACTTGAGAGGGTTTTGGTTCCTGAGCATCTATTTCCATCTGGTAAGCACTGAGTATACCAAACAGTTCACCAAGCTTCAAGGTTCTTAGATTTTCTGTTCTTTGAATAGCAACAGAATATATGTTCCAAGCATGTGGAAGTGATCTAAGAAACTTTCTGATCACATCTTGATTCTCCATTTTGACACCTGCAGCTACTAACTCATCAACTAGCTGAACATACCTGAGATATTGAGAAGTCATCTTCTCATTGTTCTGTTGACAGAAGTTCTCAAACTTCTGTTTCAACATGTCCTTCTTATTTTCCTTGACATCTTCAGATCCTTCATATATTTGCTGTAGAGAGTTCCACAACTCTTGAGCAGATTTGCATTTCTTGAATGCATGTATGATTGAGTTAGGGATGGCCATCTGGATAAGCCATAAAGCCTTTGAGTCCACCTCCATTTTCTTGTAGTCTTCATCTGAATAGAAAGCTGGATCTTTTGGCACAGGTACTCCACGGGCGCCAGCAGCAGGAACAGTTAGGATGAAAGGTCCTTCAAGAACCGACTTCCAAAGCTTGAAGTCTTGATTCCTAATGAAACCCTCCATCCTAACTTTCCATGTGTCATAGTCTTCTGGAGTGAACATTGGTGGCTTGTTGAAAGTACCATTCTCTGTATCATGTTTGTTTAGAGCAGCCATTTGAACAAACACACCGAATATGAGTTTTGAAGTTTTGAGATTTTAGAAGAAATATAACTGGTAACTTAAGGATGATTAATCACTTAAGTTCAAGAGCCAAAGCTCTGATACCACTTGTTGGATCGGGTTGTTAGCTTCAAACAACGCTTCACAAGTATTTCTTTCTTACAATCTAACAGATGCTGAATATCTATTAGAAAGATCTCACAAACACTCAATGATAAACAAATAATCTTTGAATAAACACTAAGAACACAAGAATAAATTTCAAGCTCAAAGATATATTTCTCTCAAAGTTACTCAAGTGTTACAACCAGCAAGTACAAGCGCACTTTTACAAGCTTACAATGAGAGGTTATATTGCCAAGGCTACAACCGTATACTCTTAGGAATACTAGTTGGGTGTACTAGACAATACATAAAGTAAAGCTTATTCTAGTATCTAAAGTGTCTTAACAGGCTAAGACACTTGATTACAATCATTACCAATATAGACATTGACTAAACAAAGACTAGCTAAATACAAAAGGCATTTAATGTTGTTGATCTTCAAGGCTTCAGGCAATCTTTTGTATTTAATGCAGCATAGGAGAAGTAAGGCGCTGTGTCTGACTTTAGGGATGTTATCTTTGTTTTACTCAGACCAGCATGTCTGTTGTCAGCACCTTTTGTACCATAAAGGTAATCGGCTACAGTCTTTGTCAGAGAGGATTATCCTCGGAAGTCTTTGTCTTTGGAGAATGCAGGGGAGAATCTTCGGAAGCCTTTGTTCTTCAGAAGCTTTTGATCTTTGGAAGCTTTATTGTCTTCGGAATCTCTGAAGCTTTAGATCTGTTAAGTGTTGGCCTTCCGAAGTAGTTTGTCTTGTACAACCTTCGGTAGGAGTGAGTTATCCTTCGGAAGCAATGTTTGCTTTCGAAGAGTAACTCCTTCCTTCCGAAGGCTGTTTGTCTCTGTAGAGTCTGGTACTTAGACAAAATAGAAGTTTGGTAAGCATCAGCCTTTATTAGTCTTTACAAATTTTAATGCAATAAAATTTTTAGGGGTAAAAGTATAAAATAGAACCTTAAATCTCTTCCAATGCTTGAAATCGCCGGATTTGCGTCGCATGGGGGGAGAAAATGGGGAGCCCGATCAGTTTCTGCAAATGAGGGGGTCTGGGGTTTTTTTATGCGAAATTGCCTATAGCGACGACATACGGCATACATGTCGTCGCTATAGCCGACAACCAAAACGCAGTCGTTTAACCTTTATTGAATAAATACATTTTTATGTTCTGAATTAAGGCTACTGCGACGACAATGTCGTTGTTATAGAAAAGAATCTAATTGTTTTTTATTTTCTTTTTAATCACATCAGGATAAAAACGAATTAAAAAAGGGTAAAAAAAATTAAATTACCTATTGCGACAACAAGTTGTGGCTATAGAGTTTTCAACAAAGCGCCAAAAATTCAGTCAAAGCCCGCCATTTCCGGAGTGACCTACAGCGACGACATTACTAAAAAATCAAAAAAAGTAACTTCTTGTCTATAGAGGCGACATGTCGTCGCTATAGCTCTAGCTATAGAAACGACATCCTGTCGTCCCTGTAGACTTAGTTATCTTAGATCCTTATTCTTGTAGTGTACTATTTGTTTTAAATCTACCGAGACAAAGATTTATTGATGTATAATTATTACGTATATATTCTAATGAATAATTACACTAATGATGATATCAACTATTAAAAGGTTCTAATCTGAAGTTTTTGTAACGGCTTGTAATTGTTATATAGAGATTTTTTAGAAATTTTAATTTTTTAATTATTCAAGTTTTTCAATTTTAAATAATAGCAATCTGTCAAGCCATTTCAAGCATAATAAATGTTTTCAAATATCACATAAGCATTTAAACAACATCCATATACATTCAAATGTTTTAATAAATAACAATTTATACACAAGTGAGGTAAATAAACATGGCATGAGAGCTAATGAGTTTCACTTTCAATTTCATCACATCTACGAATGGATATTTATATATCTTCAAGTTATCACCTAAGTTATCTTGCATTTTCTTTTTCGATCATTTGTTGTTGGGCTTGTTATATTTGTTGTTTAATTAACTTCATGTCTCATTTGTCGACATTATGATTAGGGGGTGAATCCGTGTAAGCTTGACATTTGTGGAAGTAAACTTTTCATGACACCTTTTATTGAAGTAAAAACGGAAATTAAAAAAAATTTACTAATCATATTGTAACAACATTTTTTGCTACAGTCCACCAACTCATTTTTTAAAAAACTTTCATTAGTAATTTCACAATTAATAAAATAAAATATATATACTTATCCTGTGATATGAAATGACATCGTAAAGGTTAATTATCTTGACACCTATAAATATAATCAAGAATTTTTTTTTGAATATTTTTTTTATATAAGTTTACATTATTTAGGTTAAATAAATAAAAAGGTAGATATGCAAACAATACACATACACACACATGCACATACACTTGTAGGTACACATGCACATGCATATATGCATATCTATACTACTATATAATGTATATTAAAAGGACAAAATAGTAATTTGCTTAAATATCTTAAAATTAAGAGTTTTACAACTCTTATAGCATATGGTACAACTTTTTAATTCTAATCTAAATGTTTATTTGTGTTTTCATTTTGTCCCACATTGGTAGCTTTTAAGAATTTAAGTGAAATAGAGTGTTTATAAAAGAAACCCTTCAAAACGAATGAATCACTTCTTGACATTTTTGGTAAATTTGACCTTTTATACCCCGAGTGAGTTCGGGTTCGTTTTCGTTGCTCGGTTCGCGTATTCGTTGCGTTTCCGGATCGTAACGCGCGTGTTTTACGAAATTAAATAAAATGGTTTCTTAATTTAATTTTGATGAGTTTCAAAATTGTAAAACAATAAAATGTTTTATTTTCATAAGTTAGAGTCGTTCGTGCCGCCTTCGTACGTATTCGTTCGAATCGTCACACGAACGAACCCGACGATGTTTTTGCTTTCTGACTTTTGGTTTTCTACTTTTCAGTCATTATTTCAAAATTCCAAACTCACAGATATGTTTGTGTGAATCGTCACCCACGCAAACACGCTGTCAGTTCGTTATTCTGAAATAACACTGCAATTGGGTTTGAGTTGTGTTTCGTCACTGACGGACTCAACTAAACTTCCTGTTTTCACATTGTTTTCGTATTGATTTTTCGGCCATCTGATTCCTGTCATCTGTGGATATCAGATTGCAACCGACGTGTTCTTGTTATTCGCTTGAACACTGTTGTTTCTCATGATTTGTTGTCCTAACTGTACTTAGGTTTTTCACTTAAATACACACAACTAATGTTTCAAATGTACGTTGTACTTACAGTATTTAAGTTTACACGAAAATACGTTCAACTGTTTCTTGTATTTAGAATTTTGTTAATACAAGTACTGTTTATACATATGTAATTACACATAGTTACTGTTGAAAGTGCACGTACCGTACGGACTTGCCGACCGGTCAGGTACTAGTTGTCACAATATCTGATCGTCGTCGCCCGTAGTCGGTGGCCGGTGAACAGCGTGTCAGAGATCTGGGCCCACCAAGCCCTCATAACCCCGTCCTCTCCCTGCGTCAACCCTGGGTGAATGCGTCACGAACGGTGTCCGGCTCATAATATATGCCTAAGTGCACGGCGAACTGCTCGATCGACATCTCCATGTGCTGTCCACATAAGGAGAACTCAATATCAGGAGGAAACTCTTCATTCTCCTTCTCACGAACTGCTGCCTGGTGAGCTCTGTATCGAAATGTCGATAGAAACTCCACAGTGATCAGTCTATAGGTGGGCAGATCCGCTATATCGAATAGGCGAGTCCACGGTGTGTCCTTGCCAAAGATAGCTCTTGCACGCTCTACATGTCCGGCATCTGCTAGAACTCCCTAGTCTATACAACATAGCGGCGCCACGCTCATCCGTAAAATACGACGGCACCTCATCGCTGCCGCCGACTTTGGTTTGAACTGCAGCCACTCGTGTTGCGACAGCGCCAACGTCTCGGCATCTAGGGGCTGCTGGGCGACGTCGTCGTGGTGTGGAATCTCTGGTTCCATCTCAATAAGTAAGTATAAGCTGAAAAACGAAAACCGAACTAACGTTAAAAAATAATCTGTTCAAGACGGGCCATACAGGTCAGGACAGCCCGTACTGATGTTGGCCGTCTCAAACAAAACCAGGCTGTCTTGGTCATACCAGGCCAAAACCAGGCCGTCTGTCCAAGATGGCCCGTACTGATCAAAATCGTCTTGGCCATACCAGGCCAAAACCAGGTCGTCTGTCCAAGACGGACCGTATTGATCAAGACGACCCGTTTTGGACATACCAGGCCGTCTATCCAAGACGGCCCGTACTGATCAAGACGTCACGTCTTGCTCATACCAGGCCAAAACCAGGCCGTCTGTCCAATACGGCCCGTACTGATCAAGACGTCTTGGTCTTACCAGTCCGTCTATCCAAGACGGCCCGTCTTAGTCATACCAGGCTAAAACTAGGCCCTCTGTCCAAGACGGCCCGTACTGGCCAAGACGGTCTTGGCCATACCAGGCCAAAGGTCACCTTCTTCATTTGTTGAACAAGACGGGCCGCACAGGTCAAGACGGCCCGTCTTGATTGTTGTCTGGTTCAAATTTGAATGAACAAGACGGGCCGTACAGGCCAAGACGGCCCGTCTTGTTCATACTTCGAAAATATAAAATCGTTAAAACCATGTCATATTTCGATCCAAATAAAATAAAAAACATATATTCATGATCTACGAAGCAAAATACGTACCTGGTGTTGAAAGTTTGAAGGTCCAAGACGGGGTGTATAGATTAATACGAGAGAACATGTAAATTTTTTTGTGTGAAAAAGTAAAAAAGAAACTGAAATTCTAATTTAATCTGGAACAGTACGGGCCGTACTGTTCAAACTTTTTTTTTACATATACACAAAAAATTCATTTTTATTACATTTAATTAAAGAATTTGTTGTTTTTACATTTACACGTCTATGTAGTCGACCAACTTATTTTCATCTATAAATCTTCGGTATTCTTGCAGCATGTCATGATATACGAATCCCAGTCGGATGCGGCATCATTTCGGTAACGTTTTCATATAGGATTTACCGTTGGCATTGGATAATATCCTTGTAATGTAACGTTAATGAAATGGACGCCAAGATGAACTACTGATACGACGTTATGTCGCACCAAACTATTAGCAGATGTCCACAAAGGGAAAATGGTTTGAGCACCTCGACTTCTGAAAAGGTGAACGATTACACCAAATCTTTGAGCAATTACTAAGCCTGTGTGAGGCATAAACATGTAGTGTTCGGCAGGAGCAGTTGCAATCTGTTGCCAATTTATTGTGTTGCGTAGTGCATTATAAGATCATGGGTCGTAGGAGTTAAATACATATTTGTACCGATCTGTGTTGAAATCCAATTCGTGCAAGATTTGTTGTCGAATAAATGCCCAATGATTTTCATCGAATCCTAAACCCACGGCTACAGAACGAAAATCACAGTTACCATCTGGCTCGACATCTTGTATGTTTATCACGTAAGGTTGACATACAGGAAGGATGTGATGACCGAAGCGATAAACATTGTTTAATCCTTCTGGCTTCATGTTACGTGGAAAACGGAATTCGTTTTGACTTTGCGAGTCCGATGGTGGCATTACTTTTGATACCGATGCAGAAAGACTGCGCCGGAATACGGGTTTCTGACTTTTCTCGGTCACAACTATAACGAACTATGCCTCGAAGGTTCAAATGTACTTTCTTGGGACGCTAAATTATCTTTAACAACGTCTTGCTCTTTTTGTTTCTGTGCCTTTAAAGTTGGACGACCACGTATATCTTTTTGAACTAAAGACACCTTTTTGTCTCTTTTATTTGGAAATATCTACAACAAAACCTTCTTTATTAGACTCTTTTTTTTTCAGGAGGTTTGGAATTTATTTTTTCTGTAACCAAACCCATTTTTCCTATAACTTCAATTTCTTCTTCTTCTTCTTCTTCTTTATTCTAACAGTGTTGGGTTAGGTGTGTTTAGTTTTGTCCAAAAAATATCTATCTATGAAAGCGGTATCTTCTTATCTGCATACTTTATAATTAAAAATAATATAACAATAACTACGTGTGAAACATGTAAGATTTACATTTAATATTACGAACCTATGTTTAAGTATTTTGATATTTTACAAACGCACAGCAACCCACAACTCGTCCAAAGCTGGTGGCCACACGTCATATTTGAGTCGCGCATAACTCTTATTTTATCTTTTTCCTAGACCAACAAATCAAGAGCTTTATGGGACACCTTTCCTCGAAGGTTATCAAATATTGCTAGTTTATGATGACCCATAGTTTTAATCAAGCTCGTTTCAAAATCGTGTTTCATTTTTACCTCCTGTGCTTGCACAATTTCATTTACGAAACCTACAAGCGAGGCAAGCGTGCTGTTTGGTGATTTGAGGAATCGTTTTAGATTCGAGTGCTGACTTTCCACCCGGTTTGTTGTACGTTGACCAAAGTTGCGCGTTCTATTGGTCCATGCTGTTACAAACATATCTCTGTAACTGTTTAACCAGGTGTGCGTCAGATACTCCAGAACCCCTGAAATGAAACAAAAAACCAATGATGATATGATGATAATAATTATGGTATATGATTTTTGCTTTTTTTTGTTGTCTTTGATAAGTCTTTCGTACAGACGGTTGTGGTTGTAGTCGTATAACTCTGTTGTCGGAGAGTTACACAAATTCGCCCAACGACCTTTGAATTTCTTCCAGTCTGCATCCGAAAAGCTTGCGTTGCAATGTTTGACAATATTTTCGTCTATATGCCATCTGTAGAGATATTTTGTAGCTTCTGGAAATACCTTACGGCACGCACTCATAACAGCAAGGTCTCGATCTGTTATGATCACACGTGGCTCCATACATTTATTCAACATACTCTTAACCATTTCCAACACCCAGACGTAGTTTTCCTCACGCTCTCTGCCTACGAACGCGTGAGCAATACTAAACGTCTGGTGTGTGGAAGTCACACCAACAATTTGAATAAATGGAAGCATGTACTGGTTCGTTTTTGTAACATCACTATATTTCGGGTCGTCCGTACATCCGTACGATTGTACTGTTACGACCTGATATAATAATTATTAATGACAATGAATTATTGGAGGCATGATTTGATGATTATCACTGTTATTGGTATACATATTTAGAGCATATTATACGTGTAAACCATGGGAAGCTTAGTTGTAATCCAACTGAACAGAACCAGAAAGTTTATCGCAGATAAATTCACAAATATGGATTGTTGGTTTGGAATGGAAAAGAGTTTGGAGTTGGTTGTTGAGTAGTTACTAAACATAGTCAAGGACACATGGTCATGGTTTATCGAAATAGCGGTGGGACGGTGGCTGGGGCAGTTGCGACTGACCCCTACATATGCCCTATATATGCGTATTTCAGTCTATCACGGATGTGTCAGTGACTTGGGTTTAGTGGGTTTTCGATTGGGATTTGGCAATATTAAAGTTAATAAAATAATGGGAGTTTTAATAAAAACAATTACGCGATGGTGAGGTTACGAACGTAACTAAAACACGAATATTAATTTAGAAATATTAACTCGATAAATGTATTCGCGTGGGTGACGATTCACATGAATATAATTATTGAGAATAATATTCTGAAACGATATTCCATAAATTGAAAATCGAATCGAAATACGATACGAGCGTTGGATTCGGAAAGGTGACGATCTTTACGAATACGTACGCGAGTAACGCATTTCGACGAGATAACTAAATAATATTTCACGATATTAAAATAGGAAAAATAAATTAAAAATATTTATTAGGAATCACAAACTAAAACAAAACTGAATAAATCGTTTTATTAAATAATAATTTAATAAGGATGAAACGAAACTGTTTTACGAAACAACTTTATTCGAAATCGATTTATGAAACAATATAAATTAAAAATCATGTTATTTGAAATGAAATATAATTATTTAAACGTTATATGTTCAAATATACGATTACGAGTCAAACCGATTATTTAATGATTTCTATCGCGATTTAAATGAGACCGAGTACGTGGGGGCTAAAATGGTGTATAAGGAAGATATTTCCTTCCTTCTTCTTCATTTTACACCAAACCACTCTCTCTCTAACAAGCAAACCCGCCACCTCTTTCTCTATCTAACTTCTCTCTAGCGTATCTACCTCGTCTCCCAACGAAATCGCGAGATCTTGGCGCCTAAACGACCGTGTGATCGAGAGGAACAAGAAGATACGAAGAAATATGGAGTTTGAGCACGATTAGAAGGTAAACCGAGCTTTTACTTCTGTTTTTATTCATTTCCAGGTAACCGATTATCTTCATCAGGTTTGAATATGTTTTGTAACCAACCCTAAAACGAGCTACTAGGAGGGTTGGTATATCATGGGAAAACTTGTAAGTGAAGAAATTCGAAGATGGTGTCGATGAGCAGCCATAGGTTGCGCAGGGTTCGGGGGTTGATAAAGCCGAACCTATGCGGTTGATGGGCGTAGGTCTGGCGAACCCTGTGGAGAGTAAGGAGGCGAACCTGTTGGCACCCACTGGTTATAGCCGAACCTTCCCCTCCCTATTGGCCGAACCCTCCACTTGAGCTCACGAACCTGCATGGTACCAAACCCAAGAAGCGGCGAACCTAGGCCATGCAGACGAACCTCCTCACTGACGAGCCGAACCTTAGGCAGTCGAACCTTGGACGACTAAGCCAGTGGGTGCAGCAAACCTTCTGTGTTCAAGTCCGCAAGAACTCATGCAGCCGAACCAACCATACGGGCGAACCTTAGGGTGACTAATCCTTAGCCGAACCATTCTAATGATCAATGAACCTCATCACGCAGACGAACCTTGGGGCTGCCGAACCCAGTACGTTGGGCGAATCTGTGGGGTGCGAGCCTTGCCGTGGTCTCGAACCTTTGGGCCAAAACTCCTTAGAGCCGAACCTACAATTCCTATTGCAGCGAATCTATGCTGGGAATTATTGTGAGTCACGAACCTTATGGGCCGAACCCCATTGGGCCTGGCCGAACCTGGGCTGGGCTAAGGGTAACTAGGGCCGAACTTAGGCTTGTCAAAACAAATCTTAACGGGCTAAGGAAAGGGCTATATTTAGTACTTATAAATTGTGATAAACAAGTAATAAGTGGGATGATATAATTACTCATGCATGGGCCATTCAAGTCACCATTTTTTTTTTTCAAAATAAGTATGGGATTTAAGTTATGAACTTACATGGAGTGAACATTTCATGTGAATAAGATAACTATTGTTTTCTAACTATAATTGGGATTTTAATAATTTAAATTGTAGTGGTTAATGTTATTGAACAATTCCCTTGTATAATTTAAGAGTGAGTATTAAATCAAAACCAGGTTTTATATTTTGACTCATGGTGAACACCTTGATTTAAACATGCATGTGAATACATACGTATATATGTGTGTGAGTGTAAGATAAAGGTTATCACCTTAGAGCACACTCATATATGGAAATCACACCGAAAATCTCATGATTGGTTACCACTATTAGATAATTAAATTAACACGTGAAATTTCATTTTTATAATAATTATTGATGAAATCATTATTTGTTATTTTCACTTATGCAAAATAAACTAATAAGTGAAATACGTAAGTACTTAAAGTAAACACATATGAACAAGAAATTTACAAGAAATGCATATATTTATGAACACGAATATCTATTAAATCCAGGTTGTGAGTTGTTTTGATTCCTCATACGTGAGCGCGCATTATACGAGAACACCGAATCTAAGGACGCAGGTGAGTTCTCATAACCTCCCTTTTTAAACTGTTTTGTTTTAAAACTCGGAGGAAACATGTATACCAATTTTAATATTATTTTGATAACACATGGATGATACATGTTTATCAATATGATATTCATATTATGGGATTCTCATTATTTATGGATTTTCACTGATTATCATACATCCGTGTAACATTGTCATTGACTTCGATCAATAACAATGATTACATGTATTGCCACTTGGATTATCACATCTCCATGAATCATTGCCTTTGACTTCGGTTAATTGCAATGATTTCATGTATTGTCACGTGGGTTGCTTCCACTCCATGGATAATGTATTTAACTTATGTTAATTACATAAATTCCATGTATGGTCACATATACTAATTGAGAATATTGATTGTTGAGATTGGTTGAATGGTTATGTGGTTGATTATCAATAATTGTCTATGATTATATGAGATACGTGACTATGTGTTGGTTTATGTGTTTGATTGTTGTGTTGGGATATGTATTGAATTTTCACGCAGGTACTCATGTGGATTTTCTCAGAAAAATCATAAGCATTTATACTCATTTTATCTAAACCTTTTATAAAATCGTTTTAAACATAAACTTTTATATTCATTTTATAAAACCCTTTTAAGTATAAAAACTTATGATTACTCACCAACAACTTCGTAGTTGACACTTGATTTTCCTACATGTTTCAGGTAATGAAGCTTAGTAGGTTGAGTAAGAAGAACTCACACTTTTGGACATCATCATATAAAATCTTGGACTTAGCTAATTAACTGAAATTCTGGCGATTTGAATTTAGTTAGATAGCTAATTCTCTTTTGTAATTGATGTAACTATATCATGATAGACATGATTTTTGTGTATTTAATTTGGATGATTGAATGATATGTGATGATTTAATTTAGATGCCCACGAGCTTTTGAACAATCTACACATCCCTCGTGGCATCCCGACGTTTCTGCCATCGGTCGGGGTGTTACAGTTTTATACGTCGCGTCCATCATCAGTAAGTGCAGAAATGCACGCCACCAGCAATACGATTTTGGATGACAGAAGAAAATGTCTTCCACGACGTTCGTTTCAGGATCCTTCCGGGTATAGTAAACGTAACGCTGACTATGAAGCATGTTTTCCAAAACCTGCATCGGAGTATCACTGAATTTTTTCTTGTTTTTCATTTTCTGCTGTAAATTGTATACATCTCTAGAGATGGACACGTTTGTAGGGTTATGTTTCTTTATGCTCGAAAGAATGTTACGAGGATCCATGTGTTGCTCGGTCAGATTCTCAACCATATCTTGTGTCCTCCTGAGTGAATCTTCCAACATATGGATGACCCTCTAGATTCTGAGCAGGTTCGTGATTGTGATTATCGTTTATCACCTGTAAATTCCAGGATTCACGAACTTCGTTGTATAACCCTATCAGCTGAAACACGCAACCAATTTTCTTGCTGCCTGACCGTCTTAAGATTGTGATGCTATTATGCTCGCCACCACGGTCACACATGAGCCAAACTTTGATTACACTGGCTGTTTTCTTTGCTTTCTTCGTTCTTCTCTTGACTACAATGTAACCATTGTCTAGTGCTCTACTTTTCACACACCCTACCAGCGCTTCTTCGGACATAAACTCCTGACATATAAAAATAATAATAAATACCATAAATAATAATCATTATATACAATCATCAACATTTATGTTTCATTTAAGTTACCTCTTTTGTTTCCCAGGTAATGTTTGAATCCGCCGGCTTTTCTTCATAAGCCTCCTCCGGGTTACTTTGTTTACTGTCATCATACATGAACCCATAATCGTTTTGTTGCGCATACGATACTTGACTATCAAAATCGACATCAGCGTTAGGTTCAGCATTCAGATCTATCGTGTCGTATGAATACTCAACAGGAGACTCTTCGTTCAAATCTGGCACGCAATCGTTGAAAAAACTCTCATCCCAGAACGACATCGTTACAAATCTGAATTATCATGAGATATATTCGAAAACGTATGCGTTCGTTTGAAACGATTAAAGCTTATATAGAAATTTCAAATTTGTTCAATACGGCCTGTACTGGTCTGTACGGCCCGTACTGGGTCAAATAATGTCCTTCCATGTCAGCAGTGTCATAATTGAAAAAGCAAGACGGGTCGTACTGATCAGTACATGTCGTCTTGCTTTTAAATCATTGTCCTATCTTTCAGGGAATGTCTGTACGATGAATGAGACAGGTCGTGCTGACCAGTACGGCCCGTCTTGCTCTTAATCATTGTCACAGGTTGTCAGAAAGAATGTTTGACCATGTACTGAGACGAGTAGTACTGGTCAGTACGGGCCGTCTCAGGGGTGCATTTTTAAAAAAATGGGGTATTAATTTAGGCCTGTTTTATTTGGACACCCCACTTTTATATTTTTACACCCCTGCGACTCAATACGGGCCGTAATGGCCATTACGGCCCGTATTGGACACAGACAAACATTCTAGAGAATTTCTTGAAATCAGTGAAACATTCTGTGGGACGGGCGTACTGGCCAGTACGGCCCGTCTTGGCCCAAGCTTATTTTTTCAAGCCATTTTGGGTGTAAACCAGTTTTGTAAATGTTGGTACGGCCCGTACTGGCCATTACGGGCCGTCTTGAGTTAATTTATTTTATTTAAACATAATTTACGTATTTAAATATGTTTTAACAATATACGTTTAATACGTGAATTATTTGAACGATATGTGTTATTTATTTTATTTAATCATAATTTACGTATTTAAATATTTTTTAACAATATACGTTTAATACGTGAATTATTTGAACGATATGTGTTATTTATTTTATTTAATCATAATTATACGTCAAAATGTCGTTCAAATAACTAAATATTTCATTTTCTAATCAGTTTGTTTACGTTAATTAAAATAATTTAAACAATATAAAGTTTTTCGCGCAAATATTAAACAACACAAACAGAAACAATACAAATGTAGAAAGAAACATACGTATATACACTGTACGGTTTTCTATACAAGGAAACAAAATACAAAAATACAAAATGAACTACGATCCGGATGGTCCAGCGTCTGATCCGTCGTCTGCGTAGACGCGTGGCTCCGGGAACGGTGGAAGCTGTGTCCCGTCCCGTCGCGCATGCTCTGACGCGACTGTCCACTGGACCAAATCCTCGTACCGATCGAGCCGTCGCTTGATGCGTGCCATCCGCTGGGCCGTCTCGTCGCACCGGGCGGCTAAACGTGCTGTGGATGCTGCGGAGGCTCCTGATCGCGCGGCGGTGACAGAACCGGCTCCTCCCGAATCGGCTCGGGCTCCGGTATCGGGCCACCATCCTGCTGCTCCTGCTGCTGCTGCTGGTCTGGCAATACGATGACCTGGGCCGGCTGAAACGGGCGGCCGTCCAGCCCAATAAACCGCAATCCCAGACCCGGGATGTCGGCGGCAAGTTTCATGCTGAGGACCGTCCGTCGATCGAGCTTACGAGGCTCGATCGCCGGCAGATCCTCAAGCATGTCAACCATGCCTCTGCTGCGGGCGATGTGGGTGACAAAGGCGCCACCCCACAATGTACCGCGCTCCTGTCGGTGGTAGAAGGAGGCGTAGTACAACGCAAAACACCGTGCCAGGTTGCACGGCCTGCCAGCAATGAGTGAGCACAGATAAAACAAATCTGTCGTCGTCACCCACTCCTGGCTCTGACCGCGACCTGATATGGTCGTCACGATGCAGCGGTGGATGTAACGGATCAGTGGATCTCTTATCGCCGAGGCCCGTACCCGGGGTCCGGTGTAGGGAGTATCTGATACCTGGGACCACCAGGCCCTCATAACTCCCTCCTCCCCCTGCGTGGGGGCCTGTGTGAAGTCGTCACAAACGGTCTCCGGCTCGTAATAGATGCCTAAGTGCACGGCGAACCGCTCGATCGACATCTCGAAGTGCTGGCCGCATAAGGAGAACTCGATATCCGGAGGAAGCTCCTCGTCATCCGCCTCCCGAACTGCGGCCTGGTGAGCTCGGTATCTAAATGTGGATAGAAACTCCACAGTGATCAATCGGTAGGTGGGCAGGTCCGCGATATCGAACAAGCGAGTCCACGGCGTGTCCTCGCCGAGGATGGCTCTCGCACGAACCGCCTCCCCGGCATCAGCCAGAAGACCCCAATCTATACAACGGGGCGTCGGCACGCTCATCCGAAGAATCCGACGACACCTCATCAACGTCGCTGAATGCTCCTCGAACTGGAGCCACGCGTGCTGCGATAGCGCAAGCGACTCGGGATCTAACGGCGGCCCCTGCTGGGCGACCTGCTCCTGCTGTAGCATCTCGGCATCCATCTCAGTAATAAATGTATAAGCTGAAAAAACCGAAAAACGAATAAACGTTAAAAAAAATTTCTTGCCAAGACGGCCCGTAATGGGCATGAAGGCCCGTCTTGGCCATACCAGGCCAAAACTAGGCTGGTATGGCCAAGACGGCCCGTAATGGGCATGACGGCCCGTCTTGGCCATACCAGGCCAAAACTAGGCTGGTATGGCCAAGACGGCCCGTAATGGGCATGACGGCCCGTCTTCGCCATACCAGGCCAAAACTAGGCTGGTATGGCCAAGACGGCCCATAATAGGCATGACGGCCCGTCTTCGCCATACCAGGCCAAAGGTCACCTTCTTCATTTATTGAACAAGACGGCCCGTAATGGGCATGACGTCCCGTCTCGAAGGTTCAAATGTACTGTCTTGGGACGCTAAATTAGAATTAATATAAAACTAACTACGTGCGAAACATCTAAGATTTACATTTAATATGACGAACCTGTGTTGTAATATTTTGATATATTACAAGCGCACGGCAACCCACAACTCGTCCAAAGCTGGTGGCCACACGTCATATTTGAGTCGCGCATAACTCTTATTTTGTCTTTTTCCTCGACCAGCAAATCAAGAGCTTTATGGGACACCTTTCCTCGAAGGTTATCAAATATTGGTAGTTTATGATGACCCATAGTTTTAATCAAGCTCGTTTCAAAATCGTGTTTCATTTTTACCTCCTGTGCTTGCACAATTTCATTTACGAAACCTACAAGCGAGGCAAGCGTGCTGTTTGGTGATCTGAGGAATCGTTTTAGGTTCGAGTGCTGACTTTCCACCCGGTTTGTTGTACGTTGACCAAAGTTGCGCGTTCTATTGGTCCATGCTATTACAAACATATCTCTGTAACTGTTTAACCAGGTGTGCGTCAGATACTCCAGAACCCCTGAAATGAAACAAAAAACCAATGATGATATGATGATAATAATTATGGTATATGATGCTTACTTTTTTTGTCGTCTTTGATAAGTCTTTCGTACAGTCGGTTGTAGTTGTAGTCGTATAACTCTGTTGTCGGAGAGTTACACAAATTCGCCCATCGACCTTTGAATTTCTTCCAGTCTGCGTCAGAAAAGCTTGCCTTGCAGTGTTTGGCAATATTTTCATCTATGTGTCATCTGCAGAGATATTTTGCAGCTTCTGGAAACACATTACGGCACGCATTCATAACAGCAAGGTCTCGATCTGTTATGATCACACGTGGCTCCATACACTTATTCAACATACTCTTAGCCATTTCCAAGACCCAGACGTAGTTCTCCTCACGCTCTTTGCTTACGAACGCGTGAGCAATACTAAATGTCTGGTGTACTGTGTGGAAGTCACGCCAACAATTTGAATAAATGGAAGCCTGTTGTCACACCCCGAGCCGGCGGGATAGGATCGGTTGTCCCGTCGGGCGGAAGGTTCCCGGGGCGCGATATCGAGAGTGATAATCGAAATGATCAGATTGTTTACATTTGCACATGATATATATGAGAAATGCTAAATATAATAGAATTACAAAGTTAAATTACATCAGTATTGTTTATAATTTAACAATGTAAATCTACCATCAACATCATAGATTTCTATCTTGTATTTACACAAGATATACAAAATAAATTTGTATAATGATGTCTTCAAAAGTATGCAGGTCCAAAATGCTAAGCCTTCTATCTGAAGTCCTAGTCCAAAAGGAATAACTCCTTAGTTGACCTGTTCGTCACCTGAGAAGTCATGCAAAAATCGAGTCAACACATGGTTGGTGAGTTCATATAGTTTTGTAAATGAAAATGATTTGAAAACCTCTTCCAGTAAAGACCCTAACCTCATTAACATCACCTGTATCATCCAGATAGGTATGCTTATATATAGGGCATACCCCTGGGTCAAGGCTACAACCCCGCCCAGACGCCATCCCACCACATACTAATCCGCATAGGACATTGATGTTAATGATAATTAAGCATTTTTACCTAACACACCTCTGATTTAGATTATGATTTCCCAAAACTTGATTTACCTTTGACTCTCTTGATTTTGAACATAGATACATGAGTTCCCAAAATCAGTGATATTAGTAAATTGTCAACTATAATCAAATAATTAAATAAAACATTTAAATACAACTAAGACATGATGATTGGGTATGGTTTTTACTCAATCAATTAGACTTAGTTATTGGTGGTTGTCCAAGTTGTAACCTCTCACACGTGACCCATACCAGGCATAACTCACAAGGAGTATACCTGGGCGTGACGGGATTTTAATGATGCCCATACAGCCTGACCCAAAGGTCTTCTGTACATGCGGGGACTTTAATGTTTTGCCCTTACAGCTTGACCCAAAGGTCTTCTGTACATGCGGGGACTTTAAGGATATCCTTTGATTCTTGATCTCTTGATTCTCTTGGACTTTGATATTGATTTCACTGATTGTTCACGTTGTTGCCCGTATAGCCTGACTACAAGAGTCTTCTATACCTGAAGGGACTTTATATGTGTGTTACACGTGGTCTTGATTCCATATACAACTGACATCCACCTTGACTTGAGTATTAATGATTTCATTAGATCATAATGATTTCATTATTACAATGATTCACACACATTTATGATTTCTGATTCCTTGAGTCTCTTGATCTTGATTCTTTAGAATTTCCATGATTTACAATGGTAATTGATTTGATTATGATTCTTGAATCTCAGATCACACACTGAGTTATGATTCCTTGGAATATGATCTATTGATTTTGTTCATTTGATTTCACTTTGAATTTAGATTCTTGAATTTTTGAGCTTGATGGACTAAGGGTTGATTTAGAGTTTAAATTTAAGGTGTTACTCATGAGAGTACTTAAATTTATTTGATAACTTGATCTGTTTAATAATTTCCTAGACAGGAATCTAGGAGTATCAATAAACATATATATTTAACAACATATAATAAATAAAAGCATTTAGATAAACAGTTTAAATAAAAACAGTTTACGCATGCTTCTCAGCTCCGCGTTTAAAAACACAAATGTTAGAAAAGGGGCAATGAACTCATCTGTGTTGCTTTGTATAGAATTACCACAAAATGCGCACTCGTTGTTGTAGCTTATGTATCTTCGGTTCCTGAGTTGTTTTAAGAGATGCGAATACGATAAGTACATACGGTAGTTTTCGTAACTAGAGTTTGGTCTCGGTGTGCAACTAAGTGTCCTATGGTACTAATGTGTTTCTAAGATTCTATCTAATTAATCTAACATTTTACCCGTAAGTAAACCCCCTCAATCCCGCATTATTAATTACAAGTCTTTAGTTAAACATTTTTAAGATAATATATTTTAAGTTAAACTTTTATTTAGGAAAATCATTTAATTATTTTAAAAGATTTAAAATTTAATTTCTTTTATGAAAAGCATAATTAATTTACGAAAAGTGTAAATAAACATGATGGGCTTATATTAAACCCATTGGGCCACCCTTGGGCCCATTACTCGACTTGATCTTTCGATTGATTATTGATCAACATTCTTGAATAATTCGACCTAGGTAATTCGATTGAATCATCTAAGTTGAATTACATAACTTTAGATTAAACCATTGATCTCCAACGAATTCTCAAGGGTGTTAAATTCAAAGAATGTTCACCACCTATGTTTAGACCTTGGTTACTTTAACGTATTAGTATCTCGTAGAACTTTAATTCCCGAGTGTTGAAATCAAATGATCCCCACTTTACTAACTTAATATAAAACCCTAACATTTCTATGTTCACACAAAAAGGATCTACTCCATGCACACACATATGAGAGGTATTCCCATGCATGCACACACACATATCTTTGATCAAGCTCATGCATGCACTAACCCTACCCAAGTCATTCGTTTACACCCATGATCGAATAAGGCCTGTCGAATGGAGTTATGTCAAACGAGTTAGGCCGAAAGATTTGAGCCGAATAGGGTGATGGTCGAATGAGTGATGGCCGCATGAAGCCTCGAATGAGGGGTTGGCGAATGACTTGAGTCGAATAGGGGATGATTGTCGAATGGGAGCTTGGCCGAAGGAGTTCATTCGCAGCATGTTGGGTCGAATGGGGTAGATGTCGAATGAAACCCTGGGCTATTCGGCGAAAGGGAGGGCTGTGGTCATTCGACCACCTGGTGATGTGCCATTCGGCCGCACAACATCCCATATGTGAAACCATGGTTTTCAATGAAATCGACCAAGAGCTCAAAGGGGGTTAGTTCCTACACTCTCCTAAGTGCTTGTGGTAAGATTTTCCTAAGGTTTTGAGATGATTTAGTCGAGTTCTCATAAGGGTCAAGATAGGGTTTTGAAACCCTAAAAACCGAAACAAAACATGATCCTTACCACGATTTTGATGGATCCAAGCCCCGATCTGTTGTACTTCTATGATCTACAAGCTATGGTGGTGATTTTGACACCAAGAACACAAGAAATGGTTGAGAATTGAGAGTGTTCTTGTAGAGAGAAGGTAGGGATTTTAGAGAGAGAGAGCTTGAAAGAGGGGTGAACGAATTTTGGAGGTTGGTGGCTGGTTGGTGGGGCTTGAATGCCTCATTAATGGCTGAAAATTAAACCGGGTTCGTTCGGTTTCGTTCGGTTTCGCGTGGTTTCGCGTAAAACGTCTGTTTCTCGTCGTTTTCGTAATGAAACGACTCGATTATAAAATAGAATTTATAAAATGATTTTAGGTTGTGATTCCTAATAAATTAACTAAATATCTTTTAATTATTTAAATTACAAAAATTTATTTAACGTTTAAATCGAATCGCGCGGTCATCACGCGTATTTGTTCGAATCGTCACCCGATCAAACACGACGATAACTACACTTTTCAATATTGTTTTCTAATTATTGAATATCATTCAGAACGTTAAACTTTCAGAATTATTCGTACAGATCGTCACCTATACAAATAATCCGTCGGTTTAGCATTCACGTAACGACATTCGTGCTGTTTTGTTCTGTAAAGCCTCACATACGTTTATACATAATAAAATCCTAACAAATAAATCACATGATGATTCTGTGTTGCCAGATAATTATCTGACTCAAGAATCATTGTTCTGAACTGATTTCTCTCAAATGATTATGAACTCTCTGTTTTGATAGCATGAAATGATACTGAAACTCGATATGAATATGAAATACACTAAATTACATAAGATGTGTACCTGATTACTGTTCACGTACTGTTTACGATCACTGTTCCGGTGACGTTTCCGGCACTGATGTTACACCTGTACTGGTTCGTTTTGTACGTCGCGTCCATCATCAGTACGTGCAGAAATGCACGCCACCAGCAATACGATTTTGGATGACAGAAGAAAATGTCTTCCACGACGTTTGTTTCAGGATCCTCCCGGGTATAGTAAACGTACCGCTGACTGTGAAGCACGTTTTCCAGGACCTGCATCGGAGTATCACCGAATTTCTTCTTGTTTTTTAGCTTCTGCTGTAGATTGTATACATCCCTAGGGATGGATACATTTGCAGGGTTATGTTTCTTTATATATGCTCGAAAGTATGTTACGAGGATCCATGTGTCGCTCGGTCAGATTCTCAACCAGATCTTCTTCCTCCTGCGTGAATCTTCTAACATATGGATGACCCTCTAGATTCTGAGCAGGTTCGTGATTGTGATTGTCGTTAATCACCTGTAATTTTCAGGATTCACGAACTTCGTTGTATAACCCTACCAGTTGAAACGGACAACCGATTTTCTTGCTGCCTGACCGTCTAAGGATTGCGATGCTATTGTGCTCGCCACCACGGTCACACATGAGCCAAACTTTGATTACAATGCCTGTTGTCTTTGATTTCTTCGTTCTTCTTTTGACTACAATGTAACCATTGTCTACAGCTCTACTTTTCACCCACCCTACCAGCGCTTCCTCAGTCATAAACTCCTGACATATAAAAAAATTAATAAATACCTTAAATGGATAGCGATAATATACAATTATTAACATTTATGTTTCATTTAAGTTACCTCTTTGGTTTCCCAGTTAACGTTTGAAGCCCCCGGCTTTTCTTCATAACCCTCCTCCGTGTAACTTTGTTTACTGTCGTCATACACGAACCCATACGATGCTTGACTGTCAAAACCGACATCAGCGTTAGGTTCAGCATTCAGATCTATCGTGCCGTATGAATACTCGACAGGAGGCTCTTCGTTCAAATCTGGCACGGAATAGTTGAAAAAACTCCCGTCCCAAAACGACATCGTTACAGATATGAATTATCGTGAAATATATTTGAATTCGAAAGTTACGCGTTCGTTTGAAACGATTCATGCTTATATACAAATTTGAAAATCTTCAAGACGGCCCGTAATGGCCTTTACGGCCCGCACTGAGTCAAATCAATGTCCTTCTGTCAGAATTGAAAAGGCAAGACGGGCCGTACTGGCCAGTACGGGCCGCCAGTACGGGCCGTCTTGCTGTCAAATCATTGTACTAGGTTGCAGGTAATGTCTGTATGATGAATGAGACGGGCCGTCTTGGCCATTACGGCCCGTCTTGCTCCCAATCATTGGCACAGGTTGTCAGGAGCGAATGTTTGACCGAGGACTGAGACGGGCCGTAATGGCCATTACGGGCCGTCTCAGGGGTGTATTTTTAAAAAAAATGGGTGTGAGAATAACAACACCCTTAATTTAACACAACCCTTTTTTTAATTTAATTTTTATTTTTCTATCAACATTTTTGTATAGTACTCTAAATGACCAAGTCCAATCAGTCGTTTCATACCAAATAACCACTAATCAAGTTAGACAGTTTCAGCCGAACATGTCCTTGTCTTTCTGATTAAGCAAAGAAGCTAATAGAACACATGCACATTAGATTGCCGTACAACTTTCCAATTCAATATAAAATTCATTTTCCGTGTCTGGACCATTTTTCCTGATCATGCTTTGAAGATTCTCTCGAGATATTTGGGTCACATAGAATTGTTCAAGTGGTAGGTTTAAATTCATCCTAACCATTTATCACAAATACATATTTATATGACACCGTTAATAACTCAATCTAACTAATGCATTATGTCACATATAAGCTAATGTTGTTGAAATTGCATGTTTGATATATATATATATATATATATATAACCTATTTAGGTATCAAATTAGGTGATGTTAATTAATGTCTTCATTACCGTCTACTCACATGATCGAGTACATGTAGAAGTATGTATAATAATATATGTACAAAACGAAAAGCATTATCCATGCTATTATTTGCGATCTGCTCTCTATTTATAAAACCATCCCGGGTGAGGCTTTCAAGAAAGAAATTATCCATGCTATTATTCTTGTGGGTGTTTGGTGTTTATGACAAACCAAGAACCAATCAGTCTTTCAGAATAAGAGGCCATCCCTATATGGGCTGGTGGAAGAAATAAAAAGTGTGAGTTACATGTGGATCATCAACCGAGCTAAAAACGTGCATTGGAGATGGGAGGAATGGTAGATATTTAGAATGGTAGCTGCTGTGTAATGGATGTGTCTTTGTGTCTTCTTTTCCGTTTTGGTGTGATAATCGGCTAGCATCTTGCTAAGTTGTTGGGGTAACTTGGTGATTTCTTTTAATAAAATTCTTGCCGTTCAAAAAAAAAAAGAAAAAAAAAACGAAACGAATAGTTACACAAATTATATTTTATATTATTGGTTTATAAAAGTTAATTTTTAATATAATAAAAACTAAACTTTTTAACATTAATTATTTCAAAATTATTAATTGTACATATTAAAAGGTCATATATAATTTGTATAGTGATTAAAGTTTTTAATTATTTTTTTGTTACTTAAAATATTTGTTAATATGCAAATTAATCGTTTTATATTAAAATATCGTTTTATAATTACTGAATTTTCATTGCTAACTATTTAATATTTTATATTAAATCTCTATGATACAAAGATAAATAAATTAGTATACTAATAAATTAGTATATAAATGAGACACATGTTGTTTTTTAATTCATTTTTTTTCTTTTTTCTCTCCTACTAAATATGAGGACATGTGTTATTTTTATAGTTCCTTGTCACTCTTATTTTTAACAATTCTTTCTCTTATTAATTATTAATGTTAAATATATATTACTTTTAAAATTTAAAATAAATTTATATATATATAATAAATTTTAATATCAAAAAAATATATTTAAACTTTCAAAATTATATTATTTATTTATTAAAATATGCAAAAGTTTTATAATTTTTAAATTATATTGTTAATTACAATATAATTTCTTATTTTAACTTGTCTAATAAACGAGTTTTCTTCCCTGGTACCTGGATTTTTGTATGTAAGATATCAAAGATAACGTATTTGAATTTTGAAACTAGTTACCAAGTTTTTATTATTTTTTTATAAAATTTAACCCAGTTTTATAGATTCAACCGCTAATTATGTAAAACGGATTAAATATGTTTCTGTAAACGTGTACGATATGCGACCAAAGAGTTTGGTTTGTTTGCATAAGCTAGTATTTTGGTTTTTCTTTAACAGAAATAGTCGATTAGCTGACACGTTTTCAACATAAAGTTTGTATATCCTATATCTAATCAATTCAGGTGGAAAGTCATACTGTTGTAAAAACGTCCTAGAGTCATGATTATAATCTGATACCTCAAAAAGTCAAAGTTGTATCTCTCATTCTCCATATCATTAAACCATAAGACCATTGATAGCCAATATTATGTGTCGTTTTGAAATAGAATCTGATTATCTTTCTAGGAACTATTAATATTTACAAACAAAAACAAAAAATAGGTTATAGTATATAGAGCAATATCTGCGGTTTTTGCTAACATCCTAATATGAGTAAATTACGGTTTTGACCCATGTTGGTTAAGTGTTTTAACTATTTTAACTTGAAATAGAACGTTTTATCAAGGCAGCCCTTGTTGTTCAAATAATATAAAGGTTTTGGCCCTTCAAACTTAACTATTATAATGGTTTTGGCCCCAAACCTAACTCTGGTTGAGGGCTAAAAGCGTAAGTCGTTTAAATTACAGGAGCTGCATTGATATAATATTTTATTTTGGGTTAAAATAGTTAACACACTTAAAACACATGGGTTAAAACCGTAATTTACACTAATAAGATTAATTAAAAAGACAAGCTCAATTATGAGTGTGAATAGTTTAGTTTTGTTTTTTAGGGTTATTTTAACATGAAAATATATGTTTGAAACTTTGAGTTTACGAAAGTAGGGTTTTGTACTTGGACAGTCACGACGTGAGTTTTTTCGCTCACGGACTATATGCCAAAAGGCTTTATGTTTGAAAACTTTGAGTTTACGAAACTAATCAATGAAAAATAAAATAACAAAGCTACTCTAAGATCTCATTTTTTCATCAGTATTCTTAATTTTTTGGTTGATAAATTAAATTTGAGTAAAATGTCATTTTAGTCTAATATTTTAAGTTTTGTCATTTTGGTTAGTATCGTTTCATTTTATTGTCATTTTTGTCCATTTGGTTTTGTCACTTTTGTTATTTTAGTCTAAAAGTTTAAATTTAATTAATTGGACTAAAATGACAAGAAAATAGAAATCATAATGACTAAAATTACAATAAAATGAAACCATAATAACCAAAATTTTGCAAAATATAAATTATTGGACTAAAATGGCAAAAATTGTCAAACTACAAGGACTAAAATGACAGTTTACTCATTAAATTTGTTTATAAATATTGATTCCACCCCTGATTTAGAAATTTGACTCTTTTAAATTATTCAAGCTATGCCACTCTAAGTAATACACAAGAATGAGATTAGAAGAAAAAATTGACACGTATTAGAGGAAAGAAAATTACATGTTTTAAAATATAAATATAAAAAGTAATTTATGTTATTTTCTTAACTAGTTTTACGTTATTTTCTTAAGTTTTATAAACGAAATAAAAATAAAGAAAGAGAACTAAGGAGTGAAAAGAAAGAGAAGAGTGCCAACATATATAATTTCATTTTGTGTGAGAGTTTGAAGGAGGAAAAAAAAATAAAAATTTTATGCATGATTTGAAAGTAAGAAAAAAATTATATTATAATTACAATCATACCTTTGTTGGGTTCTTAATATATAAATTAAGTGGAAATATAAATTAAATGATAGTAAACCTTTATATATATGCCTTTTTTTATTTGTTTCCTTCCACTTATTTATATTTTAGAAGGAAATTTATTCTAACTTTGTTCACGTGTATCTATTAAAATACTCAGAAGCATAAATATTTTTTAGTTTTTTTTTAATGATTTTTATTTCTATACTTTAAAACAACTTAGGAGTACAACGTTAAGACAAGACTCGAAATTCAAGTATATTCTCACACTAAGTGAGCAACATATATATTACACAAATTAAATAAAAATATATAATAAATATTCACCGGTGAAAATTAGATAATATAAATGAATTTTAATTTAAATATTATTAAAATTTAGAACACTTTAATACGTTAGTTATTAAAATATCATGTTATTTCTTAAAACACTAACTTTTCCGAAATTTATTTCTTCACACATTTCGTTTTAAATTTTTATTTTATATTTTATAATCATTTGTTTTTTATAAATTGTGTTTTAACATTAATATATTTTGATGCAGAGTAAATTACCGAGTTGGTTTTTGTGTTTTACGAGTATTTCACTCTTAATCCTTACGTTTCATAAATTACTCATGTGATCCTAAACTTTAAACATTTGTAATACATATATTCCTTAGGTCACTAAATTACCTTTACATGCTTGATAACATTGCCTTCACATAAGAACTATATTTGTTACAAATACAGTTGACAATTTCGGACACGAATACGTTAAGACGACACGACTTTAACATGTTTCATGTTTACCCTTAACATGTTTCGTGTCTAAAACAAGTCGACGCGTTAAGACATGCTTATTTTTTGTGTTTAAACAGGTAAAACCTGTTAAAACCTCTTTAAAATTTAAAATTTAAAATAAATAATATAATAAAAAAGGTGGGTAATCTATTAGCTTCTAAAAATTTCTATTTGTCTAACCCTAGTTTTTTAACAGGTTCTTTAAGAAATTTTTAGCAGGTTCTTTAACATGACATTTATAGTGTTAACTGTTAACATGTTCCTTAATGAGTCATTTCTTGTTTAGGTTTTTTAACGAGGCGTGTTCCTGTTTAACGTGTCGTGTTCATGTCTGGTCGGTTCGTATTTCGTGTCTTAACGGGTCGTGTCTGACCCGTTATGACAACCCTAAATTATAGCATGTATCACTAACAACTTTTAATTATTATAATAGATAGATTTTCTCTTTTCTTAATCTAATTTTTTTTAGAAGATCACTAAATTAGGACACCTAGTGGCTTTCTTTTAGCAACCGGTCAACAACAAAAACTTTAACAGCTCAGAACTTTAATTAATCTGTACGATAGTTGGAAGTAATATTTCGACATTTATATCAGAAACAACTTTGAGTAGAATTTACATTCACCTATAAATTAAATAGACCAAGAAATTAAAAAATGTAGCAGGCGTAGACGTACCAAGGAAAAATTCTCCAAAAGCCATAATGACCCACAAAAAATGAAACACAATAAAAGAGCAGGGGAAATGTGGGCTCACTGTGCTAACGTTTATCTCAGGGTTTGTCTTGACAATCCAAAACAGTATAACATGTTCTACTTTTTTTAAGTTTTGTAAATCAAAATAATTAACTTATGTGATGATACATGTAGACATGTCAATCTTGATCCAACATGTTGATTTGGGTGAACAAGAATATATTTTGGGTTCAAATAAGTAGCCTTATAACATACACCAGGTTGAAATGAATAATACATTAACACAATGTAGGTCAAATGAACGTGTAATGTAAAAACTATGTAAATAGAATAGTTTTAAATAAGTAAGAGTGATCAATAATATATTTAATGATAAAATCTTTAAAAATTACTTAAATAAATTAACTAATTTGTTTAGTTATAACTTATTTTAATTTTAACTAATTAAAATGATGTTGTTAAAAACGACTCATATAGACACAAACTGAATTTGTTTAAAACTCATTCTAACTCCAACTCGTCCATTTTGACGTGTTTAGATATATGATTTCTAATTACTATCTTAATTTTTCCGATTTTCGAATAGCTAGCCAACAATTTACTAGCTTGTTTATGGTTATACGTATTTTATTTTGTATTCTATTTATTAGACTAATATTATAACGTTATCAAAAAATTGAAATTTAAAAAGTATTATGATATTTAGAATTAATTATGCAAATGCTCCATATGGTATGCCAGGATTGCACTGTTGGTCCCTAATTATCATAGAATACAACGGTGGCTAGAAAGTTTGCAAAAACGTAACATTGGTGGTTCTTGGGATAGATGGGCGTCATCTTTTTCTGTTAAACTTTTTAAATTGACCAAAATATCCTTCACCCTTTCCTATTACCCATTACATCACCCCATTTCTTCTTTTTTCTTTGGTTTTATCAGATCATCCATGGGTCGCTCGAAGACACCACCGTATCGTTCGCTCCGGAAACGAGTGCGGCTACCATCTTTGCCGCACCTGGAAGCGCTGGAGCGGAGGTGGTTGAGGCCATGGACGAGAAGGACTTCTGAAGAAATTTAAGGTGCATCGAGGGATGAAGCTGAAGACGCTAAAAAATATAGCTTGAAGACGCTGGAGCAGATCGAGTGGTGGTCGGCCAACATGGATCCGGAGATGAGACATCAGTTATGTAGGTGTGTGTATATGTGTGTGTCAGTGTGTGTATATACACACATTTATGTTTTTTGTTTTGTTTTTTTTTTTTTGTTATAAGATGGGCATTTTATTCAATTCAAACCCGCTTAACAGAAAAACATAACGTCCTATTCAAGGGCCACTAATATTACGTTTTTGCAAACTTTCTAATTTCTGATAGTTAGATACTATTAGTACAAACATGGACCATGCACGTAGATATCAAATTATCAAGAACATGATATAACGTAAATAAAGGAGGCGGCTTAATATTATAATAACACTTAAGAAGCAATGTCTGAATTTTTCACCGGTATATTTAACTTTTGAAGTTCATATTTTTATATTTTTAACTTTCTAAAAACTTTCTATAGTTTATTTTTATTCTTTAAGGTTTTAAAGTTTTAAATATAGCCTTTTGTTTCTAAATTAATATATGTCTGCTTTTGGGTCACCCCTCAACTTTTTACAATTTTGAAAAATATAATTTTAAGCCTTCAAATTTCTAAAGTTTGAATTTTCTTCTTTTGTTTTTTTTGAAATAAAAAATTCTTACATGCTTAATTTTATGTATATGTCAGTATAAATTAGTAGACTTGCATTCTGGTGTTAACTTTTTTTCAGAAACAAACTGGGACAACTATAATACGTTTTCGTACTTATTTTATGTAAATTTTAAGTTCGTTTACATTTCTTACTAAATTTCGTTAGGAAACGAGTTGGGTTAACTATAATACATTTTTATCAACAGTATAAATTTGAATTATTATACATTTTGATACCTGATGCAACAAGCGACACTTAAAATGACTAGTTCTTGTCAATCACCTACCTAAAGTTTCTCTTCTAAGATTATATGTCATGTCATGTAAGTCATGTTTTAAGCATCCATAGTCAAATTTTGATGATTAACTATCAAATATGTATATAAAAGATGTTGTCACCTGACATATATATATATATATATATATATAGGGAAGGGTATAAAAAATAACCCTCATCTTTTGCTACAACTACATAACTCATTTCAACTAATCATAAATTTACACATAAGTTTTTCATTAAAATATTAAAAAGGGCATCCTAGTCATTTTACCTTTATAAGTTTTTCCCCCCATCTTTTTTAAACATTAATAACTTTTTTATAAAATATTATTTTTTAAAAAAAATTGCACCATCATATTCGTCTCATTTTTCTCTTTAATTCCGTTATAGTTTCGACTAATTTTTTTTACTTTTTTTAGATGCCCTATATTTACATCATTGTAACGAGCTTAAATATAACAAATTTAATTGAAACTTTTTTAAAAATGATAAATTACAGTGATGTAATTTACATTGACGTAATTTATCGTGATGTAATTTACATTGACGTAAAATTTGGTTTCGGTTTTTTCGGTTAATTTGGTTCCGGTTCGGTTTTTTCGGTTAATTCGGTTTCGGTTCGGTTTATTTTTGGCTTTTTGCTCATCCCTAATTTGTAACGAGCCTAAATACAACAAATTAGTTTGAATTGTTTTCGAACAATGATAAATTACATCACTATAATTATCATTGTTAGAGAAAAAAAATCAAAATAATGTGTTATATTACATCACTGTAATTTATCATTCTAATTATCATTGTTAGAGAAAAAGTAAAATAATGTGTTATATTAACTACATTACTGTAATTTATCATTGTTAGAAAAAAAATTAAAATAATGTGTTATATTTATGCTCGTTATATCGATGATAATAATGGGCAATGAGAAAAAAAAATAAAAAAAACTAGTCAACATTATAACGGGAATTAAATAGAAAATTACATCACTGTAAATAATGTGTTACGTCACCGTTAATTATGTCATTGTAAATTACTTCATTTTGTGTTACATTACTTCATTTTGTGTTACATTACTGTAATTTACCATTGTTAGAAAAAATTTCTAATTAATTTGCTATCGTTAAGCTCGTTACAATGATGTAAATACATGACATCAAAAAAATAAAAAAAAAAAAACTAGTCGAGACTATAACGAAATTAAAGAGAAAAATGAGACGAGTATAATGGTGCAATTTTTTTAAAAAAATAATATAGTATAAAAAAGTTATGAATGTTTAAAAAAAAAGGGGTAAACTTTATATAAATAACAAATGTCCTAAATGCCCTTCATACTAAAGACAAAGGAATTGACACGTGGCACGATCCTATGCATTTACCTTTTTCAAGTAACCATTGGATGATGGTTAATGGGTTGTAACAAAAGATGAGGGTTATCAAAAATTCCATGCCCTATATATATATATATATATATATATATATATAAGTTTTATATTATAACATAGGTAATCATATATGTTCTCGTTTCAAGCTGTTGTAGCTTAATCTCAGTCCAGAATAATGATATTGGTTGTTTAATCTTTATAAAAGTGATGTTAGCTCATATTTTTACTCTAAAAAAGATTATATTAATTAGGAATAAAAATTATTTTGAGCTCCAGACCAAACACGTAAGTCAAGAAGCCGCGACCCCTTGCGGATTCCTAGGGGCGTCGCCCCTAGACCTAAACGAAATTTACTTATTTATTATGTTCAAAATTATCTTGACCCAAGATTTGACCTGCTGACTTCACCCACCAAAACCAACCGCTAATAACCGCCATGCGGTTGATTGGTGTTTAACAAGAAAATGAATTCGCAGAAGCAAGAATCAATCGAAATTCGTATTACAAAAAGTCTCTCTATTGGATCATCCCAAAATCAAGTTTCTTGAACTCGAAAGGGTAGAAATATTGATTTCGGATAGTGATTTCATACATGATCCGATAGATTTCCAAGTGACCATTGACGAATGTCTCCAACAAATTTTTTGTTGTTTAATGAAATGCAAATGTAATTCATTAGGTTTCAACATAGTTTGAATTTTTTGGCTTTCTACTATGAGAAACTTACCACATACGATAAAGCAATCCTTATATTTTATTTTTATTTTTTAATTTTTTAGATCTTGATGTATTAACAAATTAATTGCCCTTTATGTTTTTAGGCTCCATGTTTTCTTGTGTACCACGAGGACATCATCCTTTTTGGCCCGTCAAATTGCATATGCATGTCTTTTTAAACTTTCGTCGGGTTAATGGTTATGTGGAACTTCTTTCACCGTTAACTATCCTGCCATACTATTTATCACATATAATACATTTAGTTTAAATTGACAATTATGATTATATTTGTAAGTGTGGATGCCCTTTTGCATATATGCTAGCATGATCACATATCAACAATATCTTCATGACCTCACTATTTGATTCATTCTTCATTAAATCATCATAAGACAAAAATACCTTAAACAATGGCAAAGATAAACTTCTATAAAGACGACAATAAATAATGATAACATATATTATATATTATTGGTTTCATAACTGTCATATCCCCATGAACATTGGACCACCGTAATCATTGCCTTAGTAGTACCTTAGAATTATCACCGCTATAATGGTAAGAAGCATCACCGCCATACTAGATATAAGCGTCACAGTTGTTGTAGTTTGAACTTTCATTGTTGAATATATAATTGAAAGGTCCTTATGTTCCATAGGAGCCTTATTCGTTGGATTTGCACATTCACGTCATCACTTATAAACCAAAAACATTAAATTAAGTTTCATTTCAGCGGAAAATTTAAAATTTAAAACTTAAAACATACTAAGTTTGTAATTACAACCATACAATTGTTCATGAATGGGAAACATCAATTCCAACATATAATGTTGAATGCCCAGATAGTCTTATCTTTGATATCTAGTTGGCCGATAAATTTATCTATAAGATACCTGTCAAGCTAATATGAATGCAAAATCAGCTGTGCTGAGTAATTTCTAGTTTACTTTATTTAGAATGATTTAGGGTAATACATTTTTCTTCGAAACATGACTTAATCATTAACTTCTTACCATGCATTTCATTTTATTCATATTAACCATCATAATTACTCTTGTTATCACAAGAGTTACATACGTTCACAGAGCTAAACTTGGAATATTTCACATGCACTTACACTAGACTTCGTAACATATGTCACATTTGAATACAAATACACACACACACATTCATATATGTATATATATATATATTGATATATATATATATCATATTTTATATCATATAACATTCACATGTGATTGCAAGCTCGCACTTGAAAGACTTCACATCTTTTGTGCATCGAGAGCCTTGCCCATATACCTCATTATGCTCGCAAGATTTCTCTTTACAAATTACACATGAGCTTACAAGATTTCTATTGAAAGACTTCACATAGGCTTGCAAGATTTCTCTTGAAAGACTTCACATACTTTGGACATACACATAAATACTTACGCATACACAAGCACACTCAAACACACACACACACACACACTCATCAATAATCAGTCTCATTCTTAACATACCTGACTACCATTGATTTCTCAGTCATCCGCAAGTACTTAGAGATAGATGACTTAGTCATTCGTAGTCATATTGTAGCAGATTGGTAGTCAGCAAAGGTTCTACACCCAGTTGACTTAATCATCCAAAATCATCTATACTTGTAAGCATCATACTTGAACATCCGCAAATCATACTTGATATGAAATGGTCATCCGCAGAAGTTCTACTTGGGCATCTGTAAATCATACCTCGTATGATTGGTCATCTGCAATCGTCCTATTGAACATCGTCCGTAAATTATACTTAGTATGAAATTGCCATTCACAATCATCCTATTTGGGCATCTTTAAATGATGCTTAGTATGAAATGGTCATTCGCATGAATTCTATGCTTTGTATATTCCCACCCTACCAACATTGACACGCACTAGCTATTGGGTAGGGGACACCCCTCACATCCACTAGTTGTCGGGTGGGGGGACATCCTAACACCCATACTCTAAATTTTTCTGTCTTTCCCTTAGTACTTGTGCTCTTTCTTTAGATTATTTACACTTTCTACTCAAAAGTATTTTATTACACGTTAACGTTTGAACCTGGCTCTTTTACATAGAAATTATGAAAATGGACTATTACAATAGTTGTCATAGAAGGACATCTTTAATAGCTTTACTTTATTTATTAACAAAAGAATTTAAAATTTTAATAGTAGTTTAGACAAAATCTTATGTCACATTAGATTATTGGTGTTCATGTTAGAGTAATATTATGTTATGCCAAATAATTGTAAAAGTAAAAAAGATACGTATTTTGAGCAATAAAACACTACATAAAAATATTTGAAAATAAAATATAATAAATATCCCAACTGGTGGTATTGTGCTTAACGCTCAGATTGATAGCACGAAGGTCTTGTAGTTAATTATGACCAGTAATATCCTGAAGCTATTTAAGGACTTACGACTATAACACGTCAAGAATGAGTAATTTGAACCAAGTGTAGCTTTTATCATTTTACTAAATAAGCATCTGCCTGTAATGATTAATACGGGTTATACACATAGTGTCTTGATAACAAATTAAGTGCTCTTTAATTATGCTTAATTTTCACAAAAAGAATGTGAAAATTACTAAAGGACTACTTAATTAATAAATTTGCAAAATAATCTTATTAGACAAAAGGAGGAAGAATTTTTTTTGTTTTCTTATTATTAAATTTAAAGAAACCGTAAATCTTACACCAATGCTAATGTTACAATTTAAATCATGGTTGCAAAAGTCGACTCGCTCCAAGGAGTTATTCTGATGTCGTATACTTCCCCATACTCCTAAGTATCTACCGAGTAGTCTAGGCCAAGTACTCCCCGATTACTCGCTCGAATGAGCTGTTCTGACCTGTGAGCGCATAGCGACTTTTGCAACCTTGACTTAAATAGGATTGTCGTTGTGCTTGTTACAAGGATAACTTTGCAACATGCAAGAATATCAAAACACGTATAAAAAACATATCGTATTGCAAAAAAAAAAAAAAAAATTAACTTACCAAAGGTATTGAATATGTGTTTTTCAGCTGTCCATCTTCATTGCAATAAAAAAAGTGTTTTCTGGAAAAACATGCATATAAAAACATATTGTATAGAAAAAAAAAAGTTAACTTGCCAAATGAGTTGAATATGTGTTTTTTCAATTTTCCATCTTCATTGCAATAAAAAAAGGGTTTTATGAAAAATACTGATAAATGAGAACTGTTATATAAAATTGCAAAAGCCAAGGTATATATGCCATGTGACTCAAACATTATCAACTGGGATACGATATGTCTTTGAAATTAAATCGCCTAAAATGATGCTAATTAAGTTAATGTGGGGGGAGCCATATGTAAAAAGGAAAAGTTTGGTGACCAATTTCAAAGATACAAAACATATCATGCATATAGCAATGGTATTCTTTCTATTAAGGATGTATAACGGAAGAGCCCATCAGTCATCACAACTTTTAGCTTATAGTCAACAACACTAAATTGAAGTTCAAAAAAATCAAATAAAAAATAAAATATTTAATCGTAACCTACCAACAGGCAACAACATGAAGTTGAGTTTTAACAACCAAACCAAGTATAGTAATTATGAAACTAATATTAATAGCCAACTTCCTAATGTCGGGTTTTTTATTGCATGTGGTTGTGAAAATTGATTGTAAGCGTAGATTTAAAGGTTATATAATTAAAAAGTTTAAGAGACGAGAATAATAAGTTAATTAGTCTTAACCTACCAAGCAATTGAAGTTGGTTTCTTACAAAGACGCGAGGCTTAAAAATAAGAATAAAAAAACATATAAAATTTAATCCAACTTGGTTTCGAATAAAGGTTATAACTAAACGAAACAAATATATATTTGACTCGACTCGACTTTGTTTTAAGCTTATTGGGTGTAGTTATAAAGTGTTCGCACCCAACCAAAATGTTGTTGATTTGAGTCTTTAGGTGGTAATATTATCTTAGATTTTATAGATTTTATAAATTTTATCCTATATATTTTAAGTGTTGTTGTTCAAAAAAAAAAATAATTAAATAAAAATAAGCATTGACAAAGGTTAATGGGGGACTCTCTCACTTATTGGCTTGTCCTTGCTTGTGCTTTAGCGTCCTGAGAAAACATGTAAATAAAGTCAACACAATGGTTGGTGCATACACGGGTTTTTATATGTAATCACAAATGTTTGAACAACAATTTGAAATGTAATGTTTACAGATAACATAATCACACATTGCATAGTCATGATAGCTGGTCATTGTACTATTTACATAAGCGGTCGACACCAAAGCTGACTGTTTCTCGTTTAGTTGCCTTTCCACTATTGTAACACAAACAATAGTAATGTTTGAATTGGCTAGTTAAACACCTGCGTAGATCCCATCTACCAAGTGAGGTTTGTCAAACCCAATAGATCTATTTTCAACTACCACGTTTTGCACTACGGCAAACTAATCGGTTCGAAATGTAAGGACTTTTAGTGTTATGTTAGCACTTATAGTAAACAGCTAACTCATGCAAGTGATATGTATCCAAAAGCGTTTGTTTGCACATGTTTTCTCCCCTAAAACAGTAAAAGTAAAAAGGGGCCGTGTACGCACCTTAGATAGCAACAGAATGATCAAGTGTTTGAAATATCGCGTAGATAATCTTCTACGAATAATCTGTGTTATAATAATAACGTTGTGTTATTCGAATTGTCCAAATAGTGTTTGTTATCACATTCGTGTCAACACACGTATATTAGATCATGTGAAATGTTCATACAATGGCATGCAGGAATTTAAGTTCGTTTGTTTAAATCGTATAAACGTATAGGATTTAATTTAGATACACGTAACGTACTCGATCGTGTTTTTTTGGTCAAAAATATAAATTTTATTGTTTCATCTTGTTCGTAATTCCATTTCGGTTCCAACGCAATTTGAACGAGTCGAAACGGAGTTGAAACGAGTCGTAATTCCATTTCGGTTCCAACGCAATTTGAACGAGTCGAAACGGAGTTGAAATGAGAGAATTATGATTAAAACACCAAAAATGGTTTAAATCCCAATAACAAGTGGAGCCCGGCTTCGAACCCGTGACCTCCAACTCCAAACACACACACACACACCTAAACCAGTCTCCCCTGCTCCACATTTGTAACATATTTTGTTTCTTGATCGTTTTAACACATAACCACTTGGGTTCCCTTTGTTTTCTCTCAACCAAACCCTTAGGACTCCAATTGACCCACGATTCGATCCCAATCAAACTTGTAACCATAGGGGTATTGTTCAAAGGTTCCAGACGAGTCAAATGGTGTATGTAATCGAATTATTTTGTCCAACCCATTCGTTTTTAGGAACACAAAAGGATTCGAACTCATCCCCCTTTTTCATTGATTCAATTCAATCAAATTCTTTTATGTTAAGCTGTAACCCCATAGTGTTTTCATTGCACAGGGTATTTCAAAGCTGTTCTTACTATTTAATTTTATTCTCAAGCTCGTTTAAATCAAAAACCCCAAACCGATTTACTCCATGAACCCTAGAAATCGAATTCATAAAATCCGTGTTTGTTTGATACAATTAGTATAGGGTTTTCATTAAAAAGGGAATTTCGAAGCTATCTGTGCAATTTAATTTAATTAAAGATCTCATCTTCATCAAAAATCCCAAATCGTTTTACACAAAGAACCCTAACAATCGCGCTCATACAATTCATGATAATTTTATGAAATCGACAAAGGTTTTTCACTAAATAGAGAGTTCCGAATCTCTCTGTAGTGTTTAATTTGATTAACAAGTTCATTTGATTCAAAACCCCCAAATCGTTGTATGTCATGAACCCTAGAATTCGAAATGATACAATTCAATATCAAAACCTGAATTTAACATATGGCTTTCAATTAATAGGTTCATGTGAAGCTGTGGGTAGATTTAATTTGATTTTTGAATTCGTTTGGATCGAAAACCCCAAAAACCCCAAAACGGTTTCTAGTATGAACCCTAGAAATCAAAGTTCATCCAATCGATGTTGTTACAATAAATTGTTATAGGGGTTTGCTTAATCAGCAACTTTAGGTAGCGTAGGAGTGAACTTTTACCTGTTTGTTGTTCAATAGATGTAGTTCAACTAGAGGGTTGATTTTCGATTGCCTCTTGATCCAAATCTTCTGTCCGAGGATTATGTGATCAAATTGATGTGGTCTTAAGCCTCTAAGGATGCCGACTAGATGATTAGAGAGTCCAATTTGATGAATTATGGTCGGGAAATACGGATTTGATATGCATTTGTAACGGTTTCGACTTTATGATCTTTAATTGGTTTAATTTCGACCATTATGGTGTTAGTAACTGATATCAGTCGTTAATCATCATCATTTTGTGGTTTATGATCATTCAATTTGATTAATTTCAATGAGTTAATGTAAATTTCGGATTGTGGATGATATGCGGTACTCATGTCTAAACGAGTTCCCAAGGACTTATGGAGAGATTTCCAGAAATTCGAAGTAAATCGAGCATCTCGATCCGATATGATAGAGATTGGTACGCCATGTCGCGATACCACTTCCTTGATGTAAATGCGAGTCAATTTCTCCATTTTGTCGGGTTCCTTAATTGCTAAGAAATGTGCAGATTTCGTTAATCGATCGACAATTACCCATATTGTATCACAACTACTTGGTGTACCGGGTAACTTAGTAATGAAATCCATCGAAATCTGTTCCCATTTCCACATAGGTATTTCTGGTTGTTGCAGTAAACCAGATGGTTTTTGATATTCAACTCTGACTTTAGAACAAGTCAAACATTTGCTAACGTACTTAGCAGTGCCGGCTTTCATATGAGGCCACCAATAAAGTGCCTTTAAGTCATGATACATCTCGTCTGACCCCGGATGGACTGAATATCTAGATTTGTGTGCTTCATCCATCACAAGTTCTCTTATGCCACCATACAAAGGTATCCAAAGTCGGTTCATGAAATAATGAGTTCCATCAGTCATGACTTCCAATTGTTTTTCCATTCCTCGTAAGGATTCCTGTTCCAAGTTATGCTTTTCTAAGGCTTCAAGTTGAGCACTACGTACCTTGTCAGGTAAATCAGTATGTATCGTTAACATAAGTGCGCGAACCCGTCTTGTTGGTGTTGTATCTTTTCTACTTAAAGTATCAGCTACCACATTAGCTTTTCCCGGATGATACTTTATCGCGCATTCATAGTCATTCAACAACTCGACCCATCGTCACTGTCTCATATTGAGCTCCTTATGATCAAAGAAATGTAGCAAACTCTTGTGATCAGTGTAAATGGTACACTTGGTTCCATATAAGCTGTCCAAATCTTCAAAGCAAATACCACTGCTCCTAACTCCAAGTCATGAGTAATGTAATTCTTTTCATGTGGTCTTAATTGTCGTGAAGCATAAGTAATCACTTTATCACGCTGCATCAGCACACATCCCAAACCCTGGGCAGATGCGTCATAATACACCACAAAGTCTTCTATTCCTTCCGGTAAGGACAAAATTGGTGCACTGCAGAGTTTTTGTTTCAGTAGCTGAAATGCAGCTTCCTGTTTGCTTGTCTAGTCATACTTCGTTCCTTTGTGAGTAAGAGCTGTAAGTGGTTGAGCGATTTTTGAAAAACCTTCAATGAATCGTCGGTAGTAACCCGCTAAACCTGGGAATTGTCGTACCTCGGTAGGGGTCTTTGGTGCTTCCTAATTCTTAATCGCCTCAATTTTTGCTGGATCAACATGTGTGCCCTTTTCATTGACTATATGACCCAAGAATTGAACTTCTCGCATCCAGAAGTCACATTTCGAGAACTTTGCGTACAATTTTTCTTGTTTAAGTAGTTCTAGCATCAATCGAAGATGTTCAGCATGCTCCTTTTCAGTCTGAGAATATATGAGAATGTCATCAATGAAAACAATGACAAACTTATTAAGATAAGGTTTGCAGACTCAATTCATGAGATCCATGAATACTGCTGGAGCGTTTGTTAACCCAAATGGCATGACCAAGAATTCATAATGGCCATAACGCGTTCTGAATGCTGTCTTTGGAATATCTTCCTCTTGGACTCTGAGTTGATGGTAACCAAACCTAAGATCAATCTTCGAATAGTAACTCGAACCTTGCAATTGATCGAACAGATCATTAATTCGAGGTAACGGATACCGGTTTTTGATGGTAACATTGTTAAGTTCCCGGTAATCAATACACATACGGAAAGTCCCGTCCTTTTTCTTAACAAATAAGACTGGAGCTCCCCAAGGTGAAAAACTAGGTCGTATAAAAGCTTTATTAACAGCTCTTGTAGTTGTGTGGATAACTCTTGCATTTCAGTTGGTGTAAGTCGGTCAGGCGCTCTAGCAATCGGTGTTGCGTTTAGTGTAAGGTCAATTCAGAATTCCACCTGCCTAGTAGGAGGTAATCCTGGTAGGGCTTCTAGAAATACTTCAAAAAAAAATCACACATCACTGGAATGTCTTTGATCTTCGTCTCAGCCACCAGCTTCTGAGTTATAAGTGCTGTAACTGTTGTATGACCTTTACGCAGACAGTTGTTGCCTTCATACAGAAGATGATGTTCAATGGAGTGTCGCTCCTTTCGCCTTTAATAGAAAAGGTTTCCCCGCTAGGGAGAGGTATACGCACAACCTTGTAGTGGCAAATTATCTCAATTTGGTTCTCAGACAACCAATACATACCAACTACGACATCAAAACTGTCGAGCGTGAATGGCATGAGATCAATTTTAAACTTGTGACTTGCTAGTTTTAGGGTGCATCATTTCAAAATACACTTAGTTACAATTAATTCACCATCAGCTAGCTCTATAGTGTATTCAACCTCTAATGGTGTTGGGGTTATGGCAAATATTTCACTAACTTCATTAGATCTAAAGCTCTTTTCTGTTCCAATATCAAACAACACAAGAGCATATAGTTTGTTTAGCATATACACACTTGTGGCGAGGCTGAGATTTTCTTTATGATTCTTATGATCATGAAGGCTTGTACCCTTCATACCATTGTTTTCGTTCCTTTTATTGTTACTACCAGTGCGTTTCAATTGAAGTGCCCTGGCTTTTTGCATCTGAAGCATCCTTTGGGTGTTTCTTGTTGTTGTTGTGGTCATTGAGAACTCTGCTCGGTAGATGCATGAAATCAAACTTCGTTCTTTACTTGATAGGGAATCTTTACAGATACTCACAAGTAGGTGTTTTGACATACACATGAAGTTATCTAGGTGAAGTGCAAAGTCGCACCCTGAGAGTTTTATGAACACAGAGTAACCAGAACTACAGTTGGAAATTTGATAAATGTTATGTTGGAATCTCGATATGTTAACTTAATTCGTTACAACCTCCAGAATGAATAATAGGCGAATGTTTTATGTATGTGTTTCAAAAATAGGCTCACAATAGAATTTTCCAGAATTCATGCGTACTTGTAAATTCACGATTACGTTGCGCACCATGATCGTAAATTTACCTTACATAAGAATTCTAGTTCCTCCTACCTTGAGCTATTTGGTTTTGCGGGATTCAGGGTTTATTTAGTTAATCAAGATTCAGACAATTCACATGATGTATGATTGGATAGCCTATCGAAATAAATACTTAGGGATAGTTACTCGAGTTGAATGCTACTATAGGGTCTGGTGTAGATCCTACAAGGATAGCTATTCGGCTTGAGTGTGTTTTTCTTATGTAACCTGATGTTGAGAAACTCATTATGTGGGTGTTAGTGTAGCTGTTTGGAATTGACCACCTTGCAGTCAATGTATCTCCCATAATTTCCCATGTTGATAGTTGACTCACAATAGAGGTCACCAAGGTTGTCATATAATGTAGCTTGCCTTCACGTATGCACCTGTAACGGAAATCTTTCCCGCACGATCACTCTAGTGTCCGCTTGGTGGTACTTCAAGGGTGACAAGAAGTTGGGTTTGAATTCTCATCTTACAGTTGATAAGTTCATACAGTGGTCCTTGTAAACCATACATGTAAAAGTACCAAGAGCTACAAAAATGTTGTCGAGGGGTTAGAAAGAAAATTGATGTTTTCTTATCAAGGCTGAAGCCACAACCTTATTAACTGTTGTCGGTGTTGTAAAGAGTGATGGATCATTTGTCAAAACTAGAAATTTAGAGGAACTAGCTGATCTAGTCCCGAACTAAGGAATGGTTTTGTTTGAGTCATTGGGTTTATTTCATCCGTTGACTCGTTGAGTGAGCCACAAGGCCTATTTCATCCCCTGACTTGTTCGAGTGAGCCATAGGATCTATTTCATCCCTTGACTTGTTTTAGTGAGTCATAGGGCCTAATTCATCCCTTGACTTGTTTTAGTGAGTTGTAGGCCTAATTCATCCCTTGACTTGTTTTAGTGAGTCATAGAGCCTATTTCATCCCTTGACTTGTTTTTGTGAATCATAGAGCCTATTTCATCCCTCTAATAATCCAGTGATCTATCCAGCTGCCTCTCGCATGTTGTGAATCTCCCGATTCATACGTGCAACAAAGGCTGCAAATGCTTGCTCTAGTGAGTATCCTAGAGTAGGTAATATCCAACTACTGTTAGTAGTGTTAGGAGTAGGTGGCGGAGGTACTCGCTCCTCACGCACCCAGCTGCAAATGAGATTAGGGATCCACTGCCAATACAGCCCGTTCTCCCTCGGTCATATGTGTATCTCCTCATCGTAGTGAATCATGTCATCCATTGGCTTAAGTCGCCTCTTCTGGGATGCTGGTGATGATACAACTTGATGTTCCTTGTCCCTAGTAGGTGTGGATGGTAATGCCATGTCTATTACATAACACCATATGTAATTGCTATGCAAACTATCGTGTAAGCAAGTGTGTCTAATGTCCAACAATTATAGTCTGTGTCTACCAAATGCAAACCTAGTTCGCTATAACCAATGGCTCTGATACCAATCAGTCACACCCTCAAATTTCAACTAACGGAATCATACCGTTTAGGGCGTGAAAAACCAGGATCCCAGGCATTAGACATAACAAAAGACCTTTATATGCATTTAAACATAATTCAGTCTTAATTTATAAAATCAAAGTTTAACATGTGTGGAAGCATTTGAACAAGTAAAATAAACTGAATGCATGAGACTCAACGCCCTAGTCCCTGCTTGTCCTTGCTTGTGCTTTAGTGTCCTGAGAAAACATGTAAATAAAGACAACACAACGGTTGGTGCATACACAGGTTTGTGTATGTAATCACAAATGTTTGAACAACAGTTTGAAATGTAATGTTTGCAGATAACATAATCACACATTGCATAGTCATGATAGCTAGTCATTGTACTATTTACATAAGCGGTCGACACCGAAGCTGTCTGTTTGTCGTTTGGTTGCCTTTCCACTATTGTCTAACACAAACAATAGTAATGTTTGAATTGGCTAGTTAAACACCGGCGTAGATCCCATCTACCAAGTGAGGTTTGTCCAACCCAATAGATCTATCTTCAACTACCACGCTTTTCATTACGGCAAACTAATCGGTTCGAAATGTAAGGACTTTTAGTGTTATGTTAGCACTTATAGTAAACAGCTAACTCATGCAAGTGATATGTATCCAAAAGCGTTTGTTTGCACATGTTTTCTCCCCCAAAACAGTAAAAAGTAAAAAGGGGTTGTGTACGCACCTTAGATAGCAACAGAATGATCAAGTGTTTGAAATATCGCGTAGATAATCTTCTACGAATAATCTGTGTTATAATAATAACGTTGTGTTATTCGAATTGTCTCAATAGTGTTTGTTATCACATACGTGTCAACACTCGTATATTAGATCATGTGAAATGTTCATACAGTGGCATGCACGAATTTAAGTTCGTTTGTTTAAATCGTATAAACGTATAGGATTTAATTTAGATACACGTAACATACGCGATCGTGTTTTTTTGGTCAAAAATATAAATTTTATTGTTTCATCTTGTTCGTAATTCCATTTCGGTTCCAACGCAATTTGAACGATTCTAAACGAAGTTGAAATGAGAGAATTATGATTAAAACACCAAAAATGGTTTAAATCCCAAAAACAGGTGGAGCCGGGTTCGAACCTGTGACCTCCAACTCCAAACACATACACACACCTAAACCAAAAACTGTCGCCCCTGCTCCACATTTGTAACAAATTTTGTTTCTTGATCGTTTTAACCCATAACCACTTGGGTTCCCTTTGTTTTCTCTCAACCGAACCCTTAGGACTCCAATTGACCCACGATTCGATCCCAATCAAACTTGTAACCATAGGGGTATTGTTCAAAGGTTCCAGACGAGTCAAATGGTGTATGTAATCGAATTATTTTGTCCAACCCATTCGGTTTTAGGAACACAAAAGGATTCAAACTCATCCCCCTTTTTCATTGATTCAATTCAATCAAATTCTTTTATTTTAATCTGTAACCCTATAGTGTTTTCATTGCACAAGGTATTTTGAAGCTGTTCATACTATTTAATTTTATTTTCATGCTCGTTTAAATCAAAAACCCCAAACCGATTTACTCCATGAACCCTAGAAATCGAATTCATAAAATCCGTGTTTGTTTTATACAGTTAGTATAGGATTTTCATTAAAAAGGGAATTCCGAAGCTATCTGTGCAATTTAATTTAATTAAATATCTCGTCTTCATCAAAAACCCCAAATCGTTTTACACCAAGAACCCTAACAATCGTGCTCATACAATTCATGATAATTTTATGAAATTGACAAAGGTTTTTCACTAAACTGAGAGTTCCGAATCTCTCTAGTTCATTTGATTCAAAACCCCCAAATCGTTGTATGTCTTGAACGCTAGAATTCAAAATGATACAATTCGATATCAAAACCTGAATTTAACATATGGCTTTCAATTAATAGGTTCATGTGAAGCTGTGGGTAGATTTAATTTGATTTTTGAATTAGTTTGGATCGAAAAACCCAAAACGGTTTCTAGTATGAACCCTAGAAATCAAAGTTCATCCAATCGATGTTGTTACAAGAAATTGTTATAGGGGTTTGCTTAATCGGCAACTTTAGGTAGTGTAGGAGTGAATTTTTACCTGTTTGTTGTTCAATAGATGTAGTTCGACTAGAGGGTTGATTTTCGATTGCCTCTTGATCCAAATCTTCTGTCCGAGGATTATGGGATCAAATTGATGTGGTCTTAAGCCTTTAAGCATGCCGACTAGATGATTAGAGAGTCCAATTTGATGAATTATGGTCGAGTAATACGGATTTGATATGCATTTGTAACGGTTTCGACTTTATGATCTTTAATTGGTTTAATTTCGACCATTATGGTGTTAGTAACTGATATCAGTCGTTAATCATCATCATTATGTGGTTTATGATCATTCAATTTGATTAATTTCAATGAGTTAATGTAAATTTCGGATTTTACATTTTAAATTTTGACTTTACAAGTCAAAATTGAACACTTTATGTAATTTTGACATTAATCTTTATGATTTAAATGTTTATGAAATTATTTTGTTTAATTCCAATCCTTCTATTTGATTTTTTTTGATTACGTATCGAATCTGTTAATTTCCGGTTAACGGTGTTAACCCGAAATACCGAATTGTCACATTTATTCTTCATTCAAAACCGAGTAAAATGATATGATTATTTTCCTGTTTAGATGTAGATTCAATGGTTATAGAGTAGCACTCAATTCGATGGAACCCATGAGTTTGATTCGAAGCTGTAAAGATTCTTAATAAGTGTTTGTTAGCTCGTTCATTTCAGATTAAAGTCGCGAATGTCTGTACCAATTTAATTTGAATATGGTTATGGTTATGATCGAGTTTATGTTTTTTTTCATGTTGTCCGTTCGGTTATGACTTATCGATATAATGAACATTAAACTTCCAACTAATTGTATGTTTTGGTTAGAAATCAAGATTCAAACGTAAACCCGTTACCTTTTGATCTTAATTTGTGCGTTATGGTTGGATTAAATTGAAAAACCGGTGAGGGGAATGGTTCGAACATGGCTGCATTTGAAGAAGAAAGAAGAATAACAAATTGGCACAAATTACCCTTCAAGTTTTATGCATTTTCGATTTGTGTTTTAAGTTCTATGCACTCACAATCCATTATCTATTATTTACAATATCAGTCCCTTGACCTTCAAAGTTTATTATTTTATGTATGAAATTGTTTATAAAAATATGTATTAATTTTTTATATGAAGTATATATATATGTATGTATGTATATATGTATGTATAAAGTATCATTTAAAACTAAAAATTAAACTTATTATAATCTAGTTTATAAAAGAATTATAATTTACTAAAACTTTATTAATTTTCTTGTTATTAAATTAACCTTGTAAGTTACTTTAGTATCCATATTTATTGTTATATACAAATGCATCATTATATATATACGTATATATCTGTGTGTGTGTCTGTATAGAACAACTTGTATATTGTTTTGTTTTATATCACTCTAATATATATATATATATATATATATATATTAATTACTAATTTAAAATGTCCTTAGCGTTTACTTAACTGATGTTCATAATATGTGTCTTTTAATGCTTAATTGGTACTATTCAATATGATCAGAGATAAATATAATTCAATATATATATATATATATATATATATCCTTATATGTTTATGTTGTATGAACTATAAATTTAAAAATAGACCATAACTTTCTTTTATTAAAGATCCAACACTATTTTATTGTGGAAATTCGTAAAGGTTACAATATATACCAGTTCTCAGTGTTTGAAGTTTAAGGTTTTTTTTTGAGAGTTTTCAGGGTTTAAGCAGGAAAGGGGGAGAGATCATGCTCGATCTCTCCCCGGCAATGACTATGTTCTTTTTGTGTATGGATTCAATCATGTAATCATTCATTTATTCAATATACAATTGCTTTTATTTATATTCGTCATGTGTTCTTGCCCTAAGCCTTCTGTCCATCACAGAAATTTTTGGCCCGAAACGTTTTTTTTCAGATATCTCGAATGTCCTCAAATGACATTCCAACATAAAACGCAACCCAGAGCTCCAACATGTTTATACCATGATGTGGACATTTCCTCAACATATCGTTGAGTCGAATGAAGGCCACATGAAATAGTTCTCCTCCATTTTGCTTAAAATTCCTAATAGCAGATCAGGCTTTAGTTGTCTTCTTCATGGTAAAGCACTCACTCAGAAACTATTGTTGCATGTCACCCCAAGTGTAAATGCTAGCTACTGGTAAGGTAGAAAATCATTCCTTAACCCTATCCTTCAAACTAAAAGGGAACAAAATGAGTTTAAATTCATCGGGTGAGAATCCTTGCCCTCCTATGTCTTCAAAACTTGTTCAAATTCTTGCAAGTGCTGGTTTGGATCTTCAGTAGCTCTTCCATGAAATGTACGAAAGATGATAGCACTGCATGTCTAACTTTAAATGATCTACAATGTATGGCTGATGTGACTACCGGTGAAGAATTGGTAGTCAAAGCAGGTCTGAAGTGAGTAGTTGCACCCTGTGCATGTGCCATGCCATGATTGTAGTTCATTGAAACTTCTATGTATGTCATACCCCCAAATTCCCACGTGCGGTGTCAGACCGCTGGGTGTGACGTGGCCAGGATCTAAGCTCTCGGTCATATAGAACGACTCTATATGTGTTGTACATTCACACGATTTCTCATAACAGATAAATATTATTTTAAAATGCAGCAAATTAAGTCAAAAGTTTTGCAGCGGAAAATTATAAGTTCAGCAACGGAAAGTAATTTGTGTCAGCTATTACATAGATTATGTTGTATCAAAACCAAACAAATGAAATAAAAGCCTAGGATTAGAGTATATATGCATGCAGACTCTCTTGTGCATCTCCATGTGCATCCTAGCTTGTGCTGTAAACAGATATATACTAGGTATGTTAAGTTGTTTTGTTGGATCTACGATCTCGAGTGTGTCAGTTCATCTTACCGAAACTTGACTGTTTGCTTTGCCTCCCCGGGTTATCGCTGAACCCAGCATCAACATCGATATTACACTCGTTATGACCTCCAGTCAACGTTGTTGCCGAGTGGGGCTAGTCAAACCCGTAGTACTACGTAATAACGACTCGTTTGTTACACAATTAACAGTAAGGGTATATGAGGACTTGGTGGCGATAATAGTTACACTCAAAAGTAGTTTACAACATAACAGTTATATATTCTAAAACAGTTACATAGTATTCTCACCCCAAGAGTTTATCAAAACAGTTAAGTATAAAAGTGGGGCTGTAAACTCACCTGAGTTTAGTTGTGCGTTCTTCATGTGAACGGTTTTGTGCGCCTTTAGCGGTCACCTATATCAGAAAGGTGTCATGAGTTTGTGTTCACATTCGTCTGGGTCTCACAGGACCGTATTCGTGTCCAAACAACTCCAAGTTGTTTTGTGGGTCGCGTTGACCGTATTGACCGTGTTTGACTTAACGACCCGTTGGTGATTTGTTTAGTTTAAATGATCATTTAACGTGCGTTTAGTATCGTGTGAGACGTGTAAGCACATAAATTACATTGGCGGGATAACATACTATTTATAGTAAGTTTCGTTTTAGGAAAGTTTCTATTTTAAGCAAGTTCATACAAGAAATAATTTTTTTTTTATTCTAGCATGCAATATTGGCCAATATGATCATGTTATCACATAGCATTTATCCACCCCTTGTCAAATTATCCTACCATTCGTTTAAAAGTTACTATTTATGGAAAGTTGTATCAATATGCATATTTCATCAAATCTAACAAACCCAACTTACCTAATATCAATATCTTGATTCCAAATAATCGTTTAAGCATGCTTGCTATGACCAAAACATCATCATTCATCGGTTTGTCGTAATAAAGTTACTATTTATAGTAACTTATGTCAAAATCTCTATTTTCATGATTTCGTTGCATCGATAACAACTATTATAAACATATCAAGTTCAAATAATCATGTTAATCATACAAATAATATCAATTTCATCATCCTTAAACCATTTGCAATTTAAAAATTACTAAATATAGAAATAATGGTGTAAATCACATTTAAACATGAACATTAAACCACTATCATGCCAAAATCATCATTTTAATCCTAAATCATTATCTTAATCACAAGCATGTTCCTTGTTTCATGAATCATCAAACACTTGTAACATAAAACTTACTAAATATAGTAATAAACCGAAACACTCATTTCTTGACAAGCATAATCATGTTAGATCTTGCAAAATATCTCAAGTATAATCTATAACAACATTTCATCATCAAATATCATGTAAATCCATGTAGATTATACATGCATGCAACTACAACTTGTCATTTCAACACTATGGCCAAAATAACCCATAAATCTTCAAACAATCATCATGGATCATCACCAATTCACCAAATCAGTAGCACAAACATCGATTCACATATCTTAACAAGCCAAAATTTATGCATGTGACTCCCAAGTGTTTGCATGTGGGTGTTTTGATGTGCATGTGGGTTTGCATGAAGATTTAGTGTAAACAAGCCATAAAACTACCTTCTAAGGAGCTTAGATCTCTGGGTTTATACAAGAACAGCAGCTCCCACACTCTTGAACCCCGAGATAAAGGTTGTCACAGTTGCTAAAATGAATATGTGGTGGTGGGTGGTCTCCTTCTAGCCTCCTTCAAGCTTCCAAATCTTCCACCTTCAACAATGGCTTCCAAATGACGTTCTTTGGTTCCAGAGTTGTTAGCAGGGGGTTTTGGGTGGCTTATGGTCAAGTGGTGGTGTCTGATAGTTGAAAAATGATTATGGTAGCCTAGGAATGATTTTTGGGAGGTTTAAGAAGATTTTTGCGATTCTGGTCTGCCAGGCGCAAAGCCTAGCGCGCGCGCGAGGCCAGGCGTAGTGCCTGGATTAAAATAATCCATAAATCAATTTTTCTATCCGTGTGCATCGCCCCGTGTGAGAGTGGCACCCCGGGCGTAGTGTCTGGTCCTTGGCATAACGCCTACGTCCAAACTCTGGCTCTAGGCGTACCGCCTGGGTCTGTTTGAGCCTAATTGGCCCAATTATGATGTTTCAGCTCGTTTTTCGCGTATTTCTCGTTTATGATCATCGTTTTGAGACATATGGACGTTTTTGAACTTATTCTAGGTTCCCATAAAGCTTAATTATTTTTAAATTCGTTTGTCGTTCGTTTATTTCACCAACGTTCGTTAGACAAGACATGTGCGTGTGTTTTCTGATAATTCCTCGAATTTTCGCTTTGTTGTGCGTGTTTGGACTGTTGTTCCACGTGTCACACTAAATTCACTAATTATAGTGCCACGTAAGTAATAATAGTATAAATTATTATTTAAAATAAAGTAAATGCTGATGTGGAAAATACGAGGTGTCACATCATCCCCCAGTTAATAGGAATTTCGTCCCGAAATTCAGTTCATGTAGTCGGTGTTTGTCTGGTTTGTGAACAGGTGAGATTATTTCTTTTTCATCTGATCCTCTTGTTCCCAGGTGTATTTCGGTCCATGTCGGAGTTCCATCGCACTTTAACTATCGGTATGCGACTGAGTTTGAGCTTCTTGATCTCTCGGTCGGTTATCTCCACCGGTTCCTCAACGAAGTGAAGTTGCTCATCGATCTGGATTTCCTCTAAGGGAATAGCGAGCGTTTCGTCGGATAACCACTCCTTGAGGTTGGATATGTGGAATACGTTATGTACACTACTCAGCTCTTGCGATAAATTTAGCTCACAAGCCACGGGGCCTATACGTTTTGCGATTTTGAATGGTCCGATGTAACGAGGATTCAGATTCCCTTGCTTTTCGAATCGGATCACTCCCTTCCAGGGTGGGACTTAGAAAGTATCCGATCTCCCACCTGGAATTCCAAAGGCTTGCACCTTTTGTCGGCGTAGCTCTTCTGTTGATCCCGAGCTGCTGCCATTTTGTTTCGTATCTGCTCGATCTTCTCGGTCGTCTCGTGCACTAGTTCAGGACCAATCAATTGTCTTTCACCAACTTCTGCCCAACAGGGAGACGATCTACACTTTCGTCCGTAAAGTGCCTCAAATGGTGCAGCCTTGATGCTTGTGTGATAAATGTTATTATAAGAGAATTCAACCAAGGGTAGGTGAGTCTCCCAGCTACTACCGAAGTCTATTACGCATGCTCGAAGCATGTCTTCTAGTGTTTGGATGTTCATTCACTTTGTCTATCTGTTTGTGGGTGATAGGCAGTACTCATGTCTAACCTTGTCTCTAGTGCCTTATGCAAGGACGTCCAGAAATGGGCCGTAAATCGGCTGTCTTGATCAGATATTATGGAGATCGGAACTCCATGTCTGGAAATTACTTCCTTCAGATAGATTTTTCTCAGTCTCTCCACCTTGTCAGTTTCTTTGATTGGCAGGCAATGCGCAGATTTCGTGAGTCGGTCTACAATCACCCACATGGTATTGCAACCACTCGCCGTCTTTGGCAGTTTTGTGATGAAAGCCATGGAGATCTGCTCCCATTTCCATACCGGAAATTTGGGTTGTTGTAGTAGTCAGGATGGATTCTGATATTCGACTTTTACCTTAGAGGAAGTCAGACACTTACTCACATAAATTGCGACCTCCGACTTCATGTTAGGCCACCAATAAGTCGTCTTCAGATCGTGGTACATCTTGTCAGAACCTGGATGTACGAAATATCGGCTTTTATGTGCTTCGTCCATCACTCCATTCCTCAATCCCCCGTAATGTGGAATCCAAATCCGATCCATAGGATAGTAAGCTCCATGAGTCTTCACCTCCAACTGTTTATCCATGCCTCGCAAGGATTCGTGAGTGAGGTTTTCGGTTTTCATAGCTTCCTGTTGTGCGGTTTGGATTTGATTGGGTAGCTCTGAGTGAATTGTGAGTTGTGGTGCACGCACGCGCTTTGTTGTTTCCTTCCGGCTAAACACGTGGGCTACTACATTAGCTTTTCCTGGATGATATTTGATAACACAGTCATAATCGCCTATCAGTTCGACCCATCTGCGTTGTCTCGTGTTCAGTTCCTTCTGGTCGAAAATGTGTTGTAGGCTCTTATGATCCGTGAATATTGTTCACTTGGTGCCGTGTAGATAGTGCCGCCAGATTTTTAGTGCGAACACCACGACCTGCAACTCTAGGTCATGATTCGTGTAATTCTTCTCGTGCACCTTTAGTTGTCGTGACGCATAAGCTATAACCTTCTCGCGTTGCATTAACACACAACCGAGTTCTTGCTTCGATACGTCACAATAAACCACAAAATCTTCACATCCCTTCTGTAGAGATAAGATTGGTGCAATGCATAATTTTTGTTTCAATAGGTTGAACGCGGATTCCTGTTTCTCTCCCCATTCAAACTTCTTGTCTTTATGTGTAATGGATGTCAGTGATTGTGCGATCTTCGAGAATCCCTCGATAAATTGCCTGTAGTACCCTGCCAATCCTAGGAATTGTCACACCTCAGTTGGAGTCCTGGGTGCTTCCCAATTCTTAACAGCATCATTCTTGGCTGGGTATACATTTATCCCTTTCTCATTAACAACGTGTCCGAGAAATTGGACTTCGCGAATCTAAAAGTCGCATTTAGAGAATTTCGTGTATAGTTGCTCCGTCTTCAGCAGTTCCAAGACAAACCTCAAATGTTCAGCGTGCTCTTCCTGATTCTTGGAGGAAATCATGATGTCGTCTATGAATATGATTACGAGTTTGTCAACGTTTGGCTTGCACACACGATTCATGAGATCCATGAATACAGCCGGTGCATTGGTCAGTCCGAATGGCATGACCAAGAATTCGTAATGCCCGTATCATGTCCTGAAGGCTGTCTTGGGGATGTCGTCCTCTTGTATCCTCAATTGGTGGTAACTGGACCTTAAATGAATCTTCAAATAGTAGCTTGACCCTTGCAATTGATCAAAAAGGTCGTCTATTCTTAGTAAAGGGTATTGATTCTTGGCCGTTACCTTGTTCAGCTCCCGGTAGTCAATGCACATACGGAAAGATCCGTCCTTCTTCTTTACTAACAGAACCGGTGTTCCCCATGGTGAGAAACTCGGTCTGATAAATCATCCAACATCTCCTGCAGTTGATTAGACAGTTCTTGCATCTCTGTAGGAGCCAATCGATATGGTGCTTAGCTATTGGTGCGGCTCCCGGTGTTAGATCTATCTGGAACTCCACTTGTGCTTCAGCGGTAGTCCAGGTAGATCGTCAGGGAAGACTTCGGGAAATTCCTAGACAACATTGATGTCTTCAATCTTTCTTACCTTCTTTGGTCATTCCGTGATGAGAGCTAGTATCGCCGGGTATCCCTTTTGGAGATACTTACTTGTCTTCATGCATGACGTGATGTTTCAAGGTATTCCCCGTCGTTCTCCCTGAATAGAGATCTTGTTTCCGTTCGACAACGTAACTCGAACTATCTTCTTGTCTCGCATAGTTAGCTATTAACCAATCCATTCCAACCACCACGTCGAAGCTCCCGAGAGTTACCGGCATTAGGTCGATCTCGAGTTCCTGATCCGCCAGTATCATGACGCATCCTCGCATTGTGTGCTGTGTTTCAATCAGTTTGTCGTCGGCCAATTCTATGATATACTCATAGCCTAATGGTGTTGGAGTAATGTTAAGCAATTTACTAAATTCACTAGGTATAAAGCTCCTATCGGCACTGGTATCAAATAACATACTGGCATAGACATTATTTAAAAAGGAACGTACCGGTCACGATGTTGGGATCATCTTTAGCTTCTTTGGTGTCAATCGTAAATGCACGATCCTTTGTCACGCCTTATTCAGCTTTCTTCAGTTGTGGGCAGTCCCTGCGCATGTGCCCAGGTTTGCCACACTCATAACACCCCTTTATGGTGTTCTGGTTGTTATTAATGTTAACTGGATTGCTTCTACAATCCTTGGCCATGTGTACATGTCTTCCACATTTCCGGCATCGAAAAAGCACACACTGGTCGTAGTGATGATATGAACAACTGTTACACCTAGGGTATTTCCCCTTGTAGACACTATTGCCCTTAATGTTAGATTGTGTAGCGGTGGATTCTCTAGTCGGTGCTTATCAGTTATGGGATTTCAATGGTTGTGATGAGTTTGTTTGGTTGTGACTAAGCTTCCACTTGCGCTTGTGATCTTGGGGTTTCATATGTTCACCCCTCTTGGGTAGCTTACCCTGTGCTACCGCTTGGTCGATCAGACGGCGAGCCAAACAAACAGTGTGTTGAATGAGAGTGGGGTCTTCTGTGGTAACCAAACTTTGGATCTGCTCAGGTAATCCACTGATGTATCGCTCGATCTTTTTGTATTCTGGGGTCACCATCCCTGGGTATTGTTTACACAATTTGTGGAATCGAGTGGTGTATTGTTCGATTTCGGATCCCTCCATCTTGTGAATCCAGAACCCCTACTGTTTCTTGACCTCGTTCTGGGGACCGTACTCCTCCTTCAACATCCTGACTAAATTCTCCCATGGGATTGAGTTAGCAGTCTCCAGACTCAGTGTCTGGACGTATGAATTCCACCAAGTGAGGGCTTCTCCCTCTAGAGTCCCGGTAGCGAATTTCATTTTGTTCTCCTCAGAACACTCGCACATGCAGAAGACCGACTCGGCCTTCTTAATCCATCGGAGCAGTCCCTCCGCTCCTTCTGATCCCTTGAATGTTTGAGGATGGTAGCTAAGGAAGGTTTTCAATGAGCATCCTCTTGATTTGGTGTTGTGAAACCCGTTGCTTGTTTCACTGTTTAGACGGGCGGCCTCGTAATCCGCAATGGCTTTCTTAACCCGTTGTTCTACCATGGCCTCGATAGACGCAGAACCGATTGATCGGTTGTTTGTACGCACATACGTTACTCGACCAGCCATTTGTTAGTATCTATATACAATAGATATTGTACTACTTACTGTTAGAGTTAGTTGTGTATTAGCTTGCACAGAGAGAATTCATCATAAGTTTAAAATATCACATTACTAATAATTTCCTTCCAAAAGTACTATCATAAGTTTTATGAGATTACTTCTACCAGAACGATTTGTACGATCACAACTTGCTCCGATGGGTTCTAACAATACTAAATACAATAAGGAGATAAATTATTCGGTGGAAATAGTGGAGTTCAAATCTCCACTAGCAGTTGTGTACTACACAGTTTCCCTGGTGGGTGTAGCTTATCATTTGAATTTGCCAGAATTCGTATGTACCTATAAATTCACGATTACGTTGGCCACCATATTCTTTTATGTGTATGGCTTCAATCATGTAATCATTCATTTATTCAATATACAATTGCTTTTATTTATTTTCGTCATGTGTTCTTGCCCTAAACCTTCTGTCCATCACAGAAATTTTTGGTCTGAAACGTTTTTTCGGATATCTCGAATGTCCTTAAATGACATTCCAACATAAAACGCAACCAAGAGCTCCCACATGTTTATATCATGATGTGGACATTTCCTTAACATATAGTTGAGTCGAATGAAGGCCGCATGAAATAGTTCTCCTCCATTTTGCTTAAAATTCCTAATAGCATATCAAGCTTTAGTTGTTTTCTTCATGGTATAGCACTCACTCAGAAACTATTGTTGCATGTCACCCCAAGTGTAAATGCTAGCTACTGGTAAGGTAGAAAATCATTCCTTAACCCTATCCTTCAAACTAAAAGGGAACAAAATGAGTTTAAATTCATCGGGTGAGAATCCTTGCCCTCCTATGTCTTCAAAACTTGTTCAAATTCTTGCAAGTGCTGGTTTGGATCTTCAGTAGCTCTTCCATGAAATGTACGGAAAGATGATAGCACTGCATGTCTAACTTTAAATGATCTACAATGTATGGCTGATGTGACTACCGGTGAAGAATTGGTAGTCAAAGCAGGTCTGAAGTGAGTAGTTGCACCCTGTGCATGTGCCATGCCATGATTGTAGTTCATTAAAACTTCTATGTATGTCACACCCCCAAATTCCCACGTGCGGGGTCAGACTGCTGGGTGTGACGTGGCCAGGATCAATGCTTTCGGTCATATAGAATGACTCTATATAAGTTGTACATTCACACGGTTTCTTATAACAGTTCAATATTATTTTAAAATGCAGCGGAATAAGTCAAAAGATTTGCACCGGAAAATTATAAGTTCAGCAGCGGAAAGTAATTTGTGTCGGCCATTACATAGATTATGTTGTATCAAAACCAAACAAATGGAATAAAAGCCTAGGATTAGAGTCTATATGCATGCAAACTATCTTGTGCATCTCCATGTGCATCCTAGCTTGTGCTGTTTAGTTACCTGAGAATACATGTTAAAATGTGTCAACATAAAGTTGGTGAGTTCACAGGTTTAGATAGTTAAAAGCAGTAAACAGATATATACTAGGTATGTTAAGTTGTTTTGTTGGATTTACGATCCTGGGTGTGTCAGTTCATCTTACCGAAACTCGACTGTTTCCTTTGCCTCCCCGGGTAATCGCTGACCCAGCATCAACATCGATATTGCACTCGTTATGACCTCCAGTCAACCTTGTTGCCGAGTGGGGCTAGTCAAACCCGTAGTACTACGTAATAACGACTCGTTTGTTACACAATTAACGGTAAGGGTATATGAGGACTTGGTGGCGATAATAGTTACACTCAAAAGTAGTTTACAACATACCAGTCATATATTTAAAACAGTTGCATAGTATTCTCACCCCAAGAGTTTATCAAAACAGTTAAGTATAAAAATGGGGCTATAAACTCACCTGAGTTTAGCTATGCGTTCTTCACGTGGACGGTTTTGTGTGCCTTTAGCGGTGTTCACATTCGTGTGGGTCTCACAGGACCGTATTCGTGTCCAAACAACTCCAAGTTGTTATTTGGGTCGCGTTGACCGTGTTGACCGTGTTTGACTTAACGACCCGTTGGTGATTTGTTTAGTTTAAATGATCATTTAACGTGCGTTTAGTGTCGTGTGATGCGTGTAAGCACATAAATTACATTGGCGGGATAACTTACTATTTATAGTAAGTTTTCGTTTTAAGAAAGTTTCTATTTTAAGCAAGTTCATACAAGAAATCATTTTCTTTTTATTCTAGCATGCAATATTGGCTTATATGATCATGTTGTCACATAGCATTTATCCACACCTTGTCAAATTATCCTACCATTCGTTTAAAAGTTACTATTTATGGAAAGTTGTATCAATATGCATATTTCATCAAATCTAACAAACCCAACTTACCTAATATCAATATCTTGATTCCAAATAATCGTTTAAGCATGCTTGCTATGACCAAAACATCATCATTCATCGGTTTGTCGTAATAAAGTTACTATTTATAGTAACTTATGTCAAAATCTCAATTTTCGTGATTTCATTGCATCAATAACAACTATTATAAAAATATCAAGTTCAAATAATCATGTTAATCATACAAATATTATCAATTTCATCATCCTTTTACCATTTGCATTTTAAAAGTTACTAAATATAGAAATAATCATGTAAATCACATTTAAACATGAACTTTATACAACTATCATGCCAAAATCATCATTTTAGTCCTAAATCATTATCTTAATCACATGCATGTTCCTTGTCTCATGAATCATCAAACACTTGTAACATAAAAGTTACTAAATATAGTAATAAACCGAAACACTCATTATGGCCAAAATAACCCATAAATCTTCAAACAATCATCATGGATCATCACCAGTTCACCAAATCAGTAGCACAAACATAGATTCGTAGATCTTAACAAGCCAAAATTTGTGGATGTGACTCTCAAGTGTTTGCATGTGGGTGTATTGATGTGCATGTGGGTTTACATGAAGATTTAGTGAAAACAAGCTATAAAACTACCTTTTAAGGAGCTTAGATATCTGGTTTTATATAAGAACAGTAGCTCCCACACTCTTGAACCCCAAGATGAAGGTTGTCACAGCTGCTACAATGAAGATGTGGTGGTGGGTGGTCTCCTTCTAGCCTCCTTCAAGCTTCCAAAGCTTCCACCTTCAACAATGGCTTCCAAATGACGTTCTTTGGTTGTAGTGCTGTTAGCAGGGGGTTTAGGGTGGCTTATGGTCAAGTGGTGGCATCTGATAGTAGAGAAAATGATTATGGTAGCCTAGGAATGATTTTTGAGAGGTTTAAGAAGATTTTTGCGATTCTGGTCTGCCAGGCGCATAGCCTAGCGTACGCGCGTTAGGCCAGGCGTAGTGCCTGGATTAAAATAATCCAGAAATCAATTTTTATATCCGTGCACATCGTCCCGTGTGAGAGTGGCACCCCAGGCGTAGTGCCTGGTCCTTGGCGTAACGCCTAGGTCCAAACACTGGCTCTACGCATACCGCCTGGTAGTCTGTTTGAGCCCAATTGGCCCAATTATGATGTTTCAGCTTGTTTTTCACGCATTTCTAGTTTATGATCATCGTTTTGAGACTTATGGACGTTGTTTAACTTATTCTAGATTCCCAAAGAGCTTAATTATTGTTAAATTCATTTGTCATTCGTTTATTTCACCAACGTTCGTTAGACAAGACACGTGCGTGTGTTTTCCGATAATTCCTTGAATTTTCGCTTTGTTGTGCGTGTTTGGACTGTTGTGCCACGTGTCACACTAAATTCACTAATTATAGTGCCACATAAGTAATAATAGTATAAATTATTATTTAAAATAAAGTAAATGCTGACGTGGAAAATACGAGGTGTCACAATGTATGAAGGAGAAGGAGGCATAGGAACTCCAGGCCCGTAATTATGCTTTTGAGGTCTGGGTGGCCTATTGAACCCCTTTTGTGGTTGATAACCATACGGTTGTTGTTGCTCAAAACAATACACCCCTGATAAAGCGGTTGGGGATTCATTTGATTAGGAAGTTGAATTGGCGATTGTGGTGGCGGGCACCCATACGGATCTTCATAAACAACATTAACATTCTGCAGATTATATTCATCGCCATTTGACACATCCCCAAATTTACCACTTGCTGTGTCTGGCCGTTGGTTGTGACGTGGCAGGATAAGATACGTTGGTCATATAGAACGACTCTATTTGCCGTTGATAATACATGGCTATATTATAAAGTATCCCAAATAGATCAGATAGTTTTACAACAGAATTAAAGAAATTATACGGAAGCTTGTACGGGAAATTAATTTTTTACACATCACAATATTTAAATAAAAGTATTCTAAAAATGTTTAGAAATGCATGCTTGACTCTCCTGTTGGCTCCCTAGGTGCATCCCTATGCCTTACGCGTGCTGATTACCAGAGGAATACATGCTAAAGTGTCAACATAAAGTTGGTGAGTTCATTGGTTTAATTCAAAAATAAAAGAAAGCAGTTTATCATATGAAATGTTGTTCATCAAGTTTGCCACGCCCGAAGCCCTAAGTGTCAGTTGCATCACTACCGAGACTATACTTTTTTGTTTATGCATTCGCCATGTTTATCGTATTAACAATGACGTGTTGGGTCGAGTGTACACACGTCCTGACCTTTAGTTAGTATTGGCGCTATGTGGGGTTCGTCGAACCCAATAGCACTATCTATGCTCACCTCGTTGTCTTAAATAACGGTATGACTGTGCTAGTACTTTATTCGATATACAACATTTACAAGTTTGATTCAATAAACCAAAAATCGTATGAAAATGTTTTATCAAAATATTTACATATATTCTCCCCCTAGTTTGAAGTTTGCAAATAGTTAAAGAGAAAACGGGGTCGTAAAATCACTTGTGGTTGAATTTCGTTTACATGCAAAGTGTTCGTCGTTTATCAATTACCTATATCACGTAGGTAATATGAATTCGTATTTCTGTTTGTGTTCATGTCCAAACAACTCCAAGTTGTTGTCTTTGACAATGTTTGACCATGTTTGTTTGAGTTTGACCAAGTTTGACCGTGTTGACTCAACGACCTGTAGGTGACTCGTTTAGTTCATTATCATTTGTTTAACGTTCTTAAATTATTACATAGTACACACAAACACATTGAGCATGTTCTATGAGCAACTTAATATTTATAGTAAGTTTCCATATTTGGCAGGTTTTTATTTTTAGTAAGTTTTAATTTTTAGTAAGTTTCTATATTTGGCAAGTTTGTATCAAAATCATCCTTTATCCACCTAAGTATGCTAGTGTCCTTACATGTCCATGTTAACACGTAACACTTTATCATGTACCAGCACTTGAATACCAGCACTTTACATGTCAAGTGTAAACACATTTCCTTGAGGATCAATACCAACACTTGAATAGCTTCTGAGGCTTGATTATGAGTTAGGCAAGAATTTTTGGTCGAGTAGGATGTTTTGAAGCTATGGGTTGTGGTAAAGGTTGTGAATGGAAGAAATGGGTTGGTATTTATATAGTTTTTGAGTTCTGGAAGCCTTCGCGTATCGCCATGGGGGCTCTGCGTGGATCTCGGCGTACCATCAAGGACAAAATAGTCGAACCTCGGTTCTAGGTTCGTCACATACCGCCAAGTGGAATTTAATCAATCGTCGCATACATGACCGATTTCATCTGAGTTCAAATACTCCCGCCCAACTCAATGCTGAAGGTTGTTGAACACTTGGAGATCCAAGTTTTGTTCGGCAAAGTACTTGATTCCTACAAGCTATGCGTTCAATTTCTTGATCAAAATTCAAAGGTGAAAATCTTCCTGAAAACCTAGTATGCATGCAATCCTTGAATTACAAGCACACTAACACAACCCGTATAAATCCGAACAATAAAACCAAACTAAATTGTAATTGAAAGTAATTTAGGCATGAATCCCCGGTAACGTCGCCAAAGTTTGATCGATGTCAAAGTTTCAATCAAAAATAAGAGTTTAACGCTCAAGTCCTACTACCCAGATTAGTTTGAGATGTCGGGTATCAATCCACAAATAGTCAATGGAAATTACTTTCGAAAACAATTAAATTAATTAATTGTAATTAAAAGTAAACTTGAAAGGCTTGAATTTAGGTTTTAAGAAAAATAACTTTATGCTAATTGAAAACACTTAAATTAACGTGGTTGTGAACAGTAAAAAGAAAGGTGACCCCCAAGTTTCATGTTAGTCAAATAAGTAGGTTGCAATAGCTTGTTAATTAAAAATCAAATAGACATGGTTTATGTTTGCATTGATTAACACATATGGTTTTGGAAACGAATCCATGACTTTGTTGACAACCGATTACTAGACCGATGTTGTTAAAGCATTTAATTACTTGTTTCATAAAATTTGGATTTCTAAAATACTTTTGACCAATAACATCAAGTCTCCATTCACCAAATAATAAATAAAACAAAGTAATTAAATTGAATTTAAATTCGCAAAGCAAACTAGAAATCATTAAATGTTTCACAATCAAACGATATTGAAAATGTAAATATAAGAAAACAAGTTCAATACCAACGTTTAACAAACCATAGACAAACCTATTTATTAAGACTAACAATCCATCGGGAGAGAATCACTAAAGGTTTTGCCGGACATCACCATGATTGAATCTTCACTGCTACGAATTGAAATGATATTGGATTAATTTGGTTGGCTTGGAAGACTCAAAATCACCACTTTCTTGCCCAGAAAATCGTCCAAAACGGCTTGAAATCGATTCAAAATTTTCCGCCAGTTGGCGCATGATACGTCAGGCCTGGGCATACCATACACCCAGTTAGGTACACTACGCCCAAGACTTTTTTCGACACCCAAAATTGGGCGTATCATACGCTGATCTAGGCGTATGGTACGCCCAATCAGACTTCATATTTAGCTCCTTCTCGTCGAGAAATGCAATCTTCGCATATTATGGGTCTCGTAACTCGTCTCTTAGCTTGAGATATGCCTCTTCCAAGTTTTGGACTTCTAAACTTCATGTATTCGCACCTTTTAACCTACAAACACACAAGAACACACCGTAGCTACTATCCAGATGAATCATCATATAAAAACTCATAAAAACACATATTTAAACCCTTTAAACCCAAAACCAAACCCCTATTATCAATATATGTGTGTGTATAAGTATTATAGCTTATGAAACTTGATCATAAATATAAAACCTTTAAATCTATTTGGGTTCTTTATTTGAAATCTTGAATATAAATATGTGTTTTTTCTTTTCATAAACCTATTATCTTTTAAAAAATCAAATAATTTTACATGCCTTTTATTTTAAAAAATACACCATAAAATAGAGAATTTTATTATCGATCTTCAATTTAAGTATAGTGTTGTTATAGTTTTTTTCATTTTCCTTTATTATTTTTTTTGACTTTTTGGCATAATACATAATTAGGTACTCATGTGTTAGATTTGATTTTCAAGATTCTAGTTTAATATACATGTGTAAACGGTAAAATTGTGTATAATGTATAAATATTTAAAATTATTGATTAATTATCTAATTTGTTTGGTTGAATTTCTTATTTAAGTGTACGTGTAAAATAATGCATAATGTATAAATATGTAATGTGAGGTTATAATAAAGGGATAACATCATATATCCCCTTATTAAACATCAAAATTACATATATCCCAATGTTAAACTAAAATTACAAATATCCCCATGTTCCAAAATTGCCCTTAGTAAGGAGAAATACGTAAATTGTTTTAGTTAGTTTATTAAGGGTAAAATAAGAAATACATAATTTATTTTTTAATGAATGGATAAATATGTAATATGATTGGTTTAGAAAGGGGAAATATGTAATTTAGTTTTATGATTGGATAAATATATAATAAATGGTTTTAGGAAGGAGATATGTGTAATTGATCCTATAATAAAAAGGGTTTTAGTGTAAAAAATGTAAGAATGATTTAAGATTATAAGATCTATAATTTAATGGTTGACATTAGTATTTTATCTTTCAAAAAAATGAGTGTTTTTTTATCTTTCAACGAGTATAGTATATATTTTTATATATATATTTTTTTAAAATTACATTTTACAGCACCTTGTATATGTAGTGCATCATTATGTCTTTTTGTTTGTTATTGTGTCTTTTGGTTCATTATTGTGTCTTTTTGCTCATGATTATGTCTTACTATTTTTATAAAATGATGAGTTAAAAAATATGATGGTGAAAAAACAAAAATATGTACTTTTATATGTAAATTATAAAGATAAAACAAAAACGCATTTATGTAATACATAAGAAAATGACAAGATAACATCACATAATCTAAAACGTAAAATACAATGATGAATACATATGACACAATAACGTAAAATATATGTTTTATACAATACGAAGTTTTGAAAAACAAAATGTTAAAACAACACAATTGTGTACTTATTATATAAAACATAAAAAAACACAATTGTGTACTTATTATATAAAACATAAAAAAATTAATTGACAATAGTTTATTTAAAGCATAAAAAACAACAAAATAACATAAAGTAAGTTAAAAAATAAAACACAATAACAATATATATTACACAATTGCGAACATCAACTTGAAATATTATACACTATGACTAAAATACTTTTTTTTTAAAAAAAATTAGGAACTGTTATATGTCAGACTCACAATTTTTCTCTCTTTTTACAAATATTTTTTTATTAGAACTAAATACTGTATATGTAAAGAGTTTGTTTTCTCTAAGAATTATGGATTTAATAAAATCAGCCAAAAAATTACAAGAAGTTTTAACAAAAAATGAATAAAATAGTAAAATTACACTTATATCCCTCTAATTAATCTAGGTAACATGTTTTTTAATATAAATTAAAAAATTCAGATTTAATCTATACCACACATTTTTTTTTATTTTGCAATTAATTATGTGTGCCAGAATGTGTTATAAAGTTATTATCTAGCTAATATTTATAAAAAATACACTACCTATACATATGTGTTATTAACCTTATAATCACATTGTTTATACTATATTACAGTATTCATTCTAAAAAATTTAAAATCCTACATATAGCACATTATATTCAATGTTTTTGAAGTTTTTTTTAACTTTATTATAATAATATACTCTTAAAAACAAAAAAAAATAGAGTTCTTAATCTAATTATATAATTTTACTTAAAAAATAATGAATTATGCAAAATAATTTGATTTTAAATAAAATAAGAAAACTGGATTAGTATACAATCTCCAACTACGGTTTTTCCCCTTTTCCTGTCTAAGTATTTTACTTTTACAAGTGAAACGCATTAAATATATATCAAGCATTAAGTATCTTGGTCAACGGTTAAAAAGTTACCTCCTATGGCAGAGTTTTAACTATAGGATCGGACTGATCGGTCAAACAATTGGATCCGGAAACTGTCCTGCAACATGTTCGATTAGGTTTGTTGAACTGATATTCAAACTAATCATGAACAATGGGTTTGAATGGTGAACCACAACGATGGAACGAGATATTATTTTTTTATATTAAATTACATACATAATTTTTATAATATTTATTAGATCATCCGGTTTTTAAATCCGATCAGAAAATTCAATCGACAGGATTAGTGAATCACTAAGAAGACTAGTTCAATGTCTTGTCGTGTTTAAAACATGATGCTTTGTAGGTTAATTACATATTGTATTTAATTTTCGTTTAAAAGAATGACATGTTATATATATATATATGATTATGGACAACTAATAACTTACTCTTAAAATATTAATCCAAATAAGTTTGACAAGATGAAACAAAATCTTGGATTTTATTTTGAACATCATTGTAACACATATACAACACTTTCTTCTTGTATAAGTTTGGGAAAAATTTATCGCTGTTTAAGTGTTAACATTGTTGTAAATTTTGGACATAAAACAGTTACAGTGATGTAAGTTAAAACTTACAACGATGTTATGACTTAAACGGTGATTCATTTTTGCAAACTCATAAATGAAATGTGTTGTAATGATGTTCAAAAAAAATCAAAATTTGCTTTCATCTTGACAAATTTACTTGGGTTAACACTTTAAGTGAGTATTATCCTATACACTGTTGCAAAAGTCAGCCTTCAAGGCCGAGTACTCGCTCCAAGGGGTTGTCCCGAGGCCGAATACTTCCTGAGTTTTACCCGAGTACTCCCGACTAGGGCCGAGTACTCCCCGATTACTCACTCCAAGGAGCTATTCCGACCTGGGAGCGCCTAGCGATTTTTGCAACCTTAGATTATATGTGTGCGCACGCACACTATATATGTATTTTCTACTTGTAATAAGCAATTAGATAATGGAACACATGTTAACTTGTTAAGCCATTGTTTGACATTTATTATACTCTAATCAACTAATTCATTATCGATCTCTCATATTAAATAATTATATTTTGTATATTTTATAATTAAATTAAGGATTAATAGCTAATGATATTAGTTATAGATTATATATATATATATATATATATATATATATATTTATACCAATAAATTTAAAATTATTTTTCCTAACATAAACATATATTGATATAAAAATTTCAATAAAAGTATTTTTTCTTAGATACTTTATTTTAAAGTAAATTATTGCGTAAATGATCCTTTTGGTTTAATCAAATTACAAGTATGGTCTCCAAAGTTAAATTTGTAAATTTTGTCCAAACATTTGATGGAAGGTACATATATGCTCCTTATAGTTTTGTCAGATTGCATTTTTAGCCCTAATAATTGGAAATTACAAACTTAGTCTAAACATTTGTAAAATGATTGCATAAATAGTCCCAGCCTATGATTTAATCAATTGCAAAGTTAGTTCCCCAATCAAATTAACATTATATTATAATAGTTAAAATATAATTATTTAAGATTGATTAATAAAAATAATCTATTAATCCAAAAGAATATCAATATATTAGGTTCGAAATCATATAAAAAAGAATAATAATAACAATAAAATAATAAAGAAACCATTTAAAAAAATCCGTTGGATTATTTTAACAATAATAATGATAATATAAATAATCTTGAAATGATATAAGCAACTAGGGTTTCAATTAACATAAAATAACCTAACAAATTTAGCACCTAATAACTATAATTATACTCATATGATATATCTTTGTCTAAGTTTTTAGCAACTAATATTTTGTTACGTTTCTTTATAGTTATTTATTTATTTATTTTCATATGATATATCTTTGTCTAAGTTTTTATATCGTTTCTTTATTATTTATTTGGTATATATGTGGTTTCAACTCTAATGTTTTGATAGTAATTTAGCTTCATTGGATTATTTATTTAATTGATCTTATATAATTAGGTGATAATATTTAAAATATAATACTAATTTGATATGGTAGTTAAATATGCAATTTATATAACCTATTTCTGAATTTTTCTAGCAAATGTTTTTATTAACTTTGTAATTTTTCAATTTTAGAGACCTGGCATACAAACTAATTTAACAATAGGGACCATGTATGTAACAATATAATAAACGTTTGGACGAAATTTGAAATTTTTCTACTTTGAGAACCAAACATGCAATCTGATTAAAACATAGCGACTATGTATGTAACCTTTTGATATATATTTAGATTAAATATGCAATTTTTTCTTTAGGGACCAAACCTTCAATTTGATCAAATCACATGGACCTTTTATGCAATTAAATATAAAAAAATTACAAAAAGTAAGATTTTTATTATTTTTATATTAAGTATGTAACATTGATATATATTCCTTAAAATAAAGGTTTTCTTAACATTTGTACCGTTTATTATAATGTTAGAATAGTTATACAAACAACTAACCGTGAAGAATAGGGCTGTAAATGAACCGAACGTTCAGCGAACAGTTCGTGAACCGTTCGGCAGGAAGTTGATTTAGTTAAATGAACGAACATGAACAGAGACAATGTTCGTTCATTTGTGTTCGTGAACGTTTGGTAACATGTTCGTTTACGTTCGTTGATGTCCGGTTAAGTTCATTAATTGTATTTATTTATTAAATGTGATGTATATTCTTAATTTTTTATTATTAGTTTAATAACATAATATTTAAGTTATTTTTAGTTTAATACCATAATATTTAAATTTATATATTTATATAAATGATTATCTCCAATGCTTGAGATTAAGAATGTTAATTTTTATTGTTTAAATAATATGTGTTCGTTAGCGTTTGTGAACCGTTCGTGAACAACTTAAATTCCTTAATGAACAAACACGAACAAGACTTTCCATTCGGTTAGCTATTCGTGAACCATTTGTGAATAAGTTAAAAGTTAAACGAACGAACACGAACAAGGGCTCGTTCGTGTTCGTTCGGTTCGTTTACAGCCCTAGTGAAGAATTATTATATACATATATAACAGCGAGTAAATATTATACCATGTGTGGTTATCTAAACATGTTGCGTGGTTACAACCTTTTAGGCTTATGATATGCAATTATAATGTGTAATCATACAAACACATATACTTCTTTCTAAATACATGTGTCAATCATAGTTCTGTTTGTAAAAGGCGTGTCTATAGTCACTTTACAAAAGTATTTTCAAAATAAAGTAAACTATTATAATGTAAAATGTACAAGCATTCATATAAATACGTCTAAAGGTTGAGTTACTGATACATTAATATATTAATAAAACTATCTTTTTATATTTTTTGTTGTTTAAAAATATTTAAAGATATTAATGAAGTTTGTATAATCTGATTTAATTTTAGAATATGATGTATGATGATGAGAAATGATGTATCAATATTACGACAAATAAAATTATAATGGTTCCAAACCAAATAATAGAGAGGTGTAAAAGAACCGAATGTTTTCAGCAAACCGTTCGACAAGAAGTTCATTTAAGTTCGTTTGTTTAATAAATGAACGAATACGAACAAAAAATTCCATTCGTTTAGTTGAATGAACAAACATGAATAGACACCGCGTTCGTTCATTTGCGTTCTTGATCGTTCGAAAAGGCGTTCGTTTATGTTCGTTAAAGACCATTAATATTAATTTATTATGTTTATTTGTTAGATATATATATATTCTTAAATTCTATTTTATTTCGGTTTAATACCATATATATTATTTAAATTAAAAAAATCTAGTAATTTGAAATTTATATCTTGTTAAAAAGATAGTGATTTGAAATTCATATCATTGAACTATTAGTTTAAAGTATTTAATTACGATTATTATTTTTAATTTTTGTTATATTGAAAAAATTTATTTTTGATTTTTATATTAAGTGTTTAACTTTAAGATACTTATATTTAATATTTGAGACTGAAAAAACTAATTTTTATTTTTAAAATAATATGTGTTTGTTTATGTTTATGAGCTGTTCATAAACAAGTTCAATTACTTATTGAACGTACATGGACAAGATTTTTCATTCGACAAGTGTTCATAAACCATTCGTAAACAAGTAAAATGTTAAACAAACGAACACAAACAATGGTTCGTTCGTGCTCGTTTAGTTCGTTTACATCGTTAAAAAAACATGAAAATCACAACTAATGAATTTGAGTCCGACATATTTCAAATTCAATGTCTACTAGTCCTTCATCCTAACTCTAGTATGATTTTTACCATCCTTAATCTAATTACTTTTTAAGATAATCATACGTTACTTAAATACTTCAAAAAAACTTCATATAAGTTACCTGATCTGCAAGGAAAAAGTAGCAATAAAAGTATAAAACCCCCCATTTACGTTAATAATAATTACAAATTCGTACAAAGGTACTTTTGTCATCTTTCTTCTATTTCAAAGACCAACAAAACATGCATAAACATAGAATCAATAGTTAGTAGCAAAATATGTGAAATATAAATGCTCCAATAATCATACTCAATAAATTTTATTAATAAAATACATTTAATCTCTATTCAAGAGAAATTACTTTGGGATAAACCTTTAGTTTTAAAACAAACAAAACAAATCTCAAACAAGCCAATAATCAAACAACCTAAAAACACAAACATACAAACCACTAACCCAACTGTTAGATTTTATCCATGTAAAGTTTAGGTACTTAGATAAGTTAGTATTGTGTGTAAATAACTTGTGAATATATCTAGTTATGGGTCAAGTATAAAACAACGAATAGTTTCACGAGGTCACATAGTTGGGTCAGATCCTGTTAGTGCTCGGATTTATCAACAGCTTTCGATGATTACTGAATACAATATTTTTAGTCTAGTTAATGTATTTGAGTTGTATTTTGTATTTATCATTGAATTTCTCTAGTATTCATTGCCGATACTAATAGTATCGATGTGAGTTCCATTGATACTATTAGTATCAACATGTGTGTTGTCGATACTAGTAGTATCGGTATAATTAGTTGTCGATATTACTAATGTCGATACTATTGATACTAGTTGTCTATATATAGGCATGTGATTGATTTTGTAAGTGAGTTCTTAATTCACAACATTAAGATTTTCTTTGAATCTAGAGAGAGAAACATTGTAGAAAGACTTTGCATTTCATTCTTCTTATTAAAAGTCTTATAATCAGATATTCATTCAATGAGAATTCATATTAATTACATTGTCATCTTCAATCTTTCACACACACATCAACACGTTTACGGATTCCGCACGTTTACGAGTGGAGTGATCTCGGTTTGATCCTATTCAAACAGACTTTCAGATCCTAGCAGGTCAAGAGTCAATGGTTGCTATTGACTTGTTAACGGTATTAGAGGTTAATGATGTGTCATAAACCGTTAATTAACTATCTAAATGAAGGCTATATATAGTCGTGTAAAATCACTTGTGGTAATGTAATGAATTTGTATTATTCTCTATCAAAACTCTATATCTTTCTCCTATATGTATATTGAATGTTTGAAGATGAAGATGAATGTAAATCCAAACAGAAACTCACGAAGACCGCTGGGCAAAAGTGGTATCAGAGTAAGGATTAATAAACCTGATGCTTAAAAAGGCAAGTTTAAGAAAAATTCTTACTTTCCGAATACCTTGACATGAAGGTTCAGGCACTAGTTCTGGTCTATTCTTTGGACATGATAATACAACGAGGGATTATGAGAATCTCCCACGAGTTCATGCAGATGTTGGTTTTGATCCAAAGTTCAATCAGAATGGGATCAAGAAGGGTATCAAAAGTTTGGAACTTGGTCAGAATTCATCTAATTTTTGCAAAGACGAAAAAAGAACCAAACTTTTTCTATTTGAGAATGATGTATGAAGAAGACTTGGTTCGCATAACAACATCTTTTAAATAGAAGTATACACAGATACCGTTCGTGGTTTTTATTAGTTGTTTCTTCTATCAAAAACTGGGTTACAAAGTATTTTCTTTTCCACATAAGTATTTTAAAATCAATTCCAAAACATTCACTAAATTTATAGTAAGGGATACTAAACATGGGAATTGGAATAAGATTTGGGTTGTTAATCTCTTTTATAAGACACACATGACAGGAGATAAAATATGGTAATATTGGAACATTTCTTTCAACTGAAATTGGTGAAGTCGAGTTGTGTATAAATAGACGATGTAGACTTGTTCCAAGTGTTAGATTCGTACCAAAATGGACCAAGGCTTTGATGTCATAATCGAGGGTGATTACTGTCTGATCAAAGGCATGTTCGAAGATGATGAGATCTCAAGTAAGTCACATGATAATAAAGATACAGTCAAATGAATTACTTGAGTACATGTGTTAATGAGTTGGAAGATCAAATACCTTATGAATCTGAATAAGAAAAACGAAAGATTTTTCTGAAGGGTATATTGATAACAACTCCAGTGAAATCCAAAAGGAATGATGAAGGATTGGTATTTTGGAAGATAAGCCGAATGCAATTACACAATGTAAAAACGATTGCGGAATAGGATCAAATCGATTTGTGAAGATTAAGCAAAAAAAGAATAGAGAAACTCTTAAAGATAGGGAAGATGGTGAAGAACATAGACAATAATCTGATATGTAATTGTAAACTAATGAACAAATAAATGATGCAAAACAATGATAGTTCAACATTAAACAAGAGTACACTACCTACCCCTCTCATGCTCAAACTCCATGGAGAAAGAATCCATGGAGTTCATGAGAAAGAGCTCTCAAGATTACATTGAAGCACACCATCACCACTTTCTTGTCTTATGTCTTTTACAAAATAGAGAAATTCTTTATTTATATTGTCACGTGACCTAAAACGCTAAAAACAATAAATACAACAAAATGATAATAAATATTAAATTAAGCTCTATTATTTGTTGTGGTCTTCAGGTCTTTTGGTCATCAAGTGTCTTCGTAATCTTGAGTTTTCAGTGGCTCGTGCGGTGACTCGTTGCTCCCTAATCAACAAATACATAATACTTCTTGTTTACAATCCATGCATCCAAATTAACCATTGGTCTTGATTTTTCTAGACCAACAATCTCCCTATAGATTAATGTAAACTAATAGAGAAGTATGATGAAACAAACATGAATAATAAGATTGAACTTGTGTAGAAGCAATTCATGTTTCTTTCACCACAACAATATTGTGAAAGTTACTTTATTCCACTTTTCACACCCAAAATAATCTTCTTGGAGATGCATGTTTCCATTTATCTTCTTCACCTCTAATAAAGCTCCCCTATGATTAAACAATCTTAATTATCAATGTCACACCCCCAAATTACCAACTAACGGCTTCATCCCATTGAGTGTGACGTGGCAGGATCAAACTCTTGGCCATAAACGAATCTATATGCTTTTGTAAAACACACAGTTTTAATAATAATAATCAAAGTTGTTTAAAAGTATTGTAGCGGAAAATGTAAAGGGTTTAAGCAGCGGAATGTAAATTGTCAAGACACTACATTGTTAAGTAATACAAAGTCATAAATGTTTTCAAAATGTTTAATATGCATGCAGGACCCTCTTCCTTAGACCCCATGTGTGTCCTAGTTCGTGCATTCAATTACCTGAGAATACATGCTAAAACGTGTCAACATAAAGTTGGTGAGTTCACAGGTTTAAGTAAAGTAAAACAGTTACGAAATATATACTGGGTATGTTAAGTTGTAGACCAATGGTCCCGAGTGTATTTGTTCACCACTACCGAAACTAGAATGTCAGATACCTCCGCCAAGTCTATCATGAAACTATGGCATACGTCGATGTTACGCTCGTTCTGAACGCCAGTCAGAGTTGTCGTTGAGCGGCGTTTGTCAGACCCAATAGTATTATCCAATAACGCCTCGTTCGTGTTTAACTAACAGTATGGTTTTGTGAGGACTTTGTTACGATATAAGAACACTCAAAACGTTGTTTTACAACATACTAGTCATGCATCTAAAATAGTTGTTGCAATGTATTCTCACACCAAGTTTAGGTAAAACAATTAATATATAAAACTCAGGTGTTGTTTGTGAACTGTGAACGGGTTGCCCTTAACTGTCACCTATATCACATAGGTTTTGTGAGTTTGTGTTCACTGTCATGTTCGTGTTGGTCTCACTAGACCATGTTGGTGTCCAAACAACTCTAAGTTGTCGTGTTTGCTCGTGTTTGACCGTGTTTGACTCAACGACCCGTTGGTGACTCATTTGGTTACTAGTGTTGGTTTAACGTGTGTTAAATGTTACATATTGCATGTAAGCACATAAGTTACGTTCGACGGATAACTTACTATTTATAGTAACTTTCCATTTTTGGCAGGTTTCTATTTTAAGCAAGTTTACATAAAATTACTTTTAACAATTCAAACATGCTCGTTTATCCTAAGTGATCAAGTTAGCATATATCACATTATTCCATGTTGTCATGTAAACACGTAGTTAATGTTAAGTACCTAAAGTTACTAAATATAGCAGGTTCCTATATTTAACATGTTTTGAACAAATTAAGCATGCAAACACCTTCATAATCTCATATTGTATTATTTACAAGCATATCTTGTTCTTTAGTCATGCTATAAGGCCCTATTTTACAAAATTCCCAATTAAAGTTAGTACTTATAGTAAGTCGCTACATTCACCAAGTTTTAACACCAGAAATCACATAACAACTTCATATCATCATCATAAGGTATTTTAAAACATTCATCACTAAATAACATGCTCATTAATCACATTTCATATATAAAAATCCCCGAATGCAAAGTTACTAAAAATAGCAAGTTGCAATCAAACTCATTTTTTATCATCAAAAATCATTCATAGGTGTTTCTAAAACCATTAACATCATCAATCAACTTTAACATAACCAAAATCAACACGCATGCTCACATTTATTAACCAAACTTTCTATTTATGTAAATCTATAATCAAATCATCAATTTTATCCAAATTAACAAAACCAATACATCAATATTCATGAAAATGTGTTCATAAGGCTTTTCAACCTTATCAAATCCACATATTCCTAACCCAAAGTGAACATACATGACAATTTCTTGAGTAAATGTTTCTAAATATAGAAATGTGTGAACTACTCATACATTTTGTTAGTCTCAATCAATCTATCATGCTAATATCATCACCAATAATCACAAATCACCATTTAAACATAACTAATATGGTTAACAAATCATGAATCAACATTTTGGATCATAAAAGTTAGTATTTATGGTAATATCAACAATTAATCATCAAATGATATAATGTCATCAAATTGATCACTCTCATGCTTAAAATCAGTAAATCTAACCCACAAACACAGGTTTATTGAACTGAAATTTCATACATGTGCCATGGATGATGTAGTATGTGGGCATCCATGGTTGCATGTGAGTTTTATTGGAGTTCTAGTGCAAAAGGAGTATCCAAAGTACCTCAAGAGGTCTTGGATGTAGAAATGGGGCTAGAGATTGATGAGAATAGTTCTTGGATGTTCCTTATGTGGATCTCCAGCAGCTGCTAGTCATTGGTTATGGTGGATACTCCTTCTTAGCTCCTTCTAAGCTTCAAGGCTTCACTAGGAATCAACGCTAGCACTTGGCTACCTTCTGGAGATTGAATGTGAGCTAAATAGAGGCTTTGGGGTCGAGTAATGTGGGTTCAGTTGAGATAAAATGGTGAAAGTGGAACAGAAATGAATGGGTTGGTTTTTATAAATTTTTAAAGCTCTGGAGAGCTTCGCATACCGCCAAGAGGTTCGCCGGGGGGTCTTGGCGTACCGCCAAGGACAAAATAGACGGGTGTTCCACCGAGACACGCCGAGTATTGCCAATGTGAAATTTTATCCGTCTTCGCGTACCCTAAAGTTTTTCGGAGAATTCAAATTCTTCCGCTCACCTTCGCGTACTGCCAAGGATCTCGCTGGGGTCCTTGGCGTACCGTGAAGGGTTTCCGACTGGGCCAATAGCCCATTTTTGTTGTTTCGAATCATTTTTCGTTTGTTTTTCGTTATCGTTTATCGATTCTTGACTTTCGTCGAAATTTTTGTTGATATAGGTTCACATAGTGTTCAATTGTTGTTAAACTTCATAATTGTTCGATTGTTTCACCAACATTCATTAATTCAATACACGTGTGTGCGTTTTCCGATAATTCCTCGAATTATCGTTCAGTTGTTTGTGTTTGTACTACTGTGTCATGTGTCACACTAAATTAGACCAAACCTAGTGCCACATTGGAAATAATAACTTAAATTATTATTTAATTTATGTAAATGCTAACCTAGAAAATGCAGGGTGTCACATCATCCCATGTTAGAAAAAAATTTGTCCCGAAATTCAGCTCGCGTTGTCAGCGTTTATTGGGTTAGCGAACAGGTGTGGGTATTTCTTTCTCATTTGATCTTCACGCTTCAACGTGAAATTTGGTCCATGCCTTGAGTTCCATCACACCTTGACTATAGGAATGCGACTGAGTTTGAGTTTCTTGATCTCACTGTCCATGATTTTGATCGGTTCCTCGACGAAGTGTAGTTGCTCATCGATCTGAATTTCCTCCAAAGGAATTGAAAGTGTCTCATCAGATAAACACTTCTTGAGGTTCGATACATGGAAGACATTATGCACAGTGCTCAACTCTTGTGGTAAGTTCAGTTCATAGGCTACAGGGCCTATTCGTTTGACAATTTCGGATGGTCCGATGTAGCGAGAATTTAGCTTCCCTCGTTTCCCGAATCGGATGACTCCCTTCCAAGGTGACACCTTTAGTAGTACTCTGTCTCCAATTTGGAATTCCAAAGGCTTGCCCCTTTTGTCGACATAGCTCTTCTGTTGATCCTGAGCTACTGCCATTCGGTGTCGTATTTTCACAATCTTCTCAGTCGTCTTGTGTCGTAAAGCACTTCAAACGGTGTAGCCTTAATGCTAGTGTGGTAACTGTTGTTGTAGGAGAACTCAACCAACTATAAATAAGTCTCCTAGCTACTACCGAAAACAATGACACATGCCCGAAGCATGTCCTCCACTGTCTGAATGGTTCGTTCACTCTGTCCATCTGTCTGCGGGTGATAGGCAGTACTCATATCCAGTCTTGTGCCAAAGCGTTATGCCAGAACTTCTAGAAATGTGCCGTGAATCAGCTGTTAGGATCAGAGATTATCGAAAATGGCAGTCCATGTCGAGTGATCATTTCCTTTAGATAAATTCAGGTCAATTTATCTAATTTGTCTGTTTCCTTGATAGGAATGAAGTGTGTAGACTTAGTGAGTCGGTCTATTATTACCCAGATGGTATCGCAACCACTTGCCATTTTGGGCAGTTTAGTGATAAAATCCATGACGATCTGCTTTCATTTCCATACTGGGATCTCGGGCTGTTGAAGTAATCGTGATGGCTTATGATACTTAACCTTAACCTTTGAACAAGTTAAGCACTTGCTCACGTATGTCGTAATGTCGTAATGTCCGACTTCATACTAGGCCACCAGTATGTTACCTTCAGATCATGGTACATCTTGTCAGAACCAGAATGTACTGAGTATCTGCTCTTGTGAGCTTCATCCATCACTACGCTTCTCAATCCTCCGTAGTTTGGTACCCAAATTCGGTCCATAAAGTAGTATGCTTCATCGATCTTTACCTCTAGTTGTTTATCCATGCCGCACAAGGATTCGCGAGCGAGGTTCTCGGCCTTTAGAGCACCCTGTTGCGTATTTTGATCTGGTTAGGTAGCTCAGGGTGTATATTAAGCTGTAGCGACCGTACACGTTTAGTTGTTTCTTTTCGACTCTATGCGTGGGCCTCTATGTTGGCTTTCCCAGGGTGATACTTAATAGCACAATCATAATAACCCATGAGTTCAACCCATCTTCGCTGCCTTATGTTTAGCTCTTTCTCATCAAAGATGTGTTGTAGGATTTTATGATCTGTGAATATCGTACATTTCGTGCCGTACAGAGAGTGTCGCCAGATCTTTAATGCGAAAACAAAGCTCCCAACTCTAGATCATGAGTGGTGTGATTCTTCTCATGCATCTTTAACTGTAGTGACGCATAAGCGATGACCTTCTCGCGTTGCATCAACACGCAACAGAGTCCTTGTTTCGAGGTGTCACAGTAAACCATGAAGTCGTCACATCCCTCAGGTAAGGATAGTATGGGTGCACTACACAATTTCTGCCTCACTAGCTTGAATGCAGATTCTTGTGTCTCTCCCCAATAGAACTTCTTGTCCTTGTGGGTCAGGGAGGTGAGTGATTACGCAATCCTTGAGAATCCTTTGATAAATCTTCTGTAATACCCTTCTAGTCCTAGGAATTCTCGCACCTCAGTTGGAGTCTCTGGTGCTTCCCAGATTTTGATAGCTTCAATCAAAGCCTTGGTTATAGAGAACTAGGTTTGCATGTAGTAAACTTAGACTCTAGCCATTGCTTTACACTAGACATGACACTTAGTCATTGCACAATGATAGTTTTATTATTGTTATATGATTACTTATTAAACCAAGTTACATGATGGACAACAACCGAGAGAGGAACTTAGGTAAGAGACCGGCAGACGACGAGACTAAGGAGGACGGGCGCAAGATGCTTCGCATGGTCCCGCTAGCCGACATCTGTCTTAGAGAGTTCACTCGTGCTCGCTCGACGAGCAACACCAGAGACTGAGACTGGTACCCAGATATGTTCCATACGTGGATCAACGAGGAGAGAGCGCCTATGTCCTTGGGGAGTACCTCTAGCGATCCCAGACTACCAGCTCTTGGATATCCACTTGAGCAGGCCTTCGCGGCCCATGCCGCTAGATCGGATCGGTTTTCTTGATGTGTGAATGTGCCGAAGAAAACAATGTTAAATTCGCCACCGGAACTCTCGAGGGCCATGCCCTCACCTGGTGGAACTCACACGTCCAGAAACTGGGTCTGGAAGCTGCTAACTCCATTACATGGGAAGAGTTCACCGGGATGCTCCAGGAGGAGTACTGTCCACGAAACGAGATAAAGAAGCTCGAGGAGGAGTTCATGGTCCACAAAATTGTGGGATCGGAAATTGAACTGTACGTAATTCGTTTCCACGAGTTGCGCCGACTATGCCCGGGAATGGTGACCCCGGAATATAAGAAGACAGAGCAGTTCATCAGTGGGTTACCAAAGTAGATCCAGAGCATGGTGACCGCATCTAACCCAACCCTGATTCAACCCACCATAAGACTTGCACACAAGTTAACTGACCAGGCGGTAGCCTAGTGGAAGCTACCTAATAGGGGAGAACATCTGAAGCCCCAAGACAACAACAAACGTAAGTGGGAGCCTAGTCACCACTAGACTCAATCCTCAAACTCATCACAGCCTCACCAACGATCTGCACTAGCCAGAGCGTTTACTGCAACCCAACCCGACAACAAATGGAGGGGTGCTTAAGAAGGAAAGTATTCATTATGCAACCGATGCTCATACCACCACTATGGTCAGTGCGAGAGATACCGTTGTCTGAAATGCGGAAGGCACGACCATATGGACAAAGACTGTAAAAGCACACCAATCAACAAAAACAACCCCAACAACAACCACAACAGCTAGAACACCCTCAAGGGGTGTTCGATTGTTTCACCAACGTTCCTTAATTCAAGACACTTGTGTGCGTTTTCCGATAATTCCTCGAATTATCGTTCCGTTGTTTGTGTTTGGATTATGTGCCACGTGTCACACTAAATTAGACCAGTACTAGTGCCATGTAGGAAATAATAACTTAAATTATTATTTAACTTATGTAAATACTGATGTGGAAAATACGGGTGTCACAATCAATCCCAAGCCAAAATATTTCAGAATATAGGGTGCTAGTCCAAGTATAGGAATCTCAACCTTCCTTGTCATGAACATGTGAAATATAAAGATTCAAAGATGAATGTAAACCATCTCCCAACAATTTGATTCTTTAGAATGTAGAAACAAAAAATGTTCACATCAAGCAATCCGAAGTCTTCACTGATACTATAGATAACAAACATATGAAAACCCATCAATTCTTCAAAAGAAAGTTGTGTTCTTTGGAAGCAATCATTGCTAACCGGCAATATGTTCCATGCAGCAAATCTAGAACACCAATTTGGACTTACATAATAGACATCATTAACTCATTTTAATATTCTGATCATATGTGAGTTTCAACTCAATATGCCAAGTGTATAGTACTTCTAACAATGCGACTAAACGAGCAAATCAAAGGCTCATGTGTTTTAAAAGTGATGTCAAATGTTATCAACTTCTAATGTGTTTATTTGAGGATGCATTAGAACTTAGACATCACAGAAATAAACACTTAGGAAGTGGACATTGCATATCAAGAGACGACATGACTCCTGAAACATTTTGTTAATTTCAAAATGCTAATTTGTAGATGATTTAGAAATTGGACATCATAAATGTACACTTAGAAAGTTAACATCTTGTCATACCAAATAAGTGAACCAAAGGCAAATGTGTTTCAGAAGTGAAATCATATGTTGACTTCTTCTATAAGTGTTGCTTTGAAGATGCATTAGAACTTCGACATCACACAAACTAACACTTAGGAAGAAGACATTACATATCAATAGAATACGTCACTTTAGAAACATTTGGTTAACTTCAGAAGCACTTATTTATAGATGCCTTAGAACTTGAACGTCAAAAATAAGCACTTAAAAAGCTAACCTATTTACGTAGTAGTGATAGATTCACATTCTTTGAAATGTTATCTGATATTCGAAAGAGAATCAAAATAACCATTATTTAATATTTTTTGGAATATGGACCAGTTTCCACGTTCACACCAACCTCCACATTTCGAAATAATGTTCACTTTTCAATTAATTGCCAACAATACCAAGAAAAATTACCTTCTTGTCCTTTATACAATTGTTGACATGTGCTTCAACAAAGCTAATACAAAATGATTAATTCTCAACAATCCATTGGAAGTGATTTTGATCGGAAGCAAATAACCCATGTGCTTTGGAAAACAAAATGTTTCAGAAGATCCTTCAGAAGTGAAGCATTCAAAATGGAAGTTCTGCTCACATAACCTTTTAGAAGCGAACAAAAAGATCTAAAGTGCTCTTAGAAAGTAGCTTTTAGGAAGAAATAGTAATTCAATTTCAGAAGCTTTCAAAAACCAAAACTTACATAATCCAAATTCGGAAGCAATAGCTATCGGAAGCCTGTATATTTAAAGAATATCAATGGTAAGCTTTCGAAAACCAATCAACTAAAACCTTCTAATAGCCCTTATTGATACACTACTATCGCTAACATGTTTTTCTAAACAAACCAGCCCTAAAAAATTATTAACAGTAGCCACTGTTATCAATTGAACAAAAATTTGACGAATCTAGTAACAAAAGCATCTTCAAAGAACTTTCATAAAAATTCACAAAATCAGGGTATTGAGCACAAGTTTAATAGAATCAATGGTTAAAATGATAATTTCGGGAACTTGGCTATGATATATATCAATTGTAAAAACGGTTACGAAATATGATCTACCCGAGTTATGAAGATTAAACAAAACAAGAACAAAGAAACACTTGTAGATGGGGAAGATGGGGAAGAATAGAGACAATAATCTGAGATGTAATGTAAACTGATGAACAAATATATGATGTATAACAATGATATTTCAATCATTCAACAAGAGCACATTACATACCCCTTTCATGCTCAAACTCCATGGATAAACAATCCATGGAGTTCATGGAAAAGAGCTCTCAGGATTACATTGAACCACACCATCACCGCTCTCTTGTCTGGTGCCTTTTACAAAATAGAGAGTATTCTCTATTTATATTTTCACATGACCTAAAACCCTAAAAACAATAAATACAATAAAATGATAATAAATATAAAGTATTAAATTAAGATCTATCATTTGTTGTAGTCTTCGGGACTCTTGGTCATCAAGTGTCTTCATAATCTTGAGTCTTCAGTTACTCGCGCGGTGACTCGTTGCTCCCTAATCAACATATACATAATACTCTTGTTTACATTCCATCTATCCAAATAAAGCTTGTCTTGATTTTTCTAGACCAACACACCATTTGAGGCCTTTAGGCACATTGCATCTTTGAATTTATGTTGAACGATCCAAGGAATATCTGATGGAGGAATTTGTTAGGTTTGTTAAGTGGTTCTATGAAGAACATTTTAACTAAAAGAACAAAGAATACCCTTTAAACTGCCAAATGGTAGTGTTATTGAACTCCTAGATCTGTACATGTTTATTAAAGAAGTAGGAGGACATGATAAGGCATCTAAGTTTTGCAAATGGCCTGAGATAGCATTACAATTTGGTTTCGATAAGGCAAATGCGCATATCTAATGATAATATATCAAGGATACCTTGACTTAATGTCTTAGAGGTATAAGTTGAGAAGGAAGGAAAATTTAATATGGGAGAACCAAGTTGTTCACTTAACTCTACAAGTGAGGGTGCTGCTAAAAAAGAAATGGAAGATCTTGAAAAGGAAGTAGAAATCAATAAGGGAACTTAGAAAAACGAAGATCTAAACACAGATGTGGAAGATCTAGAAGAGGAGGACTTTTACATGGAGGATTAAGATGATCTTGAAGACTTTCACTCTTTGGAAGAAAAATCAAGACTGCAAACTCTTAAAATTTCCAATACCCGAACTATATGGGTTAAGGGGTGAATGTTAGATTGAATACATATAAAGTTTACGTATTTAGTTAAGTTAGTATTGTGTGTAAATAACTTGTGTATATGTCTAGTTATGGGTTATGTATTAAACAAGTAATACGTTTCATGCATGTCACATAGTTGGGTCAGACTCTAGCGGGTCAAGACTCACTCGCTGTTATTGAATTGTTAATGGTATTAGCCGTTAATGATGTATAAACCATTAATTAACTATCTAAATGAAGGCCATATATAGTCGTGTAAAATCATTTGTTGTAATGTAATGAATTCATTTTATTCTCTATCGAAACGCTCTATCTTTCTCCTATCTGTATATTGAATGTTTGAAGATGAAGATGAACATAAATCCAAACAGATCTCACGAAGACCACCGGGCAAAACAAACAACATATAGACCAACTGTTTTAACTCATGAATCAGAAATGAATATTTAAGGGTCCTCTTATTCTCATACATTTCATATTCTCTATGCTAGGTGTATAGTTGGTCAATCGTTATTTGTCAGAATTTCATAGTGTTAATGTTTAGACTCCTATACGTCTCATATATGTCTATATTTCTAGTATACGCCTATACGCCTTGTGTAGGTCCTATACAAGATGTACACAAGATCAATCGTTATCAAATCAGTAGATGTCAAAAGGGGTTATACACCTAGTATATGCTGTAAGGTGTCAGTGGAATATTAAAATAAAAAAGTTGGATGCATACACAACCAAACTCATATTTTAATTTCATCAAAATTATAAGAAAGAGGATGAAGATTTAGATTGATTAGGTATAAACCTTAGGAGATTGAAGTTTTGCAAAAGAAGCAAGAGTTGTACTCCTTTCATCATGTAAACATCATGGAAATCTGCAGCTAATCAGCTAGAAATCTTGGAAAGCATTTCTTCAACGTACACCGATAAAGTTGATGCTAGAAATGAGATGTTAATTTGGTTGCACAAACTTTTGACAATAACCTAGAAATACTATTCTATTTTTATACGAGACTAATAGTTTTTATATATACAAGACTAGCAGTTTATACTCATGCTTTATAGTATTGTGTGTTGATTTTAAGTAAAGCATGGTCAACGTAAATAAAACATTTAAAGATAAAATCATATGAAATCGTAACACAACGTATACAAATTTAATATTTAAAAACCTAGGCTGAAAAGTATTAAACTCTCGCCAAACAATAAAAGAAAAAACTATAAAAACAAAGGGAGCGAAAATGGAACGTGTGCTACTACTCGACAATCACCAGGCTAGCACCCATGTTGGTTGAACATCCCATTAAATATACATATACAAACAATTTCATGAATATTTAAAAAAAAAACTAAATAAAACTTGCAAAATTGCTTGTCAGACCTTAGTTCTCAAGAAAAGTAAAATTGGTATATTTATTTGACGTTTATATATGAGCCAAGATTTGTAGGTTAGAAACAATAATTGATCAATAACAAACTTTTTCGGTGTAAAAAGCTAGAAACCTAAGGTCAGGATCAAAAGATATGTGTAGATTTATTAGGGTCGTGTTTTGCAGTTAGTTCTCCGAAAGAATAAAACTATTGATCTTCAAACATAACTTGTGATCCAAAACATTTACCCAAAGTTTCGATCATAGTTGAACTTTCTTCCCTAGGGAAATTTCAAACTATCCAAAATTATTTAAAGCAATTAAGTGTCATAGTAAATTATGATTTTGCAACGCATACTTATTAGGCTGCTAAAGCAATCCTAAAGAATTATGATTTTGGAAATCTTTCTAGCAGTTGATAGCCCATATATGGTGAGCTTTGGATACTTATTTCTTTTAACAGTTTTAGACTAGTGGACATGTTCTGACTAATGTATTATGCAAGTGTTCCTAGACAATAAAAGGTTACATAAGAATGTTTAACATGATAGTGCATAGTAAATTTTATCTGTAAAATACTTTTATGAAGAGGACAATAATGTAAAATGATGAGATATGATGTGTTTAATGATATGTGATGTTTTGGTATGCTATGCTATGGGTAATAACAACTATTATGAGTCTTGCATGAGCCTAGTAGCATTGGTGGATTTGACAAATATATGAAGTCTTAAAATTAATGCCTGTGATGTTTTGATGTGTTGTGTAATAACAGCTGTTATGAGTCTTGCGCAAAGACGTGGATTTCCATTTTGTTAGAGATATTCTCAAGGAAAGCTTTCATTTCAGTTCATCTCTACAAATGACCAGATTGCTAATGTTTTTACAAAACCATTATCTTCTCAGCGCTTTCTCTTTCTTCAATCCAAGCTACAAGTCGCTTCCCGGCCTTGGCCTGCGAGGGACTATTAGATAGTTTAATCTAGATTTATAATAGATTAATAGTAGAGGGATCTAATCGTGATTATGTAGTTTATATATACTATATATGTAATATCTTTGGTAATGAATTCACACAATACAATTATGTTGTTCAACCTTTATAAGGACTCGTAGTGTTTTATAGTTTTTTGATTAAATCTAGATCATTAATTGGTATCAAAGACAACTAAGCTCTTAGTGGATATTTTGGGCCTGATGCATTGGGTTCCTCGTAGTTTATGGAACTCTAGGCATCAAGCTATTCTTCTGATTAGTATTGGTTTAGATAGATGTCTTTATTGTATTTGTCTGTTTCTCAGTTGTAGTATCTATTGTTTTAGTGTTACGGTTTATGCCCCGTTTTTGTATAGGTGGGATGACGGGCTAAAGTTTATCCCGCGTCCATTTTTTGGATTCCCAAACAAGACGTTGGGAATATTTTGTATCACGACCTAGGGTATGCCCTCTAGATTTGTGTAATTTGTTTTTCGGTTGGTATATATTTTCCGGGCAAAAGCTCTTTATCAAAAAAAAAAAAAAAAAAGACAACTAAGCTCTTGATTTAGGTTTAACAGATAGCAACAAAATCAATGGAATTTTATGAAGAGCATATTTGATATTGCTAATTTAATTTCAAAAGCACTTTTTTGTTAAAAGTGTTTATTTAGTTATGAATTTTTTAAAATGAGTTTTTGAAAAGGTATTTGATTACTTTAACAAAAAGTTCAAAAGGATTTGAAAACGTCAGGAATTATGTCTTCTTAAAAATAATTTTTTGACCTAGCTTAAAAAGTCCAAACAAAAGGGTATTTTGGTTTTGATAAACATTTTTTTGATTTATTGACTTTTAATAAAGTCAATAAACTAATAAATTTATTTTAAATGAAATCTCAAACATGTTTTAAGAGGAAGATAAATAGAAGTAAGATAGTAAGCAAGTAGAAAGTTTAAAAGCAAGTTCGCCTAGAAAAGAAGAAAATAGCGGCAATTACATTAAGGCAAGCAATAATAGCATATAAAACAACGAAAATTGTAGCAAGATCGACAAAGAACAACAAATATTAGCAAGAAAGTAGGAAAAAGCTTAATGGAAAAATCGCAATTAGTGGGTAAGCCTATGGTCAAGGATATAGTGCATATGCTTAAGGGTCAACAAAAATAATGAGTTTTTCCAACATTGCCGCAATGATTTTCGAACATTTGTGTAAAATACTTTGTTGCAAGTTACATAATACCTAAGTGAGTAAAAAAGATCTATTTCAAAAAGCACGTTTACATATAAACATAATCATATTTTATAATTTTCTTACTTATGAGTTTTTCAAAAGACACGGTTATAAAAGAAATATATAACATTAATGTTTAAAAGGGCGCATGACTGGTCAAAGAAGGGGCAAACTCGACCTTTGTCTCGGGTCCAATATTTGTAGAGGGCACGATATATATATATATATATAGGGAAAAGTGAATATGGGGCTGTTAAGCACCTAACTTAGCCACTTAGGTGTGAAACACATCAAAACGACGTAGTTTTGATTAAATCCTATTAAAAAACTAATTTTATTCTTTTTTGTTCCTATTTTTACTCCATTAATTTTGCAAATACCCATCACTTTATTCAATTGCCTCTTCACCCTAGTGTTATCATCTTTACAGTTCACATATTAAACAAGGAGAATTATTATCGATTTCTAAGATTGATGTACAATTCTAGAAGTTGTCATCTTCACATCATGGAGAATGATGGATGCAAAATTTTGCAGTTCAAAAAATTAAATTGAAGAATACAAAATTAACATTTTTTAAGCACGTGGACATAAAGTTTTTTATTAGGATTTATTCAAAACTACGTCGTTTTGATTAGTTTCACACCTAAGTTAGGTGCTTAACAGCCTCATATTTACTTTTCCACATATATATATGTGACACCCGACAATTTCAGGTAAAATTGCAACTCTTACACTCTATGTATTTCACATTCATACTTGTTGCATTTCATTTAATTATGTTTAATTAGATGAGTTGAACACAAACAACTGCGAAACGATAGTTCGGGGAACTATCGAGTCGTACATTGCACATTGGTTTTGGGAAACCAAGTGTGGCAAACACAACACTAACGCAAAACAATAATTCGGGGAATTATTGAATTGTGCATTACACGTTGATTAGGAATAATCAAGCGTGCAAACACTTCGTAAGACACGAACACAAACTATCGAAGATGATTCGAGGAATTATCGAAACACACACACGAGTCTCACGAACGTTGGTGATCAAAATTATGTGTTATTATTGTATTTGTGCCAAACATGCATTAGATGTTTAGGATAAACATTAGGAATCGAGTACGAGCGAAATCGAATCATCGAAATCGAAAAACGGATCGAAACGATGAAATTAGGCTTATTTGGGCTTGCTTGGAGGCCCAGGCGGTACGCGCGGGTAGGGAAGGGAAGCATCGGATGCCATCCTTCAACGCGGTACGCCTGGTCTCGGTGTTGTTCGCTAGGCGGTACGCCTGACAGACACAGATAGCAAAACTAGATTTACACTCAACCAATCTCATTCTTTGTCATTCCTATCCTCTTTCTTCGGCCATAGCACTCCATTCTCGAGCCAATACCCCTGTTTCTTCATCAATCTACCAGGAAAACTCCATTTTTGAAGCTTTTGAAGCTTGAGAAGCCATTGGAGCTTGGAAGAGAAGCTTGGAACTCATCATCATCAACACACCACCACTTGAAGCCACTAAGAGCTTATTCCCAGCCACTTTTGGAGCTGCCAAATCCTTGATCCAACTTCATCTCAGTGGTCTAGAGCATCTAAGGTAGTTTTACATGTTTATTAATGGTTAGATCATACATGCAATGGGTAAAAACCCACATGCATGAAGATCCACTCACATGCAACTCCGATCCGCTCACATGCACGAATTTTTAAGGGGTCAAGAGTGTTATTGATATATTTTGAAGTAGATTGATGATAGAAATCATCTAGGATTGGGTTTTGTTGATTTGATGATGATTTTGTAAGACTTGCCATAAAAGGAAACTTTTATGATGCATGTTGTAGATTTGTGTTGATCTAGACATGCTAGACATGTCTAGATGTTGTCAAATGCATATTGAAGTGTTTAGAAACACATTTGAGTATTTGATTTTGTCAAAAACATGGTTTTGTAGAAACTTACTAAATATGGAAACTTTTAAAAATCAAAAGAGGGCTTTTGATGTTTTAAGATGTTTTGGTGAACCTTGAGTATTGGAATATGCTTAAAAATGATTTCTAAGCATATTGGAAACTTCGATTTTTGAAAGCGGACATTTAAACGAATACTTTCCAAATAGGGAAATTTTATTTGGGGAAAACGCCATAAATGGTGATTTATGCGCAAATGACATGTTTTAAGTGTTTAAAAGTGTTTTTTTAAACATACGAAAGGTATTAGCTTTATGAAATGGGATTTCATAACTACACTTTCCTAAAATGAAAACTTTCCAAATGTAGTAACTTTTACGATTCTTACATGTCTCTTTTGTGAACATCGTACGATTAGAGTCATAGGATGCATGTAGGTGTCCTACTTGTATTTATGACGCATTAAGCAGACATAACAAAACAAACGTGTCACCAATGATTCCTCGAGTCTCACAAGTCAACATACACACTCGGTTGAGCACACCGACACTTGGAGTTGTATGGGATACAACGCACCACAAAACACATACTCACACCTATATGACTATAAGTGCATACTAGCAGGTGCTAGCATTCGCAGACGCGAACACTTACACACCGGAACTGCTTTAACAGGTGAGTTCACGGCCCCTTTTTACTTTTCTAACCTTTGGGGGAGAAAACACTGTATTATAACTGTTTTTGAACAACAACTCATTTTATTTACGTATGGACATGCTTTATCACTATATGTATATGTGTGGACCACATCACAACTAAAAGTCCTCGCGATACTCGACGGACCTTTAGTAGCGCGTAGCGCCTAGCGTGGTAATCTTGAATAGCACTATTTGGGCCTGACAAGCCGCACCCATCGCGCCTGGGAGGCCAACCCGACTGGAGGTCGGAATGGGTGCAATATTGACCAACACTTTGCCATTGTCTTGTGATGGACATGGCGGGAAGCACAACTGTCAGCTTCGGTACGACCCCGCATATAATATAACTGTATTGACTAGCTATCAATTGATACTGCATTGTAATGATATGTAAATCATAACTCTTACTTTAAACATTGGATGTTTACTGCTTATGAATAAACACCTGTGCTCTCACCAACCTTTGTGTTGACCCTTTTTATCGCATGTTTTCTCAGGTAGCTAAGGCACGCACTCGAGGATAGTATGCTAGGATGGAGTCCCATGCATCAGCTTTAGTGTCTTAGGATACTTTGAGAATATTTAATCGTTTGATTTGTTATGTAATGTTTATGACTTAAACCGCTTCCGCAAACCATTACTTAATGTTGATTTTGAAAACAGTTTTAAATCTTATGCTTCCGCAGTTTATGAACTATTATCTTTTTGATACTTATACTTACTTCCGCAACTCTGATTTTACTAAACTATTTTTTCCATATTATTAGATGTACGTACGTAACCAGACATGTAGGTCTCGCAACACAGTGTGACCAGAGACAGCGATCCTGCAAGATCAGTCCAGTCGCGCCCTCTCGTTCAGGCCGGGAAGGCCGGGGTGCGACAGATTGGTATCAGAGCCTCCGGTTATTGCGATTTAGGTTTGCATTTAGCGAACTTAGTCTATAACCAATAGTCTCCACATGACACTTAGTGCTTAGTATTGTGATGCTTGCGTACATGATTGTACACACACTTACTACGCGCACTATAGCAAATGGCGTCATCATCGTCACCGCATGTGATTGCACATGACGGGGAGTAGCCGATAGCTCTACATGTTTCCTTTCAGTACCTACCGCACACACACTACATTAGTCATTAGACAAACACTAACGCTTATTCTCGCTATGAAGATCATGGCTGGAAGACTCGAAGGACGCAGGAATGCGGGTGGACGCGGAAACATCAACCTCACTCAAGCTGAATTGAACGCACTCATCAACGAGCGAGTTGAAGAGGCGCTTGCTGCACGAGAAGCTACCCGTAATCAAAACCCACTGAACCAAGGTGATGAATCTTATTTCATATTCACCTTGCACCACAATCACTCGTTTCCAATTCAACGTGTTTGCCCAATACTGAATCCAACTCTATTATTTGCATATCTTAGGAGCAAACCCCAACCCACCTCTCTGCACATTCAAGATGTTTCTGGATTGCAAACCCCACTCATTTAGCGGCACTGAGGGAGCCGTCGGGTTATTACGCTGGATGGAAAAGGCGGAGTCGGCCTTTGCCATGAGCAACTGCAGGAACGATGACATGGTCAAGTTCGCTGCCGGAACCCTTAAGGGAGTTGCCCTCACGTGGTGGAATGCAAATGATCAAAACCTAGGGCTTGATGCAGCCAACGCCCTACCATGGGTTGACTTTAACAGGATGTTAAACCGCGAATACTGCGCTCACGGTGAGGTGCAGAAACTTGAAACTGAGTTCTGGAACCATAAGATGGTTGGTTTTGAGGTCGAGGTGTACGCTGCTCGATCGTATGAACTGGCACACCTGTGCCCGGAAATGGTGAACCCACTGTACAAACACATTGTGAAATACATTGAGGGACTGCCACCTCAAATCCAGGGAATGGTACTCTCTGCTAACCCCATCACCATGCAACAAGCCGTGTTACTAACCCACAAACTCACTGATTCAGCTGTCGCACAAGGACTCTTACCACCCCGTGGTGCTGTAACCACAACCACTGACAACAAACGCAAATGGGATAGCACCCGGAGCAAAACTTCCACTCTCCAACCACCACCACAGCAACGTAAGTTTGGGTCATCTCAGGCTTACGCACCACCCATCCCAACCAACCAAAATCCAAGAGCCTATGCAGGCAAACACCCCAAGTGCAACAAATGCAACTTACACCATGCCTTGGGACAATGCGGCTCCATCCGATGCCAATGGTGTGGCAAAGGAGGACATCTCGCCAAGGATTGTAGGGGCGAGATACTGAAAAAAACCCCACAACCACAACAGCAACAACTTGAAGCACCAAAGGGCTGCTTCGAATGTGGAAAGCTAGGGCACTTCAAGAGGGACTTCCCACATCTGAAGAAAAACAACAATAACGGGAACAACAACGGTCCGAAGGGACGAGCCTTCGTGATCGGGGCAAAGGAGGCCAGAAAAGATCCCAACCTTGCAACTGGTACGTATCTCTTAAACGATAATTATGCTTCTGTATTGTTTGATACTGGAGCTGAGAAAAGCTTTATATCTAAGGATTTTAGCGAAGTAATTACCCCAACCCCCTTAGAGGTTGAATACACAGTAGAGCTAGCAGATGGTAAATTAATTGTGACCAAGCACATTCTTAAAGAATGCACTTTAGAGCTAGCAGGCCATAAGTTTAAGATTGACCTCATGCCAGTTACACTAGGCAGTTTTGATGTCGTATTGGGAATGGATTGGTTGTCGGAAAACCAAGCTGAAATCATTTGCCACGACAAGGTTGTGCGCATACCTCTCCCTAGTGGAGAAACCCTAGACATCAACGGTGAAAGGAGTGACACTCCTCTGAACATCATCTCGTGCATGAAAGCTCACAAATGCTTACACAAGGGATACACAGCCATTCTGGCGCTTATCACCGACAAGATTGAAGAGGAGAATAGAATAGAAGACATCTCAGTCGTATGAGACTATCCTGACGTATTTCCTGAGGATCTACCAGGACTTCCACCGCCTCGACAAGTGGAGTTCCACATAGACCTCGTGCCGGGAGCAGCACCAATCGCACGAGCACCATATCGACTTGCACCTTCGGAGATGCAAGAACTGTCCAATCAAATGCAAGAGTTGCTAGACAAGGGTTTCATTAGACCAAGCTTCTCACCTTGGGGAGCTCCGATCTTGTTCGTAAAGAAGAAGGATGGCACGTTCTGTATGTGCATCGACTATCGAGAATTAAACAAGGTGACAATCAAGAACCGTTACCCCTTACCTCGCATCGACGATCTGTTCGATCAACTGCAAGGATCAAGTTACTACTCTAAGATCTGCGATCTGGGTACTATCAACTGAGAATTCAAGAGGAAGATATCCCCAAGACAGCTTTTCGCACTCGGTATGGTCATTACGAGTTTTTGGTCATGCCATTTGGGCTGACAAATGCACCCACATTATTCATGGACCTCATGAATAGAGTGTGCAAACCTTACCAGGATAAGTTTATCATTGTCTTTATAGATGATATTCTCATCTATTCCAAAACCCAAGAGGAACACAAATAGCTTCTCCAATTGGCTCTTGAACTGCTACGGAAAGAGAAGCTGTACGCTAAACTGTCAAAGTGCGACTTCTGGATTCGAGAAGTCCAATTCTTGGGACATGTTGTTAATGAACAAGGAATACACGTAGATAAATCGAAGATAGAGGCGATCAAGAACTGAGAAGCACCAAAGACCCCAACTGAGGTGCGACAATTCCTTGGCTTTGCAGGCTATTATCGACGATTTATTGAGGGATTTTCAAAGATAGCCCAACCACTCACAGCTTTGACCCATAAGGACAAGAAATATCTCTGGATTGACAAACAGGAAGCTGCATTCCAACTTCTCAAGCAGAAGCTCTGTAGTGCACCTATCTTACTCTTCCTGATGGAACAGACGACTTTGTAGTATACTGCGATGCCTCGCTACAAAGGCTCGGTTGCGTGCTGATGCAGCGAGAGAAGGTGATCGCATATGCTTCTCGACAACTGAAGGTCCACGAGAAAAACTACACCACCCACGACTTGGAACTTGGAGCCGTGGTATTTGCACTCAAGATCTGGAGACACTACCTGTATGGTACAAAGTATACGATATACACTGATCACAAGAGTCTCCAACACATATTCGAGCAGAAGCAACTTAACATGCGACAACGTCGCTGGCTTGAACTCCTAAACGACTACGAGTGTGCTATCAAGTATCACCCAGGGAAGGCCAATGTAGTGGCCGATGCCTTAAGCCGGAAAAACACTTCGAAACCCAAGAGGGTACGAGCTTTACAACTCACCATCCATCCCAATCTCCCTGAACAGATACGTATTGCCCAAGCGGAGGAACTTAAAGCAGAAAACCTAACGGCTGAATCACTGAGCGGAATGGAGGAGCAACTTGAGGTAAAAGTCGATGGCTTACATTATATCATGGAACACGTCTGGGTTCCAAATCACGGAAACTTACGAGACCTTGTGATGGACGAGGCTCACAAATCCCGGTATTCCATTCACCCTGGATCTGATAAGATGTATCATGATCTGAAGATACTCTACTAGTGGCCACACATGAAAGCCGACATCGCGATATATGTAAGCAAATGCTTGACTTGTGCCAAAGTCAAGGTCGAGTACCAAAAACCCTCTGGATTACTCACACAACCTGAGATCCCCATGTGGAAGTGGGAACAAATCTCCATGGACTTCATTACCAAATTACCCCGTACTCCTAGTGGACGTGACACTATTTGGGTAATTGTGGATCGACTGACTAAGTCAGCACATTTTCTTGCGATCAAAGAAAACGATAAAATGGAGTAGCTAGCCAGAATCTATGTCAAAGAAGTGGTCTCGCAAAATGGAGTGCCAATGTCCATCATTTTGGATCGAGACGCCAGATTCACCTCTAACTTCTGGAAATCATTGCAAAAGTCGCTTGGCACATGGTTGGATATGAGTACAGCATACCACCCACAAACTGATGGCGAGAGCGAACGCACCATACAAACCCTCGAAGATATGATACGAGCTTGCGTAGTAGACTTTGGAAATAGCTGGGAAACTCACCTACCATTGGTGGAATTCTCCTACAAAAACAGTTACCACACAAGCATCAAGGCAGCGCCTTTTGAAGCACTCCATGGCAGGAAATGCCGATCACCCATCTGTTGGGCGGAAGTGGGCGACAGTCAGCTCACTGGCCCGGAACTTGTACACGAAACGACAGCGAAAATCATGCAAATCAAAAACCGCATGGCAGCAGCTCGTGATCGTCAAAAGAGCTATGCCGACAAACGTCAAAAGCCTCTAGAATTTCAGGTAGGAGATAAAGTCTTTCTGAAAGTTTAGCCGTGGAAAGGCATCATTCGTTTTGGTAAACGAGGCAAACTGAACCCACGGTATATTGGACCTTTCGAGATCCTGAAAGGATTGGTCCAGTGGCATACCAACTCAACTTGCCAGTCGAACTCGACGGAGTTCACAACGTATTTCATGTCTCGAACCTGAAGAAATGTTTATCAGACGAAACACTTGTGATTCCACTGGATGAGATCCAGGTGGATAAACAACTACGGTTCGTTGAAGAACCGGTAGAGATCATGGACCGTGATGTCAAACAACTCAAACAGAGTAAGATTCCAATTGTTAAAGTCCGATGGAATTAAAATCGCGGACCTGAATTCACGTGGGGGCGTGAAGATCAGATGATGCGCAAATATCCCCATCTCTTCAAACAGACAACGTTGAACGCCGACAACAACGAATAAATTTCGGGACGAAATTTCCTTTCAACAAGGGGATGATGTGACAACCAGAAAAATTCTTGTTTCTCAAACACATTTGCTTCTCAAACACCATCAACAACAACCAAATTTCGGGACGAAATTTCTTTCAACAAGGGGATGATGTGACACCCGACAATTTCAGGTAAAATTGCAACTCTTACACTTTATGTATTTCACATTCATACTTGTTGCATTTCATTTAATTATGTTTAATTAGATGATTTGAACACGAACAATTGCAAACGATAGTTCGAGGAACTATCGAGTCGTACATTGCACATTGGTTTTGGGAAACCAAGTGTGGCAAACATAACACTAATGCAAAACAATAATTCAGGGAATTATTGAATTGTGCATTACACGCTGACTAGGAATAATCAAGCGTGCAAACACTTCGTAAGACATGAACACAAACTATCGAAGATGATTTGAGGAATTATCGAAACACACACACGAGTCTCACGAATGTTGGTGATCAAACTTATGTGTTATTATTGTATTATGTGCCAAACATGCATTCGATGTTTAGGATAAACGTTAGGAATCGAGTACGAGCAAAATCGAATCATCAAAATCAAAAAACGGATCGAAACGATGAAATTAGGCTTATTTGGGCTTGCTTGGAAGCCCAGGCGGTACGCCTGAGAGCAACAAGCAAGCCTAGGCGGTACGCGCAGGTAGGGAAGGAAGCATCGGATGCTAGCCTTCTGCGCGGTACGCCTGACAGACACAGATAGCTAAACTAGATTTACACTCAACCTATCTCATTCTTCATCATTCCTATCCTCTTTCTTCGGCTGATCACCTGTTGATCCAGCATGGGTTCGGCCGGTGTCCTTGGGTTCGGCCACTCCCCCCACTCGAAGAACGTGTTGCAGCACCATCATCTTCCTCAGACTACGACTGGTCATAGAGAGGAGTCTTCGATGGTGCACCAGGAGGAGTCTTCGATGGTGTCTGGTTCACAGAGAGAGGTTGGGAGCCGACTAGGTGTACATGGTTCCAACAAACGTAAGGAACCCTATTTTTTTCGAGTTTTCTCTTGATCATACCTCATTTTTCAGTGGACCAAGCTTCCGATCTGTTGTACTTTCAGGTGGAGAAGGTCGAGAGCTACGCGTGGACACCAAGAACGTCCAATTCCGTTGAGAAATGACCGAGTTATCGTGATTTGAAGTTTGTTTCTATAGTGAGAGTGAAAGGTTCGTGAAAGTGAGTTTAGAGAGAGAGAGAGAGCTGCAATAAATGAGGTGGGAAGCCTCATTTGGTGTTTATATACCCTCGGGGTATTCGGGTTCGTTTCGGTTGTTCGGTTTTCGTCTTCGTTGCGTTTCCGGAATGTAACGTGTATTTTACATGTTTTAAAATAAAAAGATTTGTTTTATTTATTTCGATGAGTTTCAAAATTGTTAAAATATAAATTATTATATTTTCTTAATTTATTACCGTTCGTGTCGTATTTCGTTTTCGTTTCGTCAGAATGCGTCACCATTGCGCGTATTCGTTCGAATCGTCATTCGAACGAACACGTCGATGGTTTGGCTTTCTGAATTTTGTTTTCTACTTCCCAGTCATCATTTCAGAACGTTAAACTCACATATATGTTTGTGTGAATCGTTACCCACGCAAACACATTGTCAGTTCGTTATTCTGAAACGACATTGCAATATTGTTTTAAATTGTATTTCCTCACTGTCGGAGTCAACTAAACCTCCTGTTTTCACTTTGTTTTCGTACTGATTTGTCGGCCATCTGATTCCTGTCATCTATGGATATCAGATCGCAACCGACTTGTTCTTGTTATGTACTTGAACCCTGTTATTTCTCTTGTTTCGTTGTATTATCTGTACTTAGGTTTTCACCTGAATACAAACAACTATTGTTTAAAATGAATGTTGTACTTACGACATTTAATTTTACACATAAATACGTACAACTGCTTCTTGTATTTCGAATTCTGTTAATAAAGTACTGTTCACAATCATGTATTTACACATAGTAAATAGTGAAAGTACACATACCGTACAGACTTGCCGGACGATCTGTTACTGGATGTCACAGTCTCCCCTTGTTAAAGAAATTTGTCCCGAAATTTAAGAATCAAAATCGGGCTCTAATTCTCGAACAGATGGGGATACTTTGTCTTCATGTTGTCCTCGCGCTCCCAGGTAAATTTAGGTCCACGCTTGGAGTTCCATCGAACCTTTACAATAGGGATACGGCTTCGTTTCAGTCTCTTGACTTCACGTTCCATAATCTCTACAGGTTCTTCAATGAAATGTAATGGCTCATCAACTTGTATCTCTTCCAACGGTATGATCAATGATTCGTCAGGTAGACACATTTTGAGATTTGATACATGAAACACATCATGTACTCCGCTGAGTTCATCATGGAGTTTGAGTCTGTTTGCCACAGGACCTATGCGTTGAGTGATCTCAAACGATCCGACATACCTTGGTGCTAACTTGCCTTTAACCCCAAAACGAACTACGCCTTTCCATAGGGACACTTTCAACATAACTCGGTCTCCCACATCGAATTCCAAAGGCTGCGTGTTGCTTATAGTCTCTGTTGTATCTGGGCAATCTTATCAGTGGTCTCCTGAATAAGTTCGGGCCCAGTGATTCTGTTGTCTCCCACTTCGGTCCAACAAATTGGAAACCGACACTTTCTACCATATAGTGCTTCAAACGGAGCACATCCAATACTGCTATGGTAGCTATTGTTGTAGGAGAACTCTACGTGTGGTAAGTGTGTATCCCAACTTCCACCGAAGTCTAAGATGCATGTCCTCAACATATCATCTAGGGTTTGAATGGTTCGTTCGCTCTGTCCATCCGTCTGTGGATGATAAGCGGTGCTCAAGTTTACACTTGTCCCTAAGGATTGTTGTAATGATTGCCAGAACCGCGATGTAAATCGACTGTCCCGGTCAGAAATAATAGACAATGGCACACTGTGCCGAACTACTATTTCATCAACATAAAGTCTTGCTAGCTTTTCCATCTTGTAAGTTTCTCTGATCGGCAAGAAGTTTCCGGACTTGGTCAATCTATCAATGATGACCCTAATCGAATCGTGTCCGCTGGAAGTGCGAGGTAGCTTGGTAATAAAATCCATAGCTATTTGTTCCCACTTCCATTGTGGTATCTCTGGTGTTCCAGCAAACCTAAAGGTTTCTAGTGTTCAGCTTTGACTTTGGCACATGTGATGCATTTGCCAACATAAATGGCAACATCTTTCTTCATACGCGGCCACCATTAAAACGACTTAAGATCTTGGTACATCTTATCGGCACCAGGATGAACAGAATATCGTGTCTTGTGTGCCTTGTCAAGTATGAGTGTTCGGAGTTCATCTACTGCTGGAATCCAAACACGATCCAGATAATAGATAACCCCATCTTGTTTTGTCTTGAAATGTTTCTCGGCTCCACAATCGAGCTCGCGTTTCAAATTGTCCCTTGTCACTGCTTCTTGTGGCGCTTGTATGATTTGATCTTTCAAACTTGTCTGCACGGTCATTCCCATTGCTCGAATGCGCATGGGTGTGACTCTTTCCTTCCGACTCAAAGCGTCTGCGACAACATTCGCTTTGCCCGGATGGTATTTGATCACACAATCGTAATCGTTCAGGAGCTCAACCCAACGTCTCTGTCTCATGTTAAGCTCCTTTTGATCAAATATGTGTTGTAAACTCTTGTGATCTGTGAAGATAGTGCACTTGGTACCATACAGGTAGTGTCTCCAAATCTGTACAGCAAAGACAACAGCTCCCAGTTCTAAGTCATGTGTCGTGTAATTCTTCTCGTGTATCTTCAGCTGTCTTGGGGCATAAGCAATGACTTTGTCTCGTTGCATTAAAACACATCCGAGTCCTTGATGGGAAGCATCACAGTAAACTACAAAGTCACCATTGCCTTCTGGGAGTTTTAAGATAGGAGCATTGCACAATCTTTGTTTCAGTGTCTGGGATGCCTCTTCTTGTTTCTGAGTCCACACAAAATGTTCACTCTTCTGTGTGAGTTTGGAAAGAGGCAAGGCTGTCTTGGAGAAATTCGAAATGAATCTCCTGTAATAACCTGCCAATCCCAGAAATGATCTAATCTCTGTCGGTGTTGTAGGCACATCCCAGTTCTTGTTTGCTTCAATCCTGGCACGATCCACATGAATACCATCACTGTTAATCATGTGACCCAAGAACTGAACTTCTTTTAGCCAAAATTCACACTTGGAGAATTTGGCATAGAGTCGTTCTTCTTTCAGAAGTTCCAAGACTGTTTTGAGGTGTTGTTTGTGTTCCTTCTCGTTCTTTGAATAAATCAGTATATCATCAATAAAGACGATAACAAACTGATCTAAGTATGGCTTGCACACCCGGTTCATCAAATCCATGAACACTGCCGGTGCGTTTGTCAGTCCGAATGGCATCACCATGAACTCGTAGTGACCGTATCGGGTACGAAATGCCGTCTTTGGTATGTCTTCCTCTTGAATCCGGAGCTGGTGATAACCTGATCTCAGGTCTATCTTTGAAAAGTACTGTGCTCCCTGTAACTGATCAAACAAATCATCAATCCTCGATAACGGGCACCGATTCTTGATGGTGAGTTTGTTGAGCTCTCTGTAATCAATGCACATCCTGAAAGTTCCATCCTTCTTCTTAACAAAAAGAACCGGGGCTCCCCACAGGGAAAAGCTCGGTCGGATGAATCCTTTGTTGAGTAACTCTTGTAATTGATTGGACAACTCCTGCATTTCTGATGGTGCAAGTCTGTAAGGAGACTTAGCTACAGGAGTCGCTCTCGGAATCAAGTCAATTCGAAACTGCACCGATCTCTCGGGTGGCAGTCCCGGTAAGTCATCCGGAAACATGTCCGCATAGTCTTTCACCACTAGTACATCTTGAATATTTATTGCTTTCTTGTCCTTCTCTACCACGTGAGCTAGGAGTGCGATACATCGTTTTCGTAAGCACTTGCGTGCCTTCATGCACGATATTATCTTGCCACTGCGTCTCGCTTGATCTCCATGAATCTCCAAGATTTATTCGTTCTCCATTCAGGCATAGATATTAATCATACTAACCTCTATTATCTAATTGGCACCTAATTAATCTATAGTTACCCTTAATTATGTTACTAAATACATATAATATATATAATTTTAATATCCTACATAATTCAAATACACATGGATAAAAGGACATACCCTCGAAGTCGTCCAACTCCGTGCGTACATCTGGTGCTGGTAAAGCGTGTAGTTCCTCGGTGGTGGTTGATGCGGCTAGAACTGTTGGAGTTGTTGGGGGCTTCCTTCTTGGGCAGTCTCTTGCGAAATGTCCAAGCATTCTGCAGGTGTAGCAGTGGTGATTGTGTTGAGAGGAAGTAGATGTACTTGCTCTCTGATTCTGATTCTGTGTTGGAAGGCTTCGGCACCTATGAATCAAGTGTCCCTTCTTTCCACAGTTCAGGCAATGGCTGCATGGATTGCTCCTAGCATGATGAAATCCGCACTTGTTACACTTGGGGTGCTTACCTGTGTGTTGACGGAGATTTGATCTAATTGAGGTTTTGCAATAAGCAGCCCAGTGTCCTGTCTTTCCACAACGGGTGCACTGACGACACTGGTTTCTTTCATGGTGATGATATTGGCAGAGTTAACAAAGAGGGGCCATCCCAACATAAGTTTTGTTACCCTTTTTAGACATTTCCGTCATGACTTGACTGATCGGGGTGGCCTCGGTGTAGTTCACAGGTCTCTTCTACTTTTTAGCAGAATGATGTCTGTGTTTCTTGCTGGTGTCACATTCCGTAGGTTCCTTTCCTTTGATGGTGACAGGTGGAAAGGTCCTAGCATACTCATCGCTGCTCCTGATCCTACTGATGTTCTTAGGAATGATTGCAACCAACTGTTCAGTGATCAAGGTTGTCAGTGCAGCAGTCGCTGGTTCCACCTCGGATGGAGGAGGATGAGGTGGTGATGGTGGTTGTCCCTCTGACATGACAATCCAAACCGAAAAATCATCGGTTAGTATTTATGATTAAGTAATGTAACGTATGCAAATAATTCCGATGTCCTGTGTTCTCTACATGAGGGTCCCTAGGTTATAGTCTAGGCCAAACTGTTTAAGTAATATGACCTATATTTCTCTATAACCATGGCTCTGATACCAATCCGTCACACCCCGAGCCGGCGGGCTGGATCGACTTTCCCGCCGGGCGGAAGGTTCCCGGGGCGCGATATCGTTGTGATAATCAGAATGATCAGATTGTTTACATAGCACATGATAAATAAATGAGAATTGCTAACATGACAATGAAATAGAATTACAAAGTTAAATTACATTGTTTCCTCATAATTTAACTAAGTAAATCTACTCAAAAGAATCAATGAGTTTATATCTTGTATCTGTACAAGATATACAAAAGATGATTCACTATTTTGTCATTCCGAAATATGATCACACAAAATGTAGCTAGGTCTTCTAAAAGTCCACTAGCTATGTTCTTGATATCTGATGACTAAACCTGTTCGTCACCTGAGAAACATGTAATTAAACAAAGTCAACACTAGGTTGGTGAGTTTATAGGTTTGTTATTTGAAAACCTTGATCCATCCACATACACAATCACAAAGTCATACATGTTACTTGTTAATGTTTAATTTATCCGTCTCACACAATGGCTTCTCCATAGTTATATTTACAAGTACTATTTCATCCCATCAGTTATGCTTATATATAGGGCATGCGAAAGGGTCGAGCCTACAACCCGCCCAGACGCCATCCCACCACATAACTTAATAGAATTCAACAACACTTGCAATACAACTATAGATAACCATTTTCATCACATCTGTTCATTCCGTCTGTTATTTACCATTTTTGTGTCATATGTAGAATAATATAATAAGAGGGTTTAGTTATCAAACCGAAGTATTGATAAACTTTTGATGTGTTAAGGAAGTTAGATTAATTTAATCTGATCCTTATTATTATTCCATTTCTTGTGGGGTTAACTGTTAATCACTTTTAAATAATAATAGTGTTAGTTAACCAATTGTTATTTGTTCTCAACTTAAAGTGCATAGAGCCTAAAATGAATCCATTGCAATCCTCACGTAATCAGATTACAATGCATCCGATTTACCTCTACCACTTTGTATTACCGTAGGCCTCATCGAAATCTATTACCAGTAGTATGACATGAGAGAAGATCAATTTCTCAATCTACTAGTCAATAGGATCCCTCTGGATTAATTACAATTTCACTATAGATTAATATCACCATGTGTCGCTTTCCAGACCCTGACTTGAAGTCGCCCTGTCACCGGTCATACGTTACCAGCCAATGAATCAATACGATCAACATACTAGCCCTACAAGCTAGAGGTTTGTCAGACCTATGGTACCACTACACTATCGTCGGTTTAGTCACGTCAAATTAACTGGTCAGCGAATTATAAGGGGCTTACAAGGATCAAACTTAAGTACATGGCACATGATTGAAATGATATAATGCAGACAGTTCAATAGTAATCAATTGTATTGTGTGTTCATCAGTGTTGTTTGTTCTCAATGTTATATGTTCTCGTTGTTATTAACAAGGTTAAATAAGATCCTGTCTTATTAGATTATGCTAATTGTTGCGTGAATGATGTTGTTATCATGAAGTTACGTTATCATGATTATCATTCCTTGTTAATCAATATAGTCACCATGTTGTCACTAAGTTGTGGTAAGAACTAGTCTTAGTACACTTAGTCGACTCAGGTGGTGGATGATTCTTGTTCCATGTTCTCTTGTAATATGTGTTGAGTTGTAAGCTATGTGTTATAAGCACTTGTCTTATTACACTTAGTTAACTCTAGTGTTGAATGATGTTATGAAGATGTGTTATCTTCATGTCATTCATGTGTTTTGCTCTTGTCATCATGTTCATATGTGTTTATTTCAATGTGCGTTCTTGTAAGAATAACTAAGTGTTGTAAGATATAATCATACAACTATGTTATTCAATTGTGTTGATGAGTTATGAAATTGTATTATCATATTCATCTAGTGGTTCCTGTCATATCATGATCATACAAGCATGCATACACTGATAAATGATAATAAAGTAAGCAATATTATCTAATCATAGTATAAGCAATATGTTAAACATAAAACTTTCAAATAATTAAAAGTTTAGCATGTTTCTCAGCCCCGTGAGTTTAAAATCAGTTAAGATTAAAGAAAAGGGGCATATGAACTCACCTCGTTGTTGTAGTGGTTGACTTAGCTTAAACTAGAATGCACACACTCCTTGATTGTATTTGTTGTGTATTGACGATCCTGTATTGATTTCACGTTGTATGTAACTTATGAGTATAAGTTTTACGTATGTGTTTGTGCGTGTGTTTGTGTTAACCCTTAAAGTTGGCTAACACCTCTTGGTCTTGATCATCATTCGGCCTTGGTTCACTTATTATTGATTGTATGTTAAATCTTGATTTAATATCATGACAATAGTGATTCTAAGTATAGAACTAGATGGTAGTCTAAAGGTTAACCATCCTTAACCTCTTGTAATATAGTTTTGTGCCATCATTGTTCCATTTGACTTCGCATTTAAAAGAACCGTTTGTTGACATAGTCGAAATACAATATTTTAGGCTTTATGAAACTACACTCAATACCTTACCACCCTTGTAGTAACATTCCATAATAATCATGCATGAGTTCATTAGTTGCTTTCCAAAGTGTTTGTTAATTTCATTATTAGTTGGGCCGAATTTGATGACCATGGGCCGAATGATATTTGGCCGGTGAACCGTATGGGTTGAAAATGTGGGCTAAAGCATTGGGTTTGGGCCAATCCATTGGGCCGTTTAACCAAGATGGGCCGAGTGATAGGGTTTTGGGCTGCAATTGATTTCAATCAAAAATCACATGGGCCACTCAAGTCCCTTTGGACCGAAGCTAGCCCAAATAGGAAAGGGTGGAACTACGGCGGTCGAAAGACACAAGGTTGGGACTAGCTACACTCCAACGAACCTTATGGTTCGTTAAGGTATAGGTTCGGCTAAGTCTTTAGCAGCAATAGGGTTCAGCACATGGTCAAGGTTCGCTGAAACTCGAAGGTTCGTCCCAATGAAGCCACAGGTTCGCCCATACCATGGTTCGTGTGACTAACTAATGGTTCGGCTTGGATGGTTCGCAACAACCAACAGGTTCGGCTCTGAGGATAGTTTCGTAGACATGGTTCTGGGTTCGTGAATCTTGATGCAGCCAAGGGTTCGCCAGGAAGGAGGTTCGGGATCAAGGATTCGTGACTTGCAGAAGGTTCAGCCAAGACAGTCCAGGGGTTCGACTGATCACCTGTTGATCCAGCATGGGTTCGGCCGGGGTCCTAGGGTTCGGCCACTCCCCCCCCACTCGACGAACCTGTTGCAGCACCATCATCTTCCTCAGACTACGACTGGTCATAGTGTTGTTCCCACTTCGATGGTGCACCACGAGGAGTCTTCGATGGTGTCTGGTTTACAGAGAGAGGTTAGGAGCCGACTAGGTGTACATGGTTCCAACAAACGTAAGGAACCCTGTTTTTTTTCGAGTTTTCTCTTGATCATACCTCGTTTTTCAGTGGACCAAGCTTCCGATCTGTTGTACTTTCAGGTGGAGAAGGTCGAGAGCTACGTGTGGACACCAAGAACGTCCAATTCCGTTGAGAAATGACCGAGTTATCGCGATTTGAAGTTGGTTTCTAGAGTGAGAGTGAAAGGTTCGTGAAAGTGAGTTTAGAGAGAGAGAGCTGCAATAAATGAGGTGGGAAGCCTCATTTTGTGTTTATATACCCTCGAGGTATTTGGGTTCGTTTCGGTTGTTCGGTTTTCGTCTCCATTGCGTTTCCGGAACGTAACGTGTATTTTACATGTTTTAAAATAAAAAGAGTTGTTTTATTTATTTTGATGAGTTTCAAAATTGTAAAAATATAAATTATTATATTTTCTTAATTTATTACCGTTCGTGTCGTATTTCGTTTTCGTTTCGTCAGAATGCGTCAACATCGCGCGTATTCGTTCAAATCGTCATTCGAACGAACACGTCGATGGTTTGGCTTTCTGACTTTTGTTTTCTACTTCCCAGTAATCATTTCAGAACGTTAAACTCACAGATATGTTTGTGTGAATCTTCTCCCATGCGAACACACTGTCAGCTCGTTATTCTGAAACGACATTGCAATATTGTTTTAAATTGTATTTCCTGACTGTCGGAGTCAACTAAACCTCCTGTTTTCACTTTGTTTTCGTACTGATTTGTCGGCCATCTGATTCCTGTCATCTATGGATATCAGATCGCAACCGACTTGTTCTTGTTATGTACTTGAACACTGTTGTTTCTCTTGTTTCGTTGTATTATCTGTATTTAGGTTTTCACCTAAATACAAACAACTATTGTTTAAAATGAATGTTGTACTTACGACATTTAAGTTTACACATAAATACGTACAACTGTTTCTTGTATTTCGAATTGTGTTAATACAAGTACTGTTCACAATCATGTATTTACACATAGTAAATAGTGAAAGTACACATACCGTACAGACTTGCCGGACGATCTGATACTGGATGTCACAGACACAGATAGCAAAACTAGATTTACACTAACCCTATCTCATTCTTCATCATTCCTATCCTCTTTCTTCGGCCATAGCACTCCATTCTCGAGCCAATACCCCTGTTTCTTCATCAATCCACCAGGAAAACTCCATTTTTGAAGCTTTTGAAGCCATTGGAGCTTGGAAGAGAAGCTTGGAACTCATCATCATCAACACACCACCACTTGAAGCCACTAAGAGCTTATTCCCAACCACTTTTGGAGCTGCCAAATCCTTGATCCAACTTCATCTCAGTGGTCTAGAGCATCTAAGGTAGTTTTACAAGTTTATTAATGGTTAGATCATACATGCAATGGGTAAAAACCCACATGCATGAAGATCCACTCACATGTAACTCCGATCCGCTCACATACACGAATGTTTAATGGGTCTACAGGGTTATTGATATATTTTGAAGTAGATTGATGATAGAAATCATCTAGGATTGGGTTTTGTTGATTTGATGATGATTTTGTAAGACTTGCCATAAAAGGAAACTTTTATGATGCATGTTGTAGATTTGTGATGATCTAGACATGCTAGACATGTCTAGATGTTGTCAAATGCATATTGAAGTGTTTAGAAACACATTTGAGTATTTGATTTTGTCAAAAACATGGTTTTGTAGAAACTTACTAAATATGGAAACTTTTAAAAATTAAAAGAGGGCTTTTGATGTTTTAAGATGTTTTGGTGAACCTTGAGTATTGGAATATGCTTAAAAATGATTTATAAGCATATTGGAAACTTTGATATTTGAAAACGGACATTTAAATGAATACTTTCCTAAAAATGATTTCTAAGCATATTGGAAACTTTGATTTAGTAGCGCGTAGCGCCTAGCGTGGTAATCTTGAATAGCACTATTTGGGCCTGACAAGCCCCACCCATCGCGCCTAGGAGGCCAACCCGACTGGAGGTCGGAATGGGTGCAATATTGACCAACACTTTGCCATTGTCTTGTGATGGACATGGCGGGAGGCACAACTGTCTGCTTCGGTACGACCCCGTATATAATATAACTGTATTGACTAGCTATCAATCGATACTGCATTGTAATGATATGTAAATCATAACTCTTACTTTAAACATTGGATGTTTACTGATTATGAAAAAACACTTGTGCTCTCACCAACCTTTGGGTTGACCCTTTTTATAGCATGTTTTCTCAGGTAGCTAAGGCACGCACTCGAGGATAGGATGCTAGGATGGAGTCCCATGCATCAGCTTTAGTGTCTTAGGATATTTTGAGAATATTTAATCGTTTGATTTGTTATGTAATGTTTATGACTTAAACTGCTTCCGCAAACCATTACTTAATGTTGATTTTGAAAACTGTTTTAAATCTTATGCTTCCGCAGTTTATGAACTATTATCTTTTTGATACTTATACTTACTTCCGCAACTCTGATTTTACTAAACTGTTTTATCCATATTATTGGATCTACGTACGTAACCAGACATGTAGGTCTTGCAACACAGTGTGACCGGAGACTGCGATCCTGCAAGATCAGTCCAGTCGCACCCTCTCGTTCAGGCCGGGAAGGCAGGGGTGTGACAATATATATATATATATATATATATATATATATATATATATATATATATATATATATATATATGAGATGGTTCGAATGTTAACACTACCTTATTGCGTTAACCGAACAACTACATCTTATTACTTTAAGGCCCACACTAAAGTAAATAGAAGGCCGAAAGACTTAAAAAGAAGTTTTTTGTGTTATTGGACAGAATCGGTGCCGTTTTCCCACGTCTTGTTTTCCGTAATATGATTATGAGCTGTAGAACGCTTTAAGCTGAAATTTTAGCATTGAATTTGGAACACAGGCCAAACTACGCTCCTACGCTCCCGGGCCCAGGTTTTGTAGAGAGCACAATATATATATATATATATATATATAAATATTTATAAAGAATTAGTTAATGATTTGAGATTCGATTCGATTTTTTTTACCCTATCCAAAAACCGAACAAAATTTGAGATTCGATTCGATTTCGGTTAAAACCGAACAAACCTATTAAAAATAAAATAAAACGGTTAAAAATCGAATAAACCGATCTGAATAAACTGAATTATATCGAATAAACCTATTAAAAATTACCAAATAAACCGGTCAAAAACCGAATAAACCGGTCAAAAACCGAATAAACCGATTAGAATAAACTGAATTCAACCTCATTTATTATTCACCAGATAATAAATTTAAATCTGGATTCGGTTTAATCGGTTAACCAAACAAACCGAATTCAAAAATATTTGAAACGATAACCGAACAAAAAACAAATCTGTGACACCCCAATTCTCAAAACATAAATTTTAACATAATTGCGGAATTTACAAAATATAGGTCCCAGATTCATCGGTTTAAAACCTTTACAATTCAACCAAAAACATTTAACGCCTTAACATGACAAACTACGCTTGTTTATGGAATTTACAAAACACTACTACGCATTAAAAGAGTAGATTCATAATTACAACCCATTTACTTAATCTTTACAGAAACATGGTTCGATCCCATTAACCTTCTGATCACTCCGAATCATAGCCGAGCCTACTTCTGACCTGTAAACATCACCAAATAATCCAGTGTTAGTCCAAAAAGACCAAGTGTACACATTATGGATCAAAATCCGACAAGGAAATGAAATTTGGCATTGAGAAACACTAGCCGGCGTATTTTACTCCATCTGGCGTATTATACGCCCCTGCCCTAGCGTAAATAAAAGGGTTTGGCGAAAAATATTCCACCACCAGCGTAAAATACTCCAACTGGCGTAATATACTCCCAGACCTGACAATTTCACCATTTTCAAAGGCCAAACTATCTCCGACCATTTCCGATCGCTTTTGTTCAATCCTTTACCTCTAAATCCATTCCATGACAATTTTTATTATATGTATAAGTCCCAAACCTGTCTTGGTGACTTACAATATGTAATTATCCCAATTTTGCTTAACGGGTCGTTTGACCAAATTTTCTACCTATCTCCACTTTCTTCCACACGAATGTGGATCATTCTCAATTGCCACTCAATAGTGGACATACAACAACTTCCACACGAATGTGGATCATATCCTTTGCCATACGAGTATGGACTTACACATTCTTCCACACGAATGTGGATCATCACACCATTGCCACCAAGTTGTTGTCTTACATCATATTCCACACGAATGTGGATCACCCACCCCAATAGTTTGTCAATTATCAAATAACAAACATTTACACAAACTTAAATTATACATACACAACAAACACCATTTCAACACAAGCAGTTACATCAGGTAGTGCAATTAAGTCAATCATTTAACAAAATCATGATTATGTCTTTTGGTTGCATAATCATTTGTAGGTTTACTCACCTTGATCCTTAAGGCCACTTGATTCAATATTCTCCTTACCGGGTCTTTTGTTTGTACTTGCACCTCCTAGATCATATTATCACACATACACATTCAATCTAGGAATAATAGACAAGAAACAAACTTCCACCCCTTTGACCCATTATCATCATATTTGACTTTACTATAGTCAAACTCTCCAAATTCACTAATTTACAATCCAATTGTTTTCAACAAATGAAATTAGGCTAAGCACCACTAACAATTCATCTATTTGAGTTTTTGAACCATTTCCCCCAAGTTCTCAAACAATCACAATTTATTCTAGGATTTAAGTTGTTTGAGGCATTTCTTCAAACACCTTATGTGCAGATTCTTTTGACACCACAAACATCAATATTTTAAAAGGATGAACATTTCCATAAATTTTCTTTCAAACATATGGCATCTCAAACTACTTACTTTATAATTTCTTATCTAAATCACAGCACATTCGTTATCAAATATAACCATTCATAAATTCAAAACTTTAGTTCATTCACTCACCAATTTCTCCCAAACCCATGCTTCCCCAAAACTCAAACTCTTAGTTTTCAAACGAAATTCATGCAAAATAGTTAGGTTAGTTGATTTTTATCTCCACAAACACAATCATATGTGTTAACAGCCACAAACACCCAATATTTTGATTTTATCACTACTAACCTAACACACACATGGAGACCCACGAAAATTCAGCCATATGTATGAAACCACATACCTAGAGTTGTGAAATTAGATGAGGAATACGAATTCAAGCTTGCATTCAAGATCAGAACGGGTTTGGTGGGTGAATTTTGGTCCAAAACCCGAATTCCTTGTTTTCTCTTCTCTTGGTCGTCGACCTCCTCTCCACCCAACACAAGAAATCTTATTTTTACCAAGTTTAACCTCCATTCCCCTTTAAAACCCCCTTTTAATATGTATTTCAATAAATGACAGTTTTAGTCCCTCCACTTCCTATTTAACATTTACTAATGTTTAAAATGAATAAATGTTTAACCAACTAAACAACACATAACAACACCATTTAACTTAAAATTAAATCTCAAATCGATTATTTTAATAATAAGTTAAATCAGGTCGTTACAAATTCTCTCCCCCTTAACAGGGGTTCGTCCCCGAAACTAGTTTACATATCAAACAAAAAGGGATAGAATTTCTTCATTTCATCTTCCGACTCCCACGTTATGTCGGATCCTCGCCTACTCTGCCACTGTACTCTGACTTGATCCAACGACTTGTTTCTAAGTCGTTTTACTTTTCGATCTAATATCTACTATTTCCATATCTTCCAATAGCACATACTCCGACTCATCTGCCAAACACTTTCTCAAGTACAATACATGAAAAGTGTTATGAATACCACTTAACTCATCCGGTAATTCTAGACGGTAAGCAACTTCACCACCTCAAGCAATGATCTTAAAGGGACCAATAAAACGTGGACTTAACTTCCCACGCTTACAAAAACGAATTACTCCTTTCCACGGAGAAACCTTCGACAATACATAGTCCCCCACCTGGAACTCAATCAGTCACCTTCGTTTATCTACATACGATTTCTGTCGGTCCTGAGCAGCTTTCAAATGAGCTCGTATTTGATCAGTCTTTTCATTAGTCACCTTGATCACCTCCTTTTCCGCAAGCTCTCGTTGACGGACTTCATCCCAACAAACGGGAGTACGAAATTTTCTCCCATATAACATCTCATACGGGGGCATTACAAGACAGGAATGATAACTATTATTATATGAAAACTCTGCCAATGGCAAGTAGTCATCCCAACTTCCGTCAAAATCTATAATACATACACGTAACATATCCTCCAAAGTATGAATGGTACTTTCACTCTGACTATCCATTTGAGGATGATACGTCGTGCTCAGCAAAAGTTTGGTGCCCAACTCCTCCTGAAATTTCGTCCAAAAGTGTGAGGTAAACCGAGTGTCTCTATCCTATACAATAGATACCGATACCCCATGTCGTGACACCACCTCCTTTATATATACTCTGCCATCTTTTCCGACGAATAAGTCTCACGTATTGGAATAAAATGAGCACTTTTCGTCAACCTGTCAACAATGACCCAAATCGTATCATGTCCCTTTTTGGTTTTAGGGAGTTTGGTGATTAGATCCATTGTGACATGTTCCCACTTCCATAAAGGAATCTCACACGGTTGTAACTAACCATACGGTTTCTGATGCTCGGCTTTCACTTGCATGCAAGTCAAACATTTCTCCACGTATTTCACGATATCTCTTTTCATTCCCAGCCACCAATAATTTCTACGTAGGTCACGATACATCTTACTGGCCCCTGGATGGATATAATACTTAGACTTATGAGCTTCATCCAACAAAATCGACCTGAAATGACAAGTGGGAGGTATCCACACCCGACCCCACCTCGTTTTCAAACCCCGCTCATCTTCATCCAAGTTATGAATTTGCCCCTTTATTCTGTCTCTCTTCCAATTTTCTTCTTCGAGTGCCTCCACCTGTGCCTCTTTGATTTCAGTTATGATTTCAGATGAAACCACAATTTTCATCACCTTCACCTTTATAGGTGAATATTCCTTTCTACTCAAGGCATCGGCAACCACGTTCGCCTTTCATGGGTGGTGGAGGATATTACAATCATAATCTTTGATTAACTCTAACCACCGCCTCTGCCTCATGTTCACCTCTTTCGGAGTAAAAAAATATTTAAGGCTTGTAACATCCCAAATTTTCTAATACAAGTTACTTGAACTTACGAATGCGTAACAAACAATTAACTTGCTAGAAAAGGGACGGAAAATAACCAAGTGAAGCTTAGAAATCGTGTACTCGAAATTTCAGAATTCGTGTACACCAGAATTCGTGTACACCATATTTCAAGTACAAGGACACTGCCTATAAATAGGAGTGCCTTGGGAAATGTGACAACCTTTGGCTGGAAGCACAATCTCTCGAGTACAGGAAGTGGAGTCCCGGAACTTCAAGGATCGAGCTTTTAATTGACCAAACGGAAGGGGAAACGCACGAGGATCTACAGGAGTGCTCATCTACCTTCAAGTAAGAGTTCCAAACCAAAAAGCTAGGATTTTTATACAAAAGTTAGGATGGTCATACAAAAAGGGAACTTATGCATAAAGCTCACACATTTATGCATGAAGTTCGGAACTTTGAGGTTCCAGTGTGTAAGTAACACCCTAAGGAAACTAGAACCAGTTCCCCAAAGTCTTAGATGAATTTCTGAGATGTTTAATGACGAAATGATGAGTACACGAAATCAGGTATAGAGGGTATTCGAAAATATATTGTTATTTCGAGTACATGACTATTTCGAATACAAGGGTACTTCGTGTACATGGCATTTCGAGTACAAGGGCCATTTCGTGTACCAAGGTTATTTCGTGTACTCTAGTGTTTCGAATACAGGGATTTCGGGTACTGAAGTAGTTCGTGAACTACAGGTAATTCGAATACTATCCAGGTCCGAGGACTTGTAGTTATGAGGGGGAACTAGTTGACTATAAGGACTTAGAATAAATTCTAAGTCTAAGAATGGAATGTGATAATATAATGTAATGATGTAGGTTCCTTGAGTCCTAGCTAAGGAGTTCGGCTAAGGAAAACAGGAGTCTACTATCAGGTGAGTTCTAGACGCCCTCTTTTATGTTTGATGTTTTGGGCTGACATGCATGCTTATTGTTATGTCTATGATGTTATGTGCTTATGATGATGATGAATGAGTGATGAAATGCCCTGACTATATATGCATGTTTATGTGTTAGCATGGTGTATACATTAAAGTATGCTAATTATGATGAATGCATGATAAATGAGTTATGATGATAAATAACATGACATGATAATGATGCTAGCATATGATATGATGATGACTTTATGATCACATGCTTCATGACGATAACTATGAGAATAGTTATAGGGATATGGCAAGGTCCTAGGTGGCTAGGATGATAGCATGATACCATGATGTTATGATATGATAACGATGCTAGTATGTTATGATGGTGATGATGAGTATGTTATGATGGCTAGTATGACATGCCTAAGATGCCATGATTAACCCGATGAATGATGTTATAATGCTAGCATGAAATGTATGAGGATTGTGATGAATGACGGTATGATGCTAGTGTATCATGTATGATGAACGAATGATGTCCCTATATGTGCTATAGGATATGTGAGAATGATGATGCTCCGGTACTTGTACTGGGTGAATATGAATGATGACCTGATTGTATCAGGATATGAACAGCCGATCGGGCTATAAACAGGGGAGTCGATCGGACTATAAACAGGGAGCCGACCGGGCTATAAACATGAGAGTCGACTGGACTATAAACATGGAGCCGACCGGACTATAAACAAGAGAGTCGACCGGACTATAAACATGGAGCCGACCGGGCTATAAACATGGAGCCGATCGGGCTATAAACATGGTAAGAGCCGATCGGGCTATAAACATGGTAAGAGTCGATCGGACTATAAACATGGTAAGAGTCGATCGGACTATAAACATGGAGCCTTGTGCCGGCATAAGCCCACTGTTCGTATGGTGACAGTGGAACGTAAGACGATGATGGAAATGATGATATGTGCTAAGGTTATGGACTATGTGTATGAAATGATGTTTATGATATGTATGTTTAATGTTGTTTTACGAAAACTAGAACTCACCAGCGTAAGCTGACTTAATTTAACATGTATGTCAGGTTAAAGCTATGATAAGAGAAGGCATGGAGCTCGGGCATCAATCCAGACGATCCGTTGGTTTTGGCAATTCGATATGATTTTGATACAGACACTTAATTAAATTCTGTTTATCAAACTATGTTTACATTTCCGCTGCATGATTATGAAAGTTTTTAGTTTAAGAGCTATGTGTTATGATGAAAACCAACCTCTGCGAGGTGCCCAGTTTCGGGGCCTCACAAGTTGGTATCAGAGCCATAGTTTGAGAGATCTTAGCATTCCAAATGCCAAGACTTAAACTGAGAATGGGATTAAGTGACGCGGATTGCCAACCACGGATGAACGGATGCCACGAGCGGAATGTTTATGTATGAGTTAAGGGTTAGATGTAAGGTTATGTATGTAGTTAGTGTCATGCACATTGAAGAGATGGAATGGGAAACGTTTAGAGCCTATGAGTTGGGTAAATGGTTAATAACACTTGATCAACGTCATTAACGATTTACAAAGCTTATTTCGTGCTAAACTGACTCCTGTACTAACTCATCAATTGTTGCATCCTGTAGATAGTTAGATGGCTGGACAAAAGGGTAGACCACGTAAGCAACCACAGGAACCTGAAGAACCACGTGTCGAGAGTGAAGAACCCGTCAATGAAGACGACCACGAGCACAACGAGCAACCTGAGAATGAAGATGAGTTTACTCTAGAGCCTATTGTGGTGAAGGCTATTTCTAATGAGGTCTGCAAAATCATGGATGAAAAGCTACCAGCCTTGATTGCTAAGGCACTGAAGGATGCTCTAAAAGACAAGTCTGAAGGAACTAAGGAAAGTACTAAAGAAGATGAGGTGGTGATCATCGAGACTAAGAGCGGCGACTCTATGACTGGGAAACTGAAGGGCTGTGACTACAAGTCCTTCAAAGGATGCAACCCACCGATCTTCAATGGTAAGAAAGATGTTGTTATCTCCATCAGCGAGTGCCGAATTGATCAAGCTGTCAAGTTTGCAGCTCACTCCTTTGTCGAGGAGGCGCTTCACTGGTGGAACACCATTAAGCAGTCCAAGGCTGCAGCCGATATGGAGAAGATGACTTGGGATGATCTAAAGGAACTGGTCACTAAGCAGTTCTGTCCCAAGAATGAGCTGGATAAGGTTAAAAGGGAGTTTCTGGTGCTGAAAGCGGGAAGTCTGAATCACAGGCAGTACACTTCACGGTTCAATGAGATGGCAAGACTCGTTCCTCATCTGGTTTCTACCGAGGAACGCAAGGTGAAGTTGTACATGGAGGGCTTGCCTCCAAAAGTATGAATTCATGTCAAGGCCAATGCTCCTAAGACCTTTGACTCCACTGTTGAACTCAGTGGTATTGTATGGGATGATGTGATGGCCGATGAGCCAGTGAAAGAGGAAACCAGGGTGAAGGAGTCTTCCGGGACTAAGAGGGGTCGAACAGACCAACGAAAGTCTTCTGGCAAGAAGATCAAGCGAGAGGAAACAGGTCTATGCCGTAAGTGTGGCAAAAGCCACTCTGGGCTGTGCCTTGTGGGCACAAACTTATGCTTTCGATGTGGAAAGGTGGGGCATTTTTTAGCCAATTGCCCCGGTGCTATGAGATGCTACAACTGCAACGGGATGGGACATATGTCCAAAGATTTTAGACAACCACGGGCCGATGCTTCGGGCTCGGGTAAGAAAGAAGAGAAAGGAAAGGAGAAGCAGAAGGCTAAAGCACGAGCCTTTACGATGACGAAGGATGATGCGATTGAGGACCCTGATGTGGTCACAGGTACCTTTTCTATCAACAATATTCCTGCTTCTGTATTGTTTGATTCTGGTGCCAGTATGAGTTTTGTATCTTCTACTTTCTGTGATGGATTATCTGGGAAGGTTAAGAAGATAGATCGGGTATTTGATGTAGAGATGGCTAATGGTAAGATGACCAGGGTGACTGAGGCTATTGATGATTGCTATGTTGAGATAGGAGGTCATAGGTTCCCAGTACGATTGTTTCTTATTACCTTAGGAGGATTCGATGTGGTTTTGGGTATGGACTGGTTAGCCAAATATGAGGCTAACATTGTATGTCGACGAAAGATGATATGCCTACGTGCGATGGATGGGAGCTCCGTGACGGTTTATGGTGATAGAGCGATGTATGTGCCTAAGATCATTTCAATGATCAAGGCTGATGTTATGATGAGGCGAGGGTGTGTAGCCTACTTGGCCTACGTGATTGAGGAACGTATGGATATGAGGACGATTGATGATGTTCCCGTGGTGTGTAACTTCCCCGATGTATTCCCTGAGGAATTGCCTGGATTACCACCCGAATGGGAAATTGAGTTCCAGATCGACTTAGTGCCAGGGGCACAACCCGTTGCCAAGGCACCTTACCGTTTAGCTCCAACGGAGATGAAGGAAATGATGACCCAATTACAAGAACTCCTTGATAAAGGTTTTATACGACCGAGTGTCTCTCCGTGGGGAGCACCGGTGCTGTTCGTTAAGAAGAAAGATGGAAGCATGCGTATGTGTATCGATTACAGGGAACTGAATAAGTTGACCGTAAAGAACAGGTATCCTCTACCTAGAATTGATGACTTGTTCGATCAATTGCAAGGTGCAAGATGGTTCTCAAAGATAGATCTCTGATCCGGTTACCATCAGTTGAAAGTTCGAGAGCAGGATATTCCAAAGACTGCTTTCCGTACGCGTTATGGACATTATGAGTTTCTCGTTATGTCATTTGGATTAACGAATGCTTCCGCAGCATTTATGGATTTGATGAACAGAGTATGTTGACCGATGCTGGACCGATCGATGATAGTGTTTATTGATGATATATTGATTTATTCAAAGAACGAGGGAGACCATGCTTGCCACATACGTGAGGTATTGGAGATCCTGAGGAAAGAGAAACTTTATGCTAAATTCTCCAAAAGCGCTTTCTGGTTACGAGAGGTACAGTTTCTGGGTCACGTGGTGAACCCAGAAGGCATTATGGTAGATCCAGCTAAAGTTGAAACGATTATGAAATGGAGCCCTCCGAAGTCAACTACGGAAGTACGCAGTTTTCTTGGTTTGGCCGGTTACTATCGGAGATTTATTCAGGACTTCTCCAAGATAGCGACGCCACTGACGAAGCTCACGAAGAAAGACGTAAAGTACGGATGGGGTCCAAACCAAGAACAAGCGTTTTCAGTGCTAAAGGAGAAACTTACCCAAGCTCCTGTTCTAGCACTGCCGGATGGAAATGATGATCTTGTTGTGTATGCCGGCGCGTCACGACAAGGGTTGGGATGCGTACTCATGCAAAGGGGAAGGGTAATAGCTTATGCTTCGCGCCAGCTAAAGATTCATGAAGCTAACTACCCGACCCACGATCTTGAACTCGCTGCAGTGGTGTTTGCATTGAAAATATGGAGGCACTACTTGTATGGAGTAAGGAGTACCATCTATACCGACCACAAGAGCTTGAAGTACTTCTTCGAGCAAAAGGATTTGAACATGAGGCAGATACGATGGCTTGAGCTACTAAAGGATTATGATTGTGATATTCTATATCACCCGGGAAAGGCCAATGTAGTGGCAGATGCCTTGAGTCGCAAGACTGATCATCCTGCCATACGAGTAAAATCGTATAGTTTGGTGATAACGCCAGACTTTCTGAATGAGCTCAAGCAGGCGCAACAGGTTGGATTGAAAGAAGAGAATGTGGGTTTTGAACGTGTCTTCGGGCAAGTCAAGAACTTGGAAGACAATGATCACGGTGTGAAAGTACGATTCGGTCGTATGTGGGTACCCAGAAATGGGGACATTCGGTCGAGGATTTTAGATGAAGCCCACAAATCACGTTATTCTGTGCATCCCGGTGCGACAAAGATGTATCAAGACCTTCGGAAAGATTATTGGTGGCCGGGCATGAAGTTTAATGTGATGCAGTATGTGAATAGGTGCCTTACTTGTGCGCAAGTGAAGGCTGAACATTAGAAGCCCTACGGATATGTGCAACCTCTAGAGGTACCAGAATGGAAATGGGAACACGTCACCATGGATTTCATCACCAAGCTACCAAAGACAGCTAAACGACATGATACCATATGGGTGATTGTGGACCGACTGACGAAGAGTGCACACTTCCTCCCTATCAGGGAAACGTATACGTCCGAAAGGTTGTCTGAGTTGTTCGTAAAGGAGATTGTGACTCGACATGGAGTTCCTGTCTCCATTGTGTCAGATCGAGATACGAGGTTTACTTCCAGATTCTGGAAGCAGTTTCATGTTGCCATGGGAACGAGGTTAAATATCAGTACCGCCTATCACCCTCAGACGGATGGACAGTCAGAAAGGACTATCCAAACGTTGGAGAATATTCTTAGGGCGTGCATTATCGATTTTGGAGGGAGCTGGGATGACCACTTGCCATTGGTGGAGTTTTCTTACAACAACAGCTACCACTCTAGCATCGGAATGCCCCCATATGAGGCGTTGTACGGAAGACGATGTAGAACCCCGGTGTGCTGGGGTGAAGTTGGACAGAAAGAAATGGGAAACAAGGCTACAGTGATTGATATGGCAGAAAAGTTACGGGTGATAAAAGCACGTATGAAAGCTGCGCAAGATCGCCAAAAGTCTTACGCGGACAAGCGTCGAAGACCGATTGAGTTTGATGTTGGCGATCGAGTGCTGCTGAAAGTATCACCATGGAAGGGTATCATTCGATTCAGAAAGCGAGGCAAGTTGAGTCCGAGGTACATCGGACCGTTTCCGATAAAAGCAAGGGTAGGGAAAGTTGCGTATCGACTGGACCAACCAGAGGAGCTGAACGGGATTCATCCTACCTTCCACGTGTCACATCTTAGGAAGTGCTTGGCAGACGAACAGGCGCATGTTCCTTTGGATGACACTGAGGTAGATAATCGACTGAACTACATTGAAGAACAAGTTACCATTGTGGATACAAAGGAAAAGCAGCTACGGAATAAAACGGTTCGTCAAGTAAGAGTTCAGTGGAAGCATCGGAAGGGTTCAGACACGACGTGGGAATTGGAAGACGAAATGAGGAAGTTGTATCCTCATTTGTTCGATGCGTAACGAGGCAGGTTTCGGGACGAAACCTATTGTAAGGAGGGGAGACTTGTAACATCCCAAATTTTCTAATACAAGTTACTTGAACTTACGAATGCGTAACAAACAATTAACTTGCTCGAAAAGGGACGGAAAATAACCAAGTGAAGCTAAGAAATCGTGTACTCGAAATTTCAGAATTCGTGTACACCATAATTCGTGTACACCATATTTCGAGTACAAGGACACTGCCTATAAAGAGGAGTGCCTTGGGAAATGTGACAACCTTTGGCTGGAAGCACAATCTCTCGAGTACAGGAAGTGGAGTCCCGGAACTTCAAGGATCGAGCTTTTAATTGACCAAACGGAAGGGGAAACGCACGAGGATCTACAGGAGTGCTCATCTACCTTCAAGTAAGAGTTCCAAACCAAAAAGCTAGGATTTTTATACAAAAGTTAGGATGGTCATACAAAAAGGGAACTTATGCATAAAGCTCACACCTTTATGCATGAAGTTCGGAACTTTGAGGTTCCAGTGTGTAAGTAACACCCTAAGGAAACTAGAACCAGTTCCCCAAAGTCTTAGATGAATTTCTGAGATGTTTAATGACGAAATGATGAGTACACGAAATCAGGTATAGAGGGTATTCGAAAATATATTGTTATTTCGAGTACATGACTATTTCGAATACAAGGGTACTTCGTGTACATGGCATTTCGAGTACAAGGGCCATTTCGTGTACCAAGGTTATTTCGTGTACTCTAGTGTTTCGAATACAGGGATTTCGGGTACTGAAGTAGTTCGTGAACTACAGGTAATTCGAATACTATCCAGGTCCGAGGACTTGTAGTTATGAGGGGGAACTAGTTGACTATAAGGACTTAGAATAAATTCTAAGTCTAAGAATGGAATGTGATAAGATAATGTAATGATGTAGGTTCCTTGAGTCCTAGCTAAGGAGTTCGGCTAAGGAAAACAGGAGTCTACTATCAGGTGAGTTCTAGACGCCCTCTTTTATGTTTGATGTTTTGGGCTGACATGCATGCTTATTGTTATGTCTATGATGTTATGTGCTTATGATGATGATGAATGAATGATGAAATGCCCTGACTATATATGCATGTTTATGTGTTAGCATGGTGTATACATGAAAGTATGCTAATTATGATGAATGCATGATAAATGAGTTATGATGATAAATAACATGACATGATAATGATGCTAGCATATGATATGATGATGACTTTATGATCACATGCTTCATGACGATAACTATGAGCATAGTTATAGGGATATGGCAAGGTCCTAGGTGGCTAGGATGATAGTATGATACCATGATGTTATGATATGGTAACGATGCTAGTATGTTATGATGGTATGATGAAATGATGCTAGTATGTTATGATGGTATGATGAAATGAGGCTAGTATGACATGCCTAAGATGCCATGGTTAACCCGATGAATGATGTTATAATGCTAGCATGAAATGTATGAGGATTGTGATGAATGACGGTATGATGCTAGTGTATCATGTATGATGAATGAATGATGTCCCTATACGTGCTATAGGATATGTGAGAATGATGATGCTCCGGTACTTGTACTGGGTGAATATGAATGATGACCTGATTGTATCAGGATATGAACAGCCGATCGGGCTATAAACAGGGGAGTCGATCGGACTATAAACAGGGAGCCGACCGGGCTATAAACATGAGAGTCGACTGGACTATAAACATGGAGTCGACCGGACTATAAACAAGAGAGTCGCCCGGACTATAAACATGGAGCCGACCGGGCTATAAACACGGAGCCGATCGGGCTATAAACATGGTAAGAACCGATCGGGCTATAAACATGGTAAGAGTCGATCGGACTATAAACATGGTAAGAGTCGATCGGACTATAAACATGGAGCCTTGTGTCGGCATAAGCCCACTGTTCGTATGGTGACAGTGGAACGTAAGACGATGATGGAAATGATGATATGTGCTAAAGGTTATGGACTATGTGTATCAAATGATGTTTATGATATGTATGTTTAATGTTGTTTTACGAAAACTAGAACTCACCAGCGTAAGCTGACTTGATTTAGCATGTATGTCAGGTTAAAGCTATGATAAGAGAAGGCATGGAGCTCGGGCATCAATCCAGACGATCCGTTGGTTTAAGAGCTATGTGTTATCAAACTATGTTTACATTTCCGCTGCATGATTATGAAAGTTTTTAGTTTAAGAGCTATGTGTTATGATGAAAACCAACCTCTGCGAGGTGCCCGGTTTCGGGGCCTCACAAGGCTCTTATGATCGGTATATATAGTGCATTTCGCACCATAAAGATAGTGCCTCCATATCTTTAACGCAAAAACTACAGCCGCAAGCTCCAGATCATGAGTTGGGTAATTCACCTCATGTACCTTAAATTGTCTTGAAGCGTATGCAATCAGCTTAACACGTTGCATTAACACACAACCCAAACCCGAATATGATGCATCGGAATAAACTACAAAATCATCAGGTCCATCAGGTAGTGCTAATACAGGAGCTTGGGTCAATTTCACCTTCAATTCCTGAAAAGCTCGTTCTTGATCATCTCCCCATTCATACTTCCCTCCTTTCCTTGTTAGCTTAGTTAAGGATGAAGCAATCTTGGAGAAATCTTGTACAAATCGTCTGTAATAACTAGGGGTGTTCATCGAATCGAATTTCGAATAACTCGAATATTTCGAATCGAATGATTTCGAATTTTGAATTTTTTATGAGCATTCGAATTTAAAATTTATTCAAAAAATCCAATTCGAAGTCGATCCGAATTCGAAATTCAAATTCGACTAGAATTCGAATTAGTTTGATTTGCATTTAATTTAAAAATTGTTTATACTTGCTATCTTTATGTATTCAAAATATCAAATAATTAAAACCTTTAATATCCAAATATCAAATAACCAACATCTAAGTTGTAATATTAGAAATATCATTTAAACTAATAACATGATAAAAATTCAATATATAATGCCAATGATAACATATAAAAAACATAAAGTGACAAATAATTAAAATATTAGAAATTAACAACCAAAATGATCAATTTTTCAAGTTTTACAATTGATGCTTTTTGTTGTGAATGTTTAGGTTTAGTGTATTTAAAAGTGTTAAAATTATGGGTATTTTATAACTAAATTGACATTTACGTAAAATAGGCTTTCAGTTTTTATAAGCTAAACCACTCAACTAAAAAGCCTAATTTTTAAATATATTAACTACTTGTATATATAAAATAAAAATATATAAATAATTTAAATTCGAATTTCGAATCGAATCGAATTAAAAATACGAAATTCGAAATTCGATTCGAAATTCGATATTATACTACGAATCGAATTGAATTCGAATGTGAAAACTCGAATCGAATTTCGACTTGCTGTTTTTCGAATTGAAATCGAATCGAATTTCGATTATTTTGAGTCATATTCGAAAACTGAACACCCCTAGTAATAACCAGCTAGGCCAAGAAAACTTCTCACCTCTGTTGAACTCTTAGGTGGACTCCACTTTGCCACAGCTTGTATTTTAGATGGATCGACATGAATTCCATCCGCGTTCATCACATGCCCCAAAAACTGTACTTCTTGTAACCAGAAAGCACACTTGGAAAATTTCGCATATAATTTCTATCTACGGAGTGTTTCAAGCACCTCACGTAAATGACATGCGTGATCATCCTCATCCTTGGAGTAGACCAAAATATCATCAATGAACATGATGACTGATCTATCCAACATTGGTCTACACACCCGATTCATTAGATCCATGAATGCCGCCGGTGCATTCGTCAAACCAAAATACATGACGAAAAATCCATAATGCCCATATCGAGTGCGAAACGCTGTCTTCTCCACATCTTCATTCCTAACCTTGAGTTGATGATATCCTGACCGAAGATCGATTTTAGAAAACCACTTGGCACCTTGCAATTGGTCGAAAAGATCATCAATTCGAGGTAGATGGTATCGGTTCTTCACAGTTAACTTGTTCAACTCCCGGTAGTCGATACACATCCTCATACTCCCATCTTTCTTCTTAACAAAGAGCACTGGAGCACCCCAAGGTGATATGCTAGGACAGATGAAACCTTTGTCAAGAAGTTCTTGTATTTGAGTCATTAACTCTTGCATTTCTGTTGGTGCCAATCGATAAGGAGTTTTGGCTATCGGTTTAGCTCTAGGAACCAGATCTATCCTGAACTCCACATCTCTTTCCGGAGGAACTCCCGGCAAGTCATCCAGGAAGACATCCGGAAAATCTCTAACAATAGGAATATCTTCTAATTTCTTCACTTCTTTCTCCATATCCACCATGTAGGCTATATAAGGCTTACCTCCACGATTGATATACTTCAAGGCTTTAATCATTGAGCATATCACAATCCCATTTCTCTTTTCTCCATGGATAATTACTTCCTTCCCACTTGGTGACACGAATTGAATTATTTTTCGATTACAAACTATATTGGATTGGTTTGAGGACAACCAATCCATTCCCACTACCACATCAAATTCTCCTAACAACATGGGTATTAGATCAACCTGGTAATCCTCATCTTCTATGGTGATCTTACAATTCTGGTATACATCAAACACCAAAAAACTCTTAGAATCTGCCATTTTTATTTCTAAGGGTGCAATTAGTTTCTCTAATACAAAAGATGCATGACGATTAAATTTTGTGGATACAAAAGATTTGCTAACTCCCGAATCAAACAATACATAAGCAGGTACAAAATTTACTAGAAAGGTACCTGTCACAACATCCCCTGCATCCTTGGCTTCTTCAACAGTAATTTGAAAAGCTCGACCTTTAGGTTTAGGTACTTCAAACTTCTTCCCACTCCTGCTTCCCTTGAAAGAACGAATATCACCACCACTAGATGCAGTTCCCCTTAATTCAAGACATTCGCTTTTCTTGTGACCAGGCTTATAACAGTTGTAACATAAATTGAGTGGGCTTGTGCATTGAGTAGCGAGATGTCCTTTCTTGCCACATTTATAAAAATTCATGGACTTAGCATAACATTCGCCCACATGGTTTCTCCCACACGTAGTGCAATGACGAACCTCACGAGTTCCCGCAAACTTCTTTGGTGAGTTCGATAGTTTTTCTTCTTGAATGACCCACCTTCTTTTTTAGCTTTCGTTTCTCACCTCAGCTCCGATAAGGTATTGCACTTGGAAGGTTTTAAGAATTCTCTAAACTTAGCATTCAACATGTTGTGATACCTTTTTATCCACATCCTCTCTGTCTGCAAAAGATCAGGGCAAAATCTTGCCTTGTCAAAAAACACCGCAGTGATGGTGTCTATGCATTCATCTTTATGTCGCATATGTATGAACTCCTCAGTTATGCGATCTATCGCAGCTTGAGGACAAAACCTCTTGAGAAATAAATCCTTGAATTCAGTCCATGTGAGGTCTTTCATCCCTTCTCTTCCTTTCTCCTTGCGGAGAAGTTCCCACCAATCCTTGCCTCTTTCGCGCAGTTGATTCCCAACGAATAAAACTTCATCTAACGGATCACAGTGGAAAGTTTCAAAAGTTCCCTCTATATCTAAAATCCATCTTTGACTTAGTAGAGGATCCACTTCACCCTTAAACTCTGGTGGTTTGCACACAACAAAGTCTTTGTAGGTGACCTTCTTGGAAGCTCGTTCCATATCACCACCAACCTTGAGAATGGCAAACTCATGTCGTATAAAATTTTGTAAGGAAGCTTCCATCCCCTCCATATACGTGGGAATATTGGCTTGAAGTGCCTTGGCTACTTTCTCTTTCACCATTTCTCGTATTTGAGCGAGTTCGTCTACATGTCCACCCTCCCCGGTATCATGCTCATCAGCCATTTATGACTGAAATAGTTTAAGTGGTTTATTAGTATCACTATCTAAGTCATAGTATATAATTAAACCACAATTTGTGATCCTAGAGATAACTTTACAAACAACACTCCTACCATATTACCTACTAGTCAATACCATAATTCCAAATGAATTCGTTAAGGTCATGCCCATGTCACTTGAATATGAGTATACTGGCCATGTATAATAATATCCTCATCACATGTTCATTTTATTAACTTCATCGTTTAAAACTTTGATTAAGAGTTTCGGTTCACATATCACAAAATTATCACATGCATTCACATATTGAATGTACCAAAGCTACATCACATCAATTACAATTACATATCATTTGCAATTGCACACAGATATATATCAATTACGTTTACTTATCAAATGTAATTACACTTACTAACCTCAGGTATTCGGCTACATGATCGGATATTTGATCGAACCTTTCTCCCCATATCAAGAGCACAAAAGTTTGAGATCAAGTGAGTCATCACACACTTGATACACTCAAACCATTGGCTCTGATACCAACTTGTGACACCCCAATTCTCGAAACATAACTTTTTACATAATTGCGGAATTTACAAAATATAGGTCCCAGATTCATCGGTTTAAAACCTTTAAAATTCAACCAAAAACATTTAACGCCATAACATGACAAACTAAGCTTGTTTATAGTATTTACAAAACACTACAACACATTAAAAGAGTAGTTTTCATAATTACAACCCATTTACTTAATCTTTACATAAACATGGTTCGATCCCATTAACCATCTGATCACTCCGAATCGTAGCCGAGCCTACTTCTGACCTTTAAACACCACCAACTAATCAAGTGTTAGTCCAAAAAGACTAAGTGAGATAACCCCGTACACATTACGGATCAAAATCCGACAAGGAAATGAAATTTGGCATTCAAAAACACTAGCCGGCGTATTTTACTCCATCTGGCGTATTATACGCCCCTGCCCTGCCGTAAACAGAAGGGTTTGGCGTAAAATACTCCACCACCGGAGTAAAATACTCCATTGGCGTAAAATAAACCCAAACCTGACAATTTCACCATTTTCAAATGCCAAACTATCTCCGAACATTTCCGATCGCTTTCGTTCAATCCTTTACCTCTAAATCCATTCCATGACACTATTTTTATTATATGTTTAAGTCCCAAACCTATCTTGGTGACTTACAACATGTAATTATCCCAATTTTGCTTAACGGGTCGTTTGACAAATTTTTCCACCTATCTCCACTTTCTTCCACACGAATGTGGATCATTCTCAATTGCCACTCAATAGTGGACATACAACAACTTCCACACTTATGTGGATCATATCCTTTGCCATACGAGTATGGACTTACAAATTCTTTCACACGAATGTGGATCATCACACCATTGCCACCAAGTTGTGGTCTTACTTCATATTCCACATGAATGTGGATCACCCACCCCAATAATTTGTCAATTATCAAATAACAAACGTTTACACAAACTTAAATTATGCATACACAACAAACACCATTTCAACACAAGCAACTACATCAAGTAGTGCAATTAAGTCAATCATTTAACAAAATCATGATTATGTCTTATGGTTGCATAATCATGTGTAGTTTTACTCACCTTGATCCTTAAGGCCACTTGATTCAATCTTCTCCTTACCGGGTCTTTGGTTTGTACTTGCACCTCCTAGAACATATTATCACACATACACATTCAATCTAGGAATAATAGATAAGAAACAAACTTCCACCCCTTTGACCCATTATCATCATATTTGACTTTACTATATTCAAACTCTCCAAATTCATCAATTTACATTCCAATTGTTATCAACAAATGAAATTAGTCTAAGCACCACTAACAATTCATCTATTCGAGTTTATGAACCATTTCCCCCAAGTTCACAAAAAATCACAATTTATTCTAGCATTTAAGTTGTTAGAGGCATTTCCTCGAACACCTTATGTGGAGATTCTTATGACACCACAAACATCAATATTTTAAAATGATGAACATTTCCATAAATTTCATTTCAAACATATGACATCTCAAACTCCTTACTTTATAATTTCTCATCTAAATCACTGCACATTCATTATCAAATACAACCATTCATAAATTCAAAACTCTAGTTCATTCACTCACCAATTTCACCCAAACCCATAATTCCCTAAAACTCAAACTCTTAGTTTTCAAACAAAATACATGCAAAATAGTTAGGTGAGTTGATTTTTATCTCCACAAACACAATTATATGTGTTAACTGCCTCAAACACCCAAAATTTTGATTTTATCACTTCTAACCTAACACACCCATGGAGACCCACAAAAATTGAACCATATGTATCAAACCACATACCTAGAGTTGTGAAATTAGATAAGGAATACAAATTCAAGCTTGCATTCAAGATCAGAATGGGTTTGGTGGGTGAATTATGGTCCAAAACCTGAATTCCTTGTTTTCTCTTCTCTTGGTCGTCGACCTCCTCTCCACCCAACACAAGAAATCTGATTTTGACCAAGTTTGACCCTCATTCCCCTTTAAAACCCCCTTCTTAATTTATCTTTCAATAAATGACAGTTTAAGTCCCTCCACTTCCTATTTAATATTTACTAATGTTTAAAATTAATAAATGTTTAACATACTAAACAACACATAACAACACCATTTAACTTAAAATTAAATCACAAATCGATTATTTTAATAATAAGTTAAATCAGGTCGTTACAAATTCAGATATGGTTAGAAACCGAACCGAAAAATGAATTTCGAATTCGGATACTATGAGGAACCAAACCGAAAACCGACTTCAAAATTTGGTTCGGCCTTTTTCAATTAAAAATATGGTTATGTTTTTTCAGTTACGAATACGGTTCGGTTTTTTTAGTATCGACTGCAGTTCGTTTTTTTAGTTGCGAAGACGATTCAGTTTTCTTTAGTTACAAACATGGTTCGGTTTTCAGTTTTCTTGAACACCCTTAATTTAATATTTGAATTCGCCAGAGGGTCTTTTTTTCTGGTTCATCTTGGGCACCTTAATTCTTAGGGCCACCTTTGAAAGAACCCATTGTTTCTCACCGCAGGCCCCAAAATTTTTTTTTTTTTTGATTCTCGGGGCCGGCTGTGTGTGTGTGTGTGTTTGTGTAGATATATGCATACTAGGCTAGTTACCCGTGTGATACATGATATGAATAAATATTAAAAAATTATTTAATAATTTATAAATTTTACAATGATTTTTTTCTTCAGAAATACATTTCAATTTCAAAATATGTATATGTATAAGTCATTTAATTAACAAATGATATTAGAAATGAAAAAACAAAAATTATAATTTATAAGTATCCAAACAATTCTTTATATACAACATTTAATGTTCTAGTTGTAAGTTTACCCTCTTTATCTAATATTAATACTTGAGTCCTCCTCTGCTTTTAACCCTAGATAATGCAACGTATAATTGACTATGTATGAAAATTGGTTATCTGAAAAACAAACCAACCTTGGATAATAATTGTCCTTGACTCTTGTTTATTGTTATAGCGAAACATACGACTACTGAAAATTGTCTTAATTGAAAGGAATTCTTTTATTAGAAGGTGTCAAACTTAGTCTTGGAATTAAGGTTAGATTTCCAATATTACTTATAAGATATGATTTGAAGTTGTATAACATGATTGCACAATGACATCACTTGTAGTCTTGTTTCATTACACAATCCACTTTTATGATCAATGTTTCTTAGTAACATCATTGGCATACTGACTTTTAATAATAACTTATGATTTGGTAAACTAGAGAATTTAAACCCATTAAGAACATCAGGTGAATATAAAGTTTCATTTAAGTTTCGTATACATACTCTGATTGGCATATATTATTTGAACTTAGAGAATTTTTTTCCTTCTCGGCCAAGAAACATGAGTAGCAAACGATCATTTACTTCTTCAACGACTTCATTTGTGGGTGCAAGTATTGCTCACTCTTGAAAGAATATTGGATTTTTGACATTTTGAATAATAAAAGGGTAAATAAAGTCAATAAATTGGCTATAGGATCAGCTGAATCTATAATGAAAATAACTTTAGTTGTGTCAATAATAGCTTCTCCATCGTTCAACCCACCAATATTTCCTTCTTCTAAGTCCAAAAGCCAATTTTTAAATACCTTGGTTGGGTCAGTTTCACATGTGCCATTTCAACATTTAACATCATGATTTTTATTAATTCAATAAAAGAGTATAACTACAGACATTTCATCACCATAATTCACCTCATAAAAATTTCCCATAGAATTAGTTCATGACATTTTTCACGTGAATCTAATACTAATCTACTATTATCACTCAAAATATCTTTTATTTTCAAAACTTCTAATTTTTTTTTTTCAATCATTGCTCATCTTCCACTTATTCTCTTATTGATAGTTTATTAGATGTTTATTCTCCAAAGATAAGTCATTATTTCTTCTCTCGATCACTTTGATGATTTTTTTCTCCTAACTAGATGATTTTTTTTATCCTAATATTCATCTATCTAAATGGATGGGTCAATAAGCTAGTATAATACAATTTGTTAATGCATACATTCGTCAAATATGTTTAAAATGTTTAATGTGATAATTATAAATTATTTTTTTTGTTTTTCTCAACTATGTTTTTATGTAATATAACCTACCAATGTTAATTTAATTAAAATATATTTTTTCTTCTAAATATTCTTTTAACACACTTAAATTAACTTTAATTAAAATTTATCGTTATACATATAAAATATAAAGAACTAAAAATTATATTTTTTAAAATTATTTTTATTTCAAGATTTGTATTTTCATTATTCAAATCATCTAATCACATTATTATTTAAAAAAGTTAATATCACATATAAAAACAATTAGTATGACTATTGTTTTATTTTTAAATAATTTGAGAAATTTAATTTAAAATTGAAGCTATTTAAAAAAGTAAATAAAAGTTATTATATAAAATAATATGTTCATTAAAAAGTTTTGTAATTAATTTCATTAGGTAATAATATATTAATTATTATACATACATAATTTAATATCCTTAATCCTTAAATACAAATAATTAAATAAAAGAGAGAATTGAGAAAATTCAAAAAAGATGGTATAAAATGTTGACAAACATCTTTCGTGACTTTTATTTATTAGTATTAATAGATAGATTCATTTCTCTCTCTTAAAAAATGTCTCCCGGTAACAAATATTCAATAGTTTCCTTTTCTCTTGGGCCACGGGTTATTTGGTATAAAATAAGAATTAATCTTAAAACTTAAATTCCTAAATCGTTGAAATAGTTAATTGAAAAAAATGTAATTAATAATGGGATTGGTTATTTACACACCCCTTTTTTTTAATTCAATACCCTCCCCGACCTTATACGCCTCGAATAGATTTATATATACGTGGCGTATAGTCTCACGTATAGGTCTATACTACTAGTATAGGTCTATACTACTAGTATAGGTCCCCAATCATTGGTACTGACACCCATTGATTGGTCACGTATAGAGTTGCGTATAGGACCTATACGACGCGTATATGTCTATACGCCTCATATAGGTCCCCAATCATTGGTACTGACAAATTCTGACACCCAATGATTGTCTCCCTATACGCCTCGTATAAGGGGGTGAGGTGGAAGGGGTGGGTGTGTGAATAACACAACCCTTAATAATTCAACAAGATAACATAAGCAAGCTGATAAGAGTCTTCTAAATCAACAGTCGCAAAATTATTCGAGATCCTCGGTCACTATCTTATCATTGACTCAATTATCAATCCCATAAATTGGAAGCGTGACTGATTTAGATTGATTGATTTTTGTACCCTTAGTGTATCTCTTGTTGTGGCAATAATTTCTTTTAAATTGGACTTAATTGTATATGTATATATAACTTCACTCATTTGTTTGTTTTTGATAATTTTATTAATTATATATATATATAATTTATCTGTATTATTATTTTATAGTCAAGTAAGAACCTTTATAGTTTTATATCACATACGATTTAAACTATCAAATTCACAACTTACAAATTTTTAAATTTAGGTCAAGATCAATTTTGTAAAATTTGTGTTCAGGCATCTCAGATTTGGTCATAAAATTTGTAGATACTACGGGGTTGTATCCACTAATAAGAGATTTTTTTCCTAAAAAAAGTAAAATTTAATAAGAGTTTGACATGTGTAATGCTAAAATAATAAAAACAATAATAAAAACAAAGATCAAGTACAAAAAAAAAAAGCAAGTACAAAAAAAATATCTTATACAAAAAAATGTAGTACAAAAATCAAAAAATATAGTAGTAGAGAAATAAAAATTCAATATAAAAAAATAAAAAATGAGGTGGAAAAAAATTTGTACAAAAAACACAAAAATACAATACAAAAGAGAATTTGTTACAAAAAATTAAAAAAAATAGTGTAAAAATAAAAAGTTATATCTAAATTGTCATGACACATGTTAAAATTGTATTGGTTATAACTATTATTAGGCAAAAATCTTTTTTATAAATTTGAACTTTTCTTTAGATATTACCTGGTCATAGATGAATTCAAAGTCAAGTAAAATTCATATTAGTTAAACTCAAAGTCAAAGTTTTAGAAACACTTTGACATTGTGTCGAATTGAGCAAATGCCTTGGCATACAATTCTAGTTTCTAGAGATCTTCATAGTAATTTTTTGAATCATTCGTGAAATCTTTTTTACACACTACGTTAATTACTGTTTGTGTGAGGGTCAAACATATTTATTCGATCTTTAACTTATAGAATAATGATTGTACAGAAAATGTGTAATCTTACGCTTATGTTATATTCATGGTGTACAAGGAACATAGTTTGGTGGAAGATCCACTCTAATGGGATCGAAAGATGTTACGACTAAATTATCACAAATTAAATTAATAAAGAATACTTATATCGAAAAGACACAAAATGAAGAAGAATATTGAGTGAATGGATTACGAACAATCGAATACCAAATTTGATCAAACAAAACAATTGAATATCAAATTGAAATTGATTTTTGTATTTGAATTTATTACTCAATAAAAACAAAGAACCAATGTATTGATACCAATTCTTAGGATAAAGGTGATTGCATGTGATGATTTAATACAAGAATAACAATTTAGACATTAGAAATATAAATCTTAAACAAACAATTTATTTCATTGATTGAATACAATTGAGAACCAATGGATCTCATGTTCAATGATTCCTATCAACTCAATCGTTGTGTGTTTATAGTTATTATTGACAATTTGCTACAGTGTTATAGGAAATACTTACAATGATAAAGTAGTGACTTCACTTATGAAATTGACATCAAACTACAAATTACTCACTTTGGCCAACATTTGTCACACAACAACTGAAAAACTATTACAAACAACTGAAAAATAAAAAATACAAATTACTAATCTAAAAGTAATGACTCTTAAACAACTAATGAGTAAAAGTGTAAAACGAATGATCAACAGTTGATGAGTCGTTTTATTATAAGCATTTTCTTCATTAATTCTTTTATAGATTTTCTATTGTTTTTCTTCATTTTTTTTAATTCTTTATCATCATCAATTCTTTGACTTGATAATCACTTCTTCTGCTTTTGTTGTTAATATTTTTCAGTCATTGAGAGTTTGTTTAAATCATTGATCATCACCTTTTTATGCTTAACAATAAAATAAATAATAGATACCGAGCAAAATCACCCACGTGTTACGTTAGGGAAACAAGATTAAAACCTACATGTTACGGTGTAGTGATACGATTAAAATAAATATATGACCTTGCAATATATATGTTATGAAGATTAAATTGTAGATAAAAGACATGATTAGACAATCCGTAATGCATCCCCCGCTGGCCAGGTGGGGTTGCATGTTTCGGCGGTACCCAGCGAGAACACCACCCCCTCTCCCGGTGGGGTCAAAACCATGAGCCCAGTGGCCCCCGCTCCCCGCTTTCTCTATCGTTTTTGATTGGCCACTGTGGGTGTTTTAAAGTTTAGTGGGGTGATGATGTGGCACAGTGGAGAAAGTTTTTTAGTGAGGTGACCATTAAGGGGTTTTAATATTTTCAGTGAGGCGATGACGTTACAGAAAATTTCAATGGGGTGGGTATTATGGATGATCTTATGACACATATATTTTTGCATAAAAATTAGAAAAAATAAATATAAAATATGAAAATTTAAAAATGACATCGTGTAATGTGCCGTATTTACAAAACTTCATTGTGCACATTGGTTATATTAACGATGTTAAGTGCATAAAAACGTATTAATTAAGACAGCACATTTATGAGATCGAAAGATAGTTATATAAACTATTAATGTTTAGTAGTCGGTATGAGTTCGTACTATATGTTATTGTTAGTCAATCTAACTCACTATTGTTTTTTAATATTATTAAACAAATTTTATTGTGCAAAAATCAGAAATATATATAACAGGAGATAAACTTTATACCAGTGTTGTAAAAATCGGCCTAGGCGGCCGCCTAGGCGGCGCCTAGGCGCTAGGCGCCCACCTTCTGTGTAATTTTTGGCCTAGGCGGTGCCTAGGCGCTAGGCGGTGCTAGGCGGCCTAGGCGGGGCCTAGGCGGCCTAGGCGGCCCGATCAGATTTTTATTTTTTTTTCATTTTTTTGACTTTTTTTGGCTTTTTTTGACTTTTTTATGGTAAAAAGGGACCCATTTCATGATTATTTAGACATTTCTCAATCAAAAATCTTTAATATGTCTCTGAAACATCGAATTCAAGCAGTTAACATCGAAATTTATCTCTAAACTTTGAACTCAGTGTTTAAGTTTACACTTTAAAGTACTTTTTTTAGTATATTTAAGTATATATTTTAAAATTATTTGAAGTATTATATTAAATTATTGATATTGATGTGTGTATATAATATATATTTGTAAAATTACATATAAAAATTCCAATCCGCCTAGCGCCGATTAATCCCGATTAATCCCTAGGCGGTACCTCGCCGCCCGACTAGCGCCTAGCGACTTTTACAACCATGCTTTATACATTAGAAACTTTAACATTTTAGGAAGTTGAAGAGTTAATTTTGCATTTTTTTTAAAAAAAAATTAAGGGGATAATTTTGGCCAGTAGCAAAAGACATCTAAAATTTGTAAATGAGTACAAGTATAATAATAGCAAAATGATACACTATGTAAACAAAGGAAAAAAAACTTGTTAAATTTTATTTTGAATACAAATCGAATACTAGTTTCCTTATCATCATTCAAAATGTCGATCTTAGTTCGTTTCAGGAATTCTTAAAAGTTAAAAAAAATATATATATACTTTAAATATTGCCTACTTGGTTCTCGATAAATTTTATATCGTAATCATTACAAGAAATGCTACTTTAATTTATTAACGACACTTTTAGCTGCGAAAGGATATTAGTGTGACAAACAACATGGATTCATCCTTACGTTCGACTTCTAAATCTAACCGTTGATAATCATATGATCCCAGAGCTGATAATATATTAGTGGAGATTTAAGATATCAATAACGGCAACAATTGTTGTTACTAATGATAAAGTTTCCTGTGGTGAATGTTTGAAAGAAAATACAAGGATAAGTGTGTGTATACATTTTTTTATAAAAAAACTAAGAATCACAATTATTAGAAAAAATAAAATTAAAAGACAAATAAATATTATATTAAAATATAATTAACAAACAAATAAAATTCATCAAACACTGACGAGCATGCATGAGTAGGCTGAAATGCTCGCCAACCATGTATGCGTGACGAGTACACGCGTGTGCGTAAGCTAATTAAGGTGCCACCCTGCGTGGTAAATGAGTATAAGAGATGCAATAAATGATAATAATTTTTTATTTAACATAGACACAGACCGTTAATTCTCTCCTACAGCTGGAGGAGGACTGGATGCAATACAGAAACGGAATCGAGTAAAGGGTTCGTACTTACTAACGAAGTTTGAACGTTTTAAAAGGAGTCAGAAATTTACATAAATTATAATACATGTTAATTTTTTAATAGGGGGGCGAAACCAATACTTTAAAAAATAATCTTTCGGTCGAAAAATTAACATTACAACCCTTGTTAACCTTAACCCTTTGTTGGTATACTGTAAGCCTTTTGTAAAGATATTTGCGTTTAGAAAATCGACAAGAACGTGTAGAATTTGGATGGATTCAATACTAGCCTTCTTTTTGATGTTCTACATGTTTTGTATGTTAATACTGTAAGGGATTTTATCTAGGTAGACTGTGGAAATCAGTGGTGCGCGGAGCTTGGAATAAGTGAGAGGGGGGCGGAAATTTTTGAAATCCAATATACATGTTAATTTTTTCTAGTGAGGGGGTCGAAACTACTATTTTTAATTAAAAATAACATTTTGATCGAAAAATTAACAATACGGATGGAAAAAGAGGGGGCGGTCTCCCCCTAGCCCATAAATAGCTTCGCCCCATTGCGGAAATACTATCACAATAAACTAAGGTTACGTGATAACTTAGCACAAATAGTTCGTGAAGAAAGTTATGAAACCAAGTTATTTCAGCTGCTGCATTAGCAACCTTATGGCATTTAGCTTTAACCTGTTGCATAGCTTTTGAAGGACGTGGGATGCCTGAAATATGTCATTTTTCTGCTCAGAATAGTTGATTTATAAGTATTTTGTTAGAAAATTTTATAAGTATTAAATCTGGGCTCCTCCGTTTTGTTTTTAACAATCATTTGAAGAGGCATATCTACATAGAAGCCTTGCAACTTTGTGAATTATAATATTACTAACTTATTGACCCCGTGTATTACATGGGATAATTCGTAAAATTATATTAAATAATATGAATTAGCAATTAAATATAAATATTGTAAAATGATTTTTTGAGATAATCAACCTTTTGTTTTTTAATTTGTAGACCGAAGTTAATTAAAAAAATATTAATTTTAAAATAATCATAGATTTGATAATCAAACAAATTTGGAATCAATCATAAAATATAATTATCATCATTATTCTTTCTTTTTTTTTTAATTAGAATTTAAAATTTTTGTATTGAGTGTCTTGATAATTTAATTTGAAACTTTTTAAATTTCAAAATTATTAATCAAAAATAGAAAGTTTGATATGATTAAATTTTCAATAATATTTAAAGGAAATAAATATCATCTTTTAAAATTAGGAAGTTTGACTTGATTACATTTATTAAATTTAATTTATGTTTAATATATTAAAGATTAATATAATTGTGACAAGTGGTATCAATTGCAATTTGTCCAATTATTTAATGACATATATGGCATGTATTTTAACCAGAAAACGGTAAGTGACGGAATGTTATTATTTTATTATATAGTATAGATTTTTCTTTATACATGTTTTGAACATACCTTACTTTAAAAATAATATTTATACAATTATAAATCACTAATAAAAGTAATTTTGCCTTATTCCTCCGAAAGATTAACATAGTAAGTGATTGAATTCTATAAATGATCACTATAGTTTAATCAATTACATGTTGGTTTTCAGTGTTAAAGAATTACAAATCCAGTATAATATTTGTGAAAAAGGTTCCATAAATGATCATTATGGTTTGATTAGATTGCATGTTTGGTCTCAAACATTAAAAACTTAGTTCAAACATTTTTAAGATATCTTACTACTATATATAATACATATTGGTGAGAGAATACCAAATCTCTTAATTTTAAGAGACGTACAACTAGAAGAGCTTAGGATATAACCCTCCAAAGCTTAGTAAGTTATATTTATATACATTGGTTGCCTTCTTTCCCATCCCCTTAAATTTTTTTTGCCGTTTCCTTCTCCTTCCCCCAAATGAACAGAGTTGCCCTCTCTTTTTTGCCATTTCCTTGCTCTTTTCTTAACCACATGGGAATTCTCAACACCAGAGCTACTCTGAAGCATGAAGACGAAAGAGGCAAGCATATTTTCTTGGATTGTTCACTTCTGAGCTATCCACACACGAAATCAGCAGTAATGGCTCCATTTTCAAATTTCAAAACCTGGATTTCTCCTATAAAGACTTCGACTTGGTTCTCTTGCCTTCGGCTCATTCGGTTTCACATCTGGTTCTCTTGCTTTTGGCTCTCCGAAACTACCTCAGAAATTGGTAAGCTTCTCCTAATTTCAAACCTATTCGTAGTTTAACCTAAATTAATGTTTTGTTGTTTGACTGGTTCAGAAGTTCTAGGCACAGGTTCTTCATCTGCTTTTATTGCTTTTGGCTTTCTAAGGTTCCTCATAATCTGGTATCCTCCTCACAATTCGTATATATGTTCTATTTGTTTTGGGTAAAAGTTAACAAGCTTAATTCTTAGCAAAACCGAATTAGAAAAGTGGGATCATGTGTTTTACAATCAAAGATATTAAATATTCGTAAACTGCAATAGAAATATCCTCGAGGATCCTTAGGGATATCCCTAAAGATGAAACAAGAAAAATAGCCAAACACACGAGATTTGTACAAGGAAAAGCCCTTAATCTCTTAGGATTGCCAGCATAAAAACCTCAGGAGGTGACAAATGTCACTCTGCCTAGTTTTGTTAACAATAAAATGATTACAATACAACGAAAGAGCACAAAATGATCGATGCTAAGTACGCAATTGAGCTTCTGTGATTATCAGTGTGTTTCATGTCCTATATTGATCAATTACCTCGGTATATATAAAATAAATTTACAAACAAGCTAACATTAACGTTTAAAAGACCGTTGTGCATATCTCGGCACTTTCCAAACGTGAGAGACTTGTTCAAAATAATGGTGTCAATCTCTCGGTGCCGTGTTCCAAGATAAGTCAGTTGGAGTCCCATTCCGTGATTTTTGCTGAGTCGTATAACATCCTGTCACTTCCTGAAATCTTGCAAACCAGATTAGGAATAAACAGAGATAATGATTAGTCAGTTATAAATCCCCAAATATCCCTAAATATCCCTGATCCTGAAATATCACGGGTAAAATTTTTAGCGCATAACAATTGCCCCCAATTTTTACAGATAATGATTCACAGCTATAAAAATTCGAATTTCAAATTTTAAATTGGACGGTTTCAAGATTAAACGGACGGTTGTGATTGTTGTGGGTCAATTTTTATGGTCTGAGATTCGGGATAGCCGAGGATAATCCGGAATATGGGATCCTTAAGTATCCTCACATATCCTCAAATATCCTCATATATCCTGAATGCTAACGTTGTTAATCGATCTTTTCTCTGTATAGCTTGACTTAGTCTTGTAGGTAACTTATTATGGACGTGTTTTACCTAAAAGTCGGGATAAAATCAAAGAAAACGTGGTAAACGTGCTAAATAACTGCTACAAGTGGAGAACAAGTCACCAACGGTCATATTGACTAGATTTGACCTAAATATTCGGAGTTTAGTTGACAGAAGCGCTTACACATGTTTAATGGACGTGGTAGCTGCCACAATGGAGGACATGGTCATGATTCCAGGATTCTCGCCGGAATATTCGGGAATATCCTTGTATCATTTTTACTATAAATTGAGGCAACATCGATCTACGAAAAGACACACAATTCACTTAGTCTACTTCTGATTATCTGTTATTCGCAGCATTCATAGTTCAAGAACACTTAGTGATCGATCAATTGCGCCCTTGTATTGTAATTTCATATTTTTTGTATTAATAAGAACAAGGCTGAGTGACGATTGTCACCTCCCGAGGTTTTTATGCCGGCAATCCTAAGAGATTAAGGGCTTTTCCTCGTATAAATCTCTTATGTTTGGCTATTTTTCTATTTTATATTCTGAAATATCCCTAGGGATCCTCAGGGATATTTTTATCGCATTTTTAATATAAAATGTTTTCTTGATTATAAAGCACAATATCCCACTAAACTAATTCGGTTTTGCTAAAAGTTACACTTGTTAATTTTTACCCGAAACAATTTGGCGCCCACCGTGGGGCAAACTTGTGTTTTTTATAACAAAAACCTTGTTTAAAGGCGTTTTCAGAAGAAATATAGTGAAAAATGGCTTCACAACCGAGATCAACTTCTTCATTACATATTGTTTCTGCTGCTACTACTAACGTATCCTCGCAGATTCCTGTTTTTTCCAAGAAATCGGATAATCCTAGTAATCCTGGGAAGAAACCCACATTTGTGGACGAAAGTGCCCCATCAACAAAGATGACCACTTCTGTTCCTATACTTGTTTCTAACAATGAAATTTTGAGTATGTTTCAACAGGTTCAGCAGCAAATGTTGGATCAACAGAAAATGAATCAAAGGCTTCTTAGAGAAATGAAAACTTTGAGGGCTGAAAAGAATAAACAGAAAGAGACTTCCACTCCATTGGCTCCAAGGATCCTGGATTTCGGGACATCAGGGATGTCTGGGAATCACTCAGGAGACTTTATTCCCATGCAAAATAGTCTCGGGGATCCTTCGGGATCCCAAGGATTAAGGATATCTCGGGATAATACCAATATCCTGGGAACCTCTTGTCTAACTCCTATTGCCAGCAATACTTTTAACTATTCTCCCGTTGATACTAATAACTTTGGTTCTATGCAGGAATCCGGATTAACTCCACAAGTGGCTAAAGAAATCCAGAAACTCAGGGATATGATCTCTAGTGTTCCCGGAGTGGTCAAGCCTATTCCTGAGGTTTCTGTCACAACCCACAGGATCTCTAGATTTGCTCCGCCAATATGTGATGCTGAGATTCCAAAGAGATTCCAAACTCCAACCATGAAGCTGTATGATGGAACCACAGACCCTGAAGAACATGTGGCACAATATAGGGAAAGGATGGAGACTAACCCTATACCCCCACATTTTTGTGCAAGGGATTTGGTTCAACATTGACAGGGGCAGCCCTGAAATGGCTGCTTAATGTTCCTCCTTATTCTATTACTTCATTTGCTCATTTAATTAATCTGTTTAACAATCAGTTTTCTTGTAGCAGGACATTCGAGAGGCTAACCAGTGATATTTACAGGATAACCCAGGGATCCGACGAATCCCTCAGGAGCTATGTCAACAAGTTTGGCTGAGAATCCCTGGATATCCCTAATCTGGATATCACTACGGTTGTTCAAGCATTTAAGATGGGTTTACAAAGAGACTCACCGTTTTATGATGACTTGGTTATGAATCCTTGCAGGAATATGGACGAGGTTCGAAACTGCGCATTAAGGTTTATAAGATTGGAGGATGATAAGGATATCCAAAAGAGGATCACCACTACACCTCCCAATGATCAAGGAAAGAGAAAGTTGGATTCACCTACCAGCAAGTCATTCAAGTCCAAACCATACTACAAAGCTGACAATCACAAGATCAATTCAGTGGATGAAGATGAGGATGATGAAGAATATCCCAGGATATCCGAGTATTGTTTTTCTGCTGATATCCCTGAACTAATGTGTGCTATGCAGGACTTAGGTGAAAAAGCTAGATGGCCACCAAAGGAAAAGAAGTTCGCAACCAGGGATAAGTCCAAGTGGTGTGCCTTTCATGAAGACTTCGACCACATAACCGACGATTGCATTGCACTAAGGAAAGAAATAAGCTATCTACTAAGCAAAGGACATCTCAAAGAACTACTGTGGAAAAAGAAAGAAAGAAGACAGGATTCCAACGGATTCCCAAAAAGAGCCGCATCACCACCTAAAGATGCAAAGGTAATCAACTTTATTTCAGGTGGTTCTGATATTTGTGGCACTTCTTATTCTGCAGCTAGGAAACATGCCAAAGAAGCCAAGTTAGAGAATGGAGAGAGACCCACAAAGACATCTACACTTACCACAGAGACCGTGGTATCCTTTGAAGAGCAAGATCGCGAGAATATCCTGGATCCTCATCATGATGGGTTAGTCATTACATTATATGTAGCTAACCACTATGTACGCAGGATACTTATAGATGGAGGAAGCTCAGTCAACATCTTCCAATTGGAAACACTCAAAAGGATGATTATCCTGGTTGGATTCAGTGGTGAAGCTAAGGCCACTGTTGGAGAGATCAAGCTACCGGTATACATCGAGGGGGTAAACTCTATGCAATGTTTTTGTATAATAGATTCCCTATCTTGTTATAATATTATACTAGGTAGACCTTGGATACATGACATGAAAGCGGTTCCTTCAACCTATCATCAATGTGTCAAGCTGCCAACACCATGGGGAGTAGTGAAGATCAACAGCGATCAGCAAGAAGCCAAGGAGTGTTATTCGCCTTCGATGAAGGGAACAACCAAACCTTCATCAGCATAGCAATCAAAGTGTGACCTTGGGGATACTCAGGAATATAGGGAAAAAGAAGTAAAGGAAGTACCTTTAAATCCTGACGATCCTGAGGTCAAGGTCCTTACAGGGACGAATATCCCTAAGGAGATTGAAGAGAAATTGATTTCTTTTTTAAAATCAAGAATTTCCACATTCGCATGGAAACATGAGGATATGACAGGAATATCCTCAGATGTGATTACTCATAAGTTAGGGATAGATAGGAATATTAAGCCTGTCCACCAAAAGAGAAGGAAATTTGCACCCGAAAGAAATCGAATCATTCAAGAGGAAGTAGAGAAACTCCTCAAAGCAAAAATGATTAGAGAGGTGAAATTTCCAAAGTGGCTAGCCAATGTAGTCGTGGTTCAAAAGAAGAATGGAAAATGGAGAGTTTGTGTGGATTACATAGACCTCAACAAGGCTTGTCCCAAAGACCCATTTCCATTACCACATATAGACTCTATGGTAGATGCAACAGCAGGACATAAAATGTTAACCTTCATGGATGCATCAGCAGGCTTTCAACAAATTCAAATGGAACCTTCAGACCAAGAAGATACAACCTTCATGACGCCAACAGGGATATATTGCTATACAGCAATGCCATTTGGCTTGAAGAACGCTGGAGCCACATACCAAAGACTTGTCAACATGATGTTCAAGGAGAAACTGGGGGACACTATGGAAGTGTATATTGATGACATGGTGGTCAAATCGAAGATAACTGAAAATCACCTTACGGATCTTCAAGAATCCTTCGATATCCTGGATCGCTACAATATGAAACTTAACCCATCTAAGTGTCATTTTGGGGTAAGATCAGGAAAGTTCTTGGGATATATGGTCACTAAAAGAGGAATAGAGGCTAGCCCGGAACAAATTCAAGCAATCTTTAACCTCAAATCCCCAAAGAACATAAAAGAAGTGCAAAGACTAACAGGAAGAATAGCCATACTCAACAGATTCATCTCAAGGTCTTCCGACAAATTTAAAGGATTCTACGATATTCTTAAAAAGAATAAGAAGTTCCAATAGGATGAAGAGCATGAGAAGGCACTTCAGGATCTAAAGGAATATTTATCCTCACCGCCGTTGCCCATGAGACCAGAAGATGGTGAACCACTATCATTGTACTTAGCAGTATCCCGAACTACTTTAAGTGCCGTGTTAGTTAAGGATCATCAGGGATCACAACATCTTGTGTATTATGTAAGTAAAAGCCTAGTAGATGCTGAGACTAGATATTCTCACTTAGAAAAGCTAATTCTGGCTTTAGTTATGGCATCAACTAAGCTTAGGCATTACTTTGAAACACATAGAATACATATTAAGACAAATTATCCTATCAAATCTGTATTGAGAAAACCTGAGCTGTTAGGAAGGATGGCAAAATGGTAAGTTAAACTCAGCACCTATGATTTGATCTATGATCCAAGAATAGCAATTAAGTCACAAGCTTTAGCAGACTTTGTGGCTAATTTTAGTAATGATATACAACCAGAAGTGGATCTAGAAATCAAACTCTTAAATGAAGATACTGGTGAGTGGACTTTGTTCACTGATGGATCTTCAAATGTAAGAGGAACAAAACTAGGCATCATACTAAAATCGCCACAGGGGGCATAATACCCCAATCGATTAGTTGTGAATTCCAAGCAACTAATAATGAAGCAGAATATGAGGCCCTAATAGCAGGACTTCAATTGGCTAAGGATATGAACATCAGAAACCTGCATGTTTTTGTCGATTCCCTATTGATAGCCAATCAATTTAACGGTTCTTATATGACTAAAGGAGATAAATTGACGAAATACTTAGAAATAGTTAAGGATATTTCAGGATATTTTTTCAGTTTTGATATAACTCAAGTACCAAGGGATGAGAATGCCGAAGCAGATGCACTAGCAAACTTAGCATCATCTCTAAGGATTCCTGAGGATATCAATATCCCTATCCTTCATATTTTAAGACCAGCGATAGATATGCAGGAAATAGATCAGGATAGTGAACCCGAGAATATCGAAGTTCATCACTCAGAAGTACATGAAATATCCTGGACTACCCCTATTAAGAACTACTTTCAAACAGGAAAGATACCTGATGAAGAAACAAATCCTAGAGCTTTTAAAACAAAAATATCTAAATACACAATCATACGAGATATCTTATACAGGAAATCAATATCAGGCCCATACTTGAGGTGTTTGGAGAAACCTGAAAGTTTGGAAGTAATGAAAGATATCCATGAAGGAGATTGTGGAAATCATACTGGGGGAAGAGCATTATTCTCAAAAATCCACAGAATAGGATACTTTTGGCCGACCATGAGGAGAGATGCAATTCTTATTCCCATAAGTGTGATGCTTGTCAAAGACATAGCAATATACTTCATCAACCAGCCGAACCTTTACATCCAATAGTCTTATCATGGCCATTCATGAAATGGGGAATGGATATAGTAGGAAAATTACCCAAAGCACCTGGAGGAAAGGTGTTTATGCTTGCTATGACAGATTACTTCTCAAAGTGGATTGAGGCTGAAGCCTTTGTGCAAGTTAGAGAAAAAGAAGTAATCTCATTCATAAAGAGAAATATCCTGACTAGATTTGGGATACCCGCAGAAATCACTTGTGACAACGGGTCTCAATTCATAGGCAAAAGGACTACAAACTTTTGTGAAAGCTGGGGCATAAAGATGATCACCTCTACACCTATTCACCCTCAAGCTAATTGTCAAGCAGAATCAAGCAACAAAATTATAATTAACAACCTTAAGAAAAAGTTGGGATCTAAGAAAGGAAAGTGGGCTGAAGAACTTCCATTTGTTCTATGGGCTGACAGAACAACCACAAAGAATGCAACCAGTCAAACACCATTTTCTTTAGTTTATGGTTCTGAAGCCGTTCTCCCAACTGAAATGGTTGTCCCTACTGCAAGATCAAGTTTGCAAAATCTAGAATCCAACAAGGAAATACTATCTGAGGATCTAGATACTATTGATGAACTTAGGGATATTGCAAGAATAAGGATGGCAACATATCAACAAAAGATAGCTAAATCCTATAATAAGAATATTAGGATACGAAGATTTTAAGTTGGTGATTTGGTTTTAAGAAAGGTATTTCAGAATACCACCAATCCAGCTGATGGAAAACTTGCTCCAAAATGGGAAGGACCCTATAAGATAGAATCCGAAGCTGGAAAAGGGGCATATAAGTTGACCAACATGGAAGGAGAACCTCTTCCAAGATCTTGGAATGCCATTCATCTTAAGCTATATTTTATTTAAAAGTTTTGGTATCAAACCATAAAATATTATCACACTATAATCTAAACATTACATATTCTGATATATTCTTATATATGCCTATATATTCTTGTATATTCCTAATTATCATGCTACTAATCAGGCATATGAGGGGCATCAAGAATCCTGATTCCCAGCTATGCAAAAATCTTATTGTTTTGTAGGTATAGCAGGAGAAGAGATGAGACTTTATGTCTTAACCCAAGTTCTGACCTGAAATCAGAACTTGATCAAGACCCGCACTGACTTTATGTCTAGCTGCAAAGTTTTGACCTGAAATCAAAACTGTAAAAGACCCTTGCTAAGAAGAGATGAGACTTTATGTCTTAACCCAAGTTCTGACTTGAAATCATAACTTGAACAAGACCTGCACTGACTTTATGTCCAGCTGCAAAGTTTTTGACCTGAAATCAAAACTCAAGAGACTCTTGTCTCTCATGACGACTTAGGGCTCATGCCCTCGCCAGTTGCGCACGTTTATCCTATTATAGTCTGAGATAATGGGACCAGTACACGCATGAGTGGCTGACAATTTCATTATCAAGGGCTGTAACTAAGGATCCTCCGAAATATCCCGGTATAGTTGGAGATTTTGAGACCAGTACACTCATGAGTGGCTAATAATTTCATTTTCAAAGACTATTACTAGGGATCCTCCGAATCTCTGCCTTGTCGCCAGTATTCCGGCCTTAGTCGCCAGTATTTCGGCCATAGTCGCCAGTAATTTTGGCCTTAGTCGCCAGTTTAATCGGCCTTGTCGCCAGTATCTTGGGCTTATCCCAAGTTTTCTTGTTTTTCAGTTTATGCAGGACAGACTTTCAAGGATACTTGGGAATCGCAATATATTTGGGGATATTAAGGTATGAAATTCTTTTTGATGTTTTGACAGGAACAAAGAAGATTTCAAACTAAACCTACTATCTCGAAAAATTGGTATTTGTTTCTTAACTATTCTTTATTTCTAATTATTTTCTATATATTCTCATGCCTGATAGTATGCATTGTACTTATTTCTATTTAGGAATATGTTATATATCATATGCACATTTCTATTTAGGGGCATGTTAAATTGGATTACCAATTACGTCATGTACTAAGGTAACTCTAAACAGATGATAACACTTAAACATATGTCTAAGTTATTTATAATCACTCAGGTAGTTAAATCCTTAGTCGAATTAGGATAAGTCTAGCTTGAACTATTCTTAATGATTCCTAAGTATACCTAATAAAACTTATAAAGAACTATTCTTAACTTAAATGTTTGACGTATAAAGAGTTACATGTAACTTAAATCAAACATAACAGTAGTATTTATTAAATTTAGAGTACTTCAGAGTATTTAAGGATATCTGAAAATAAACAAATATGAACACTATAACACTAACCGGAATACTAGCTGTTATATTACCAAAAGCAGTTAAAATTAACACGTTAGGCTTTGTCATGAAACTCATAATTCCTCCACCTAACACATTAATAATGTTTAGCTAAAGAAAACTATTGTAATATATATTGATATTTCAGATTGCTTTTTCTTAGCATATTTGGTATGTTTTCCTAAACCATGTGTTTGTTTTAAGGTATAAACAATCTCTTTATTTACAGATATTCTAGTATGTAAAAACATTTGAAGATATTGGACATAAGTTGCTAGCTAATAGACCTGAGTCAATAGTTATTTGACTTATTCATAATACTTAAAATTATCAAAGTATTATATGGCCTTGCACCATCACTAAATATTTCAAACTGTTGCATTAAGATATTCAACAATTTGTTCTACATAATGGGTTTTAGCTTAAGAGATAACCTAAACAATAAAGTTTTAGATGTCTCATATAACTCTAAAGAAGAAAATATGGAGATAAGAATACTTGTAAATCCCAAATCTCAAGGAATATCAAGAAAAATCCTCACAAATGTTAAGTCTGAAAAATTTTAAAGTTGTATGTATTAAAAAAAAACTTACAAAATTTTTGGGGCAATTGTTGTGGGTCAATTTTTATGGTCTGAGATTCGGGATAGCCGAGGATAATCCGGAATATGGGATCCTTAAGTATCCTCACATATCCTCAAATATCCTCATATATCCTAAATGCTAACGTTGTTAATCGATCTTTTCTCTGTATAGCTTGACTTAGTCTTGTAGGTAACTTATTATGGACGTGTTTTACCTAAAAGTCGGGATAAAATCAAAGAAAACGTGGTAAACATGCTAAATAACTGCTACAAGTGGAGAACAAGTCACCAACGGTCATATTGACTAGATTTGACCTAAATATTCGGAGTTTAGTTGACAGAAGCGCTTACACATGTTTAATGGACGTGGTAGCTGCCACAATGGAGGACATGGTCATGATTCCAGGATTCTCGCCGGAATATTCGGGAATATCCTTGTATCATTTTTACTATAAATTGAGGCAACATCGATCTACCAAAAAACACACAATTCACTTAGTCTACTTCTGATTATCTGTTATTCGCAGCATTCATAGTTCAAGAACACTTAGTGATCGATCAATTGCGCTCTTGTATTGTAATTTCATATTTTTGTATTAATAAGAACAAGGCAGAGTGACGATTGTCACCTCCCGAGGTTTTTATGCCGGCAATCCTAAGGGATTAAGGGCTTTTCCTCGTATAAATCTCTTGTGTTTGGCTATTTTTCTATTTTATATTCTGAAATATCCCTAGGGATCCTCAGGGATATTTTTATCGCATTTTTAATATAAAAGTTACACTTGTTAATTATTACCCGAAAGAGTGATGAGGATAGCGGTTACTGTAGTGTGTTAGTTTTTTCTGCATATAATGATCACGTATCTCTCTTTCAATTCACAATCCTCTCTCAATCGTCTTCTCCGGTAAGTTCCTACTCATTATCCTCTGTTTCTCTTCTTTTTTAGTTTGATAAAATGTCGAACTCCAACTCTTCATCCGAATCCGACGATTTCTTTGACCAAAACATACAGCCATATACTGAGCAGAATGTGTGTATCTTCGATGATGACTACATCGACTCCATGCAACTGTCTCAGGCATTCCCTGAAGAAGCCACATTTCGTCGTTTCGATCCTAACCTCAAGGCCAATCACAGATCCTCCTCTTGGGTTTGTTTTTCGGAGTACCCCTTTTTCTTTAGGACTGTCCTTTCCTTTTCCTCCTCTAATTTCAGAGCTTTTACGCATCACCCTTCTCTGTTATCCCCAACTGATGCCAATGGGTTGGCGTTTACTTGTTACTCTCCATAGGCTGAACCAAAAATATGGTCTGAGGATTGGGGTCCCTGAAATTTCTTTTGTCTATCAACTTCGTACCCATGGTTATTCCCGTTTTCTACTCCAAAGGAGAAGCAGTGCTCCTATTCTGGTTCATGGGATTACTATGAACGAAGTGGATTGGAGAAACAAATTTTTCTTTGTAAACCGGAGTTCCATCCCTGGGGGAGGTCTCTTCCCGTCAATTGGTTGTTAAAGGGTAGGATTTCTAGGTTTATTTCTTCTTAGTGTAGTTAAATTTTTGATGATTAATTTACTTATGTCATTTGTTTTCGGCACCGAAGTTTGAATCATTGATCGCAGAAAGTGAGGATACCGAACAGAAGGTACGAGCCCTATTGCAAATAGAAGAGATGGAGCGGAATTTTGGAGTATCATTAAGAGCTGGTATCCCTATCATATCCCCATCCCAGAGTACATCTTCCCAACAATTCCAAGCCCAAATGACATCAGGTATCATCTCTTAGGTTTGTTGGTGTTGATTTAGTTTATGGTTCTTATTTTATTTTCTATTTCGTAGCGTTTGCCTTCGATCTTGAGGATCTTAGTGGTTTTTTAACCAACTTGACTGGAGATGTGGCTGAGGCTTCTGATGCAGCGGTGAAGACAACTAGTGCGGTAGAGACGAGCGAAGAAGAGGAGGGCGAGGATATAGGTGCTGGTGCAAGTGCAAGAGGTGAGATGGGGATGGGCGATGAGGACAGAGTTGATGACGTCTGAGTCCATCATATTTGTGGTTCTTTTTATGATACTTTGTACTTTGAACAATGTTGTGATGTTAAGTCCCGAGATAGGCAGACAATTTCTGGATTTTTAGGTGGAGGGACCATGTGTTTACATGGCGAAGCCTAATATATTGATTTTATATATAATGGTTAATCTTTTGAATTTCTAGTTATCTTTGAGGATGTTTCATGATATTTTGTTGGATCAATATTGGAATATATATGTATTGTCTTGTGTTTCAATATGGCTTCGAATTATTTCAAGGATATTTTAAGGATATTTTTGATAGAAAGTTATATTATCTTTAGCGTGTCAAACTCTTGTGTTTCGCAAATATTATTATTTTCCTTAAAATGTTTCAGAATATTTTATAATTTAGAAATAACTAAGAATTTCGACTATCTTGATCAGGATAGTGATTATAAGTAAATTAAGAATATAACTATAGTTTTCATTATTAGGTGATGTACTTTCTAGAAATATTCGTATTAATTATACAAGTTTTTATTTCAAGATCAGATATTTCTAAGTGAAGGTATTTATAACGCTAATTTCATAATAGCATAATCAGAAATAAAGATTGCTGTAGAATATTGGAAAGGTTAAGAAATAAATACCAACACCTTGAAAGAGTAGACTCATTCTTGAAGCCTTCTTTATCCCTGTTAAAATAGTATAATAGTTACATACCTCGATATCCTTAGGTATGTTGTAGGTGTATGCGATATCCCGAAATATTCTTGAAAGTCAATTCCTACACATATTCAAAAAGAAGAAAAAATTGGGACGAGCCCAATATATTGGCGACTATGGCCGGTTAGACTGGCGACTAAGGCCGAAGATACTGGCGACAAGGCCAATTATACTGGCGACAAGGCTGGTTATACTCACGACAAGGCCGATTATACTGGCGACTAAGGCCGAAGATACTGGCGACAAGGCCGATTATACTGGCGACAAGGCCGAAGATAAAGGCGACAAGGCCTATTATACTAGCGACAAGGCCGATTATACTGGCAACAAGGCCGAAAATACCTGAGACTAAGGCCCGGTTGTATAGCATATGAATGCTATAAATCGAAGGATCCCTGGTAATTATCTTTGAAAATGAAATTTTCAGCCACTCATGCGTGTACTGGTCCCAAAATCTTCAACAATAACAGGATAATTTGGAGGATCCATGATTATAACCCTCGATAACGAAATTTTCAGTCACTCATGCGTGTACTGGTCCCATTATCTTGGATTATAATAGGATATACGTGCGCTACTGGCGAGGGTGTATGAGCCCTAGTTCGGTTGAGAAATAAAAGTCCCTTGAGTTTTGATTTCAGGTCAAAACTTGCAACCAGACAAAGAGTCTGTGCATTGATCTTCTACAAAATTTTGATTTCAGGTCAAAGCTTGCATGAGATGAATGGTCTATGCTCTAGGTCTTGATCAAGTTTTGATTTCTGGTCAAAACTTGGGCTGAGACATAGAGTCTCGTATCTTCTCCAGCTATACCTGCAAAACATTAAGACTTTTGCATGGGTGGAAATCAGGAATCCTAATACCCCTTCCAATGCTTGAGTTAGTGTCAAGATAGTTTAAGAATATATCAGGATATAAGTGTAGGGACATAAGATCATAGAAATATTTCATGGCAATAAAAATCATATAAAGTAAGTTTTAAGATGGATGGCATTTCATGACCTCGAAAGAGGTTCGTCTTCCATAGTGGTTAACTTGTATGCCCCTTTCCAGCCTCAGATTCGATTCTATAGGGTCCTTCCCATTTTGGGGCAAGTTTCCCATATGATGGATTGGTAGTATTCTGAAATGCTTTTCTTAAAACCAAATCTCCAATTTGGAATCTTCTGATCCTTATATTCTTATTGTAGGATTTGTGTATCTTTTGTTGATAACTAGCCATCCTAATTTTTGCAATATTCCTAATTTCATCGATAGTGTGTATATCCTAAGATAATATTTCATTGTTAGCTTCTATAGTCTATAGACTTGTTCTCGCGGTAGGGAAAATCATCTCAGTTGGGAGTACAGCTTCGGAACCGAATACTAATGAGAATGGTGTCTGAACAGTCGCGGAAATTAAGTTACCTAGCAGCGGAATAATATATATTTGATAATGGAGCGGAAATTAAGTTGTCAGACACTACATTGTTTGATAAAACATAACAAAGTAAATATTGTTATTTCAAAAGACATAATATGCATGTAGTGCAATTCCTGTGATCTTTCTCTAAGTGCACTCCTGTTCCATGTGCCATTCAGCTAGTTACCTGAGAATACATGTTTAAGAAAAAGTGTCAAGACATAGGTTGATGAGTTCACAGGTTTTGATATACAAAAATAATAAGCAAAATGTTTGTCACGTGTCATGTTGTTTATCAAATGTTAGTCATGAGCCCTAGGCTATAACTGTCAGTTGCGTCTCTACCGAACTAGACTTCTTAGTCCTTGCCTCCGCCATGTCTCGTAATAACAATGGCACGATGGGTCGAGATTACACGTGTCCCGACCTCCAATCAGTATTGTGCCACGTGGGGTTTGTCACCCCCATTGGATCTATTCAAACTCACCTCGTTGTTTGTACATTAACGGTAAGACTGTTCGAGGGCTTTGTTACGATACAACACTTATGTTTGTCTAATAAACCAGCATACACAATATGTTGGTACAAGTAGTAAATGTTTGACTCGATTCAACAAGTATTCTCCCCCTATTTCAAAAGTTTGTAAAAGAGTTAAAGAGGGGCCGTAAACTCACCTTAGTGATAATTAGGTAATGCGTAAGCACCTGCTTCGTAGATGAGTCGGTCACCGTCTACCTATATCGTATAGCGTATGTGGGTTCGTGTATGTGACCGTATTTCGTGTTCGTGCTCGTCTTTTTGCCCAACAACCCTCGGTTGTTATGTTTGCCCATGTCGGTCCACATTGACCGTGTTTGTCCGTGGTTGATCGTGTTTGATCGTGTTTGACCGTGTCAAGTCAACGACCCATTGGTGAACCATGTGTCGGTGATAACTCGTGTAACATTCGTGATTGTTCTCATTGTGTGCCAAACACGTAAATCGCGTTTATGGACAACTTACTATTTATAGTAAGTTTCCATTTTTGTAGCAAGTTTCACAACACGTTTCCTTTTAATGATTCTAACATGCTCATTAACCTTACGTGATCATGTTATCACTTTGCACATTGTTACATATAGTTAAATGAACATATAAACCATTTTCATTCGTCAAAGTTTCCTAAAATGGGAAGTTTCTAGTTTTGACATGTTCAACAACAAAAATCACATAACTTATCTACACAATAATCATATTACATCGTGTTAAGCCATTTAGCATGTACACATCATGTATTGCATTCCTAGTTTATGAGTTCATATAATAAAGTTTCTAAAATTAGTAAGTGTTAGTTAAAGCATCCTTTGAACCAAAACTAAACCATGGTTTTGGCTATTAATCATATCATGAATCATATCCCATTGTTTAACACTATTTATTTCACCAAAGTAATTGGTTATCAAGATTTCTCAAAATAAAGTTACTAAAAATAGTAACTATACCTAAATGTTCATCAAATGACGATTCTATCATCCTTAATCCTTCCCTAATGCATAAATCATCATCATGTATCACAAATCATCATTTAAAGTTGCATGTATGAACATACAACATCATTTAGCAAGTCTTGTAGTTCAAAAGTTACTAAAAATAGTAATTATGTCACATAGGCCATTTATGACCATTTTAAGAATAACAAATCATAACACACATCCATATATCATCAATAATCATTTATCATTATCCAAAATCATTCAAAATACCTTAGATCATACATGCATGCAAGTGTTCATGAACATTTCATAGGTTCATGACCCCAAATCATACTTTCATCAACAAGGCTTATCATAGATCATCATAGATTGTCACACCCCGAGACGGCGAGCTGGATCGAATTTCCCGTCGGGCGGAAAGTTCTCGGGACGCGATATCATTTGATAATCAAAATGATCTGATTGTTTACATAGCACATGATAAATAAATGAGAAATGCTAACGTGACAATGAAATAGAATTACAAAGTTAAATTGCATTGTTTCCTCATAATTTAACTAAGTAAATCTAATCAAAAGAATCAATGAGTTTCTATCTTGTAACTGTACAAGATATACAAAAGATGATTCATTGTTTTGTCATCCAAAAATATGCAACACAAAATGAAGCTAGGTATTCTAAAAGTCCACTAGCTTAGTTCTTGAATATAGGCAACTACACATGTTCGTCACCTGAGAAAACATGCAAGTAAACAAAGTCAACACTAGGTTGGTGAGTTCATAAATTTGATAATTGAAAACCTTGAATTGTTCACATACATAATCACAATGTCATACTTGTTGTTTGTAAGTTGTTTGATTCACCTGTTCACACAATGGCCTTTCCATAGTTATATTTACAAGTGATATCTCATCCTATTAGCTATGCTTATATATAGGGCATATGTAGGGGAACAAGCCTCAGCCAACATCCCACCACATATTTAATAGAACTTAATACCACTTGCAATACAACTATAGATTCCCATTTTTGTTTCACCCGTCCGTTTGTGTTCATCTCCCATTGTGTCATATGTAGAATAATATAATAAGAGGGGTTTAATTATCAAACCGAAGTATTGATAAACCCTCGATGTGTTAAGGAAATTAGATTAATTTAATCCGATCCTTATTATTATTCCAATGCTTGTGGGGTTAACTGTTAATCACTTTTAAAGATAAGAGTGTTAGTTAACCAATTATTATATGTTCTCAATTTCAAGTGCATAGAGCCTAAAAGGAATCCATAGCAATCCTCACGTAATCAGATTACAATGCATCCGATTTACCTCTACCACTTTGTATTACCGTAGGCCTCATCGAAACTGTTACTAGTAATATGACATGAGAGAAAATAAATTCCTCAGTCTACTAGTCAACAGAACCCGATGGATTATTACAATTTCACTGCAGATTAATATCACCATGTGTCGCTTACCAGACCCTGACTGTTCATCGCCCTGTCACCGGTCATACGTTACCGGCCAAATGAAAATACGATCAACATACTAGCCCTACAAGCTAGAGGTTTGTCAAACCTATGGTACCACAATGCTATCGTCGGTTTAGTCACGTCGAACTAACTGGTCAGTGATTTGTGAAGGGACTTGCAATGATCAAACTTGAATACGTGGCACAAGATTGAAATGATATAATGCAGACAGTTCAATTGTAATCAATTGTATTGCGTTCATCAATGTTATTTGTTCTCAATGTTGTATGTTCTCATTGTTGCTAATAAAGTTATATAAGATCTAGTCTTATTAAACAATATTAGTTGTTGTGTGAATGATGTTGTTATCATGAAGGTACGTTATCATGTTTATCATTCTAGTTGTTTCATATAGTCACCATGTTGCCACTAAAGTGTTGTAGGAACCATTCTTACAACACTTAGTTGACTCAGGTGGTGGATACTGTTTATTGTTGTTCTTGTCATCTTGTTCACCTGTGATAATCTCAATGTTTGTTCTAGTAAGAATAATTTAATGTTATAAGATAGAATCTTATAACCATATTATTCTATTGTGTTGATGATTTATGAAATTGTATTATTATATTCATCTTAGTTGTTTCTGTCATATCATGATCATACAAGCATGCATACAATGATAAACGATAATGAGTCAAGAAATATTATCTAAATCAAAGCATAAGCAATATGTTAAACATAAAACTTTTAAGTAAATAAAAGTTAAGCATGTTTCTCAGCCACGAGAGTTTAAAATCAGTTACGATTAGACAAGGGGCGTATGAACTCACCTTGCTGCTGAAGTGGTTGAATATGTATAAACAAGAAATGCACGTGCTCTTTGTTGCTCTTGTGGTTGTTTTCAAGATCCTGTATTGATTTCATGTTGTTGTAACTTATAAGCACTGTTGTAAAAGTCGTTTTACAAGGCCGAGTACTCTCCGAGTACTCGCTCCAAGGTGTTGTTCCGAGTCCGACTACTTCCTGAGTATTACCCGAGTACTCCCGCCTAGGGCCGAGTACTCTCCGATTACCCGCTCCAAGGACATGTTCCGACCTAGGAGCGCCTAGCGATTTTTGCAACCATGCTTATAAGTATAAGTAATAGGGATTTGTGTACGTGTATGTGTTAGCCCTAACTTGGTTATCACCCCTCTTCTTGGTCATCATTCAGCCCGATCCATTTGAAATAGAATTTATTAACACTTAATCAAATTAGGTTGGGTTTAGTATATTATGTTATGTGTTATATGTCCCACTTCGTTTTGACCTTGTCATGTTGTTTAAAGGTTATGAACCCTTATCCCTTTGTAAAGAATTTTAATTAATCTTTGTTTACTTTGTATAAACATCCTTGAAGCCATTGTACATATTCTAACAAAAACAAGGTGTTAGATTCTAAGAATTTCATTGACCCAAACATTTACCACCTCTGTAGTAAAACTATCAAGTTCCCATTCGAAGTTCCTATGTGCTTATTAGTGAAATGTTTTGTTTACTTCTTTACCTACTTGGGCCGAATGCTTCACATGGACCAACCCAAATAATGTTGGGCCTAACCAAGAAACTTTGGGCCAAATAACTGGGCTAAGCCGTTTGAAATTTGGTTGTGGGCCGGAATAGTCTGCATGGGCTGAATGCATGTATGGGCCGAAGGAGTGTGGATCAAGCTATTTGGCTGAAAGGATTTCACGGATCAAATTTGGGGTGTTGGGCCAATTAGAATCACTTGATCAATTTAGGTGGTGGGCTAGTTCAATCACATGAGCCTAGGATATGGGCTTAATCCTGTCGAAGATGCTGGTTCCAGATTCCAGCGAACCTTGGGTTCGTGTGGGGTAAAGGTTCGGCAGCCACACCCCATCAACTTGAGGGTTCGCCGATTGGAGGTTCGGTGGATGGTGATGCTCAGTTCCAAGGTTCGTAGCATAGTATAGGTTCGTGGGCACCCTAGTTAGTGACTATGCAGGTTCGTAGCTTCATGACTCGGGGAGTGTTCGCCATGAAACAGGTTCGCATCAAAAGGTTCGGGACTCATACGCTCGCCACTTAGGGTTCATAGATGTTGAGGTTCGGCTGGTGGTCACAGGTTCGCGGCTGTCCACAGGTTGGGCTCATGATGCTGGTTCGGCAAGCCAGGGTTCGTGGATGAAGTTGCGGCTTCTAACAGGTTCGGCTGGTCGTAGGTTCGGCCAGCCCAGCCCCCTAGCGAACCAGCCACCCTTCGCCATCATCATCAGCTCCTCGCCCGTTGCAGAACTGTTTCGAAGTTAGTGATGCACCAGGATAGGTTTTCGAGGGTGTAGGGTGAGTGCTCAAGTGTTCTAAAGCGGTTTAGGGTTTTGGTCGAACAAAGGGTTAAGAAAACCCTATTTTTCAGATTTTTCAAGCATCAATACCTCTAGTTTGGCTGGAAAAAACTTCATATCGCTTGTACTTCTTTGTAGAGAAGGTCGAGAGCTTCGTTTAGACACCAAGAACGTCCGATTTCGTCCACAAACGAGCAAGATATAGAGGTTTGAAGTTGGTTTTCTAGAGAGGAGGAGGAGGTTCGGGAATAGTGGTTTTAGAGAGAGAGGATGATGAAAGAAATGAAATCATTAAGGGTATTTATACCCCGAGTGAGTTCGGATTCGTTTCGATTGCTCGTTTCGCGTCTCCGTTGTGTTTCCGTATTGTTACGTGAATTTTACGTATTTTAAATAAAAGAATTTCTTTGATTAATTTTTGATGAGTTTCAAAATTGTAAAACGTAAAATATTATATTTTCTTAAATTATTATCGTTCGTTTCGTTTTTCGTTTTCGTTTCGTCAGAACGCGTCACCTTCGCGCGTATTCGTTTGAATCGTCACCCAAACGAACACGACGACGGTTTTGCTTTCTGATCCTTGTTTTCTACTTTCCAGTCATTATTTCATAACATTAAACTTACAAATATGTTTGTGTGAATCGTCACCCATGCAAACACACTGTCAGTTCATTATTCTGAAACAAAACTGTATTTATGTTCTGAATTGTGTTTCCTCACTGACAGACTCAACTAAACGTCCTGTTTTCACATTGTTTTCATACTGAATTATCGGCCATCTGATTCCTGTCATCTATGGATATCAGATCGCAACCGATATGTTATTGTTGTTTACTTGCACACTGTTGTTTCTCTTGATTCGTTGTCTTAACTGCACTTAGGTTTTCACCTAAATACAAACAACTATTGTTTATCGTGAGTGTTGTACTTACAGTATTTAAGTTTCCACATAAATACGTACAACTGTTTCTTGTATTTTGAATTTTGTTATCACAAACACTGTTCGTACAATTATATTTACACACAGTAAAAGTGAAAGTACACGTACCGTACGGACTTGCCGGACGGCAGGTACTGGATGTCACATAGATGATCAAAATCAGTACATATATCATTAAACCCAGATCTAAAACATCATAAAATCGTGCATGTGTAGATCTAGTGTGTGTATGCAAGCTTTGAGCCTTGCATGTGGGTTTGTGTGTGTTGCATGTGTGAAATGGACATCAAAACTACCTCTCAAGCTCTTGAATCACAGAGAGAAGGTTGTAGCAGTTCTAAAACCCTTCTAAACAGCAATGGTTTGCAGAAAACATGGTGATGGTGATGATCTTCAAGCCCACCAACCTTCTTCTTCAGTCTTCCTAAGAGTTCCTAGCTTCAAGTACCTCAACAATGGCTTCCCAAATGATTTCTTGAGTTTCTAGGGTGGTTGTAGGTGATCTAGGAGGGGTATAACTGAGATGATTGCGTCTGAGTTTAGAAGAAATGATTATGGTAGGATAGAAATGATTTTTGAGTTGCTCAAGAAGATAATCTGCAGTCCCGCCTATCAGGCGCATCGCCTGGCGTGGCGCACCGAGGCAAGGCGTAGCGCGCGGACCAGCCTGGTCAGAGGTGCTTTCACTGTCTCGCGCGCACCGCCAGGGGTCGTGTGTTGGGTCCGGGCGTAGCGCTCGTTCTCGCTCGTTTCTCGAGTGTGGCACGTTGTTTTAACATCGTTTGAACTCTAATCATCAATTATTAGTCATAATTGACTTGTGAAGTGTTCTTGTGCTTAATTGTTATGTCGTTCACCAACGTTCATGACTTCTGACACGTGTGTGCGGTTTTTCGATAATTCCTCGAATTATCCTGTTTTTGTGACTGTGTTTGTACTGTCGTGCCACGTGTCACACTAAATTAAACTAATTCTAGTGCCACGTATGTAAATGCCAATTAAATACACATTTAATTAAAATAAAATCTGACCTGGATTTTGCGGGGTGTCACATAAGGTACATTCACCAGTATCTTCATCCAGAATTTTGACTTCTAAATCTACTTCTGGTTGAATATCACTACTAAAATCTGCCAAAAAGTCTGCTAATGCTTGAGACTTAATTGCTGCTCTTGGTTCGTAAATTAAATCGTAAGTACTAAGTTTCACTGACCATTTAGCCATTCTTCCTGATAATTCAGGTTTTCTTAGCACAGATTTAATTGGATAATTTGTATTAATATGTATCTTGTGTGTCTCAAAGTAATGCCTAAGTATTGTTGAGGCCATAATTAAGGCAAGGATTAGCTTTCCGCGGTGAGAATATCTAGTCTTAGCGTCTAATAGGCTGTTACTTACATAATATACAGGGTGTTGTGATCCTTGGTAATCCTTAACTAACACAGCACTTACAGTAGTTCGGGATACTATTAGGTATAGTGATAGTGGTTCACCATCTTTTGGTTTCACGAGTAGTGGCAGTGAGGATAGGTATTTTTTCAAATCCTGAAGCGCCTTCTCATGCTTTTCAGCCCATTGATTTGGCAATCTTTGATTTGACTACCATATCATCGATATATACCTCCATAGTGTCCCCCAGCTAATCTTTGAACATCATGTTGACATGCCTTTGATACGTGGCTCCAGCATTCTTTAGGCCAAATGGCATTACTGTGTAGCAATATATCCCTGTCGGCGTCATGAAGGTTGTATCTTCTTGGTCCGAAGGCTCCATTTGGATATGCTGGAATCCTGCCGATGCATCCATGAAAGTTAGCATTTCATGGCCTGCTATTGCGTCTACCATTGAGTATATCTGTGGTAATGGAAAGGGGTCCTTTAGTCAAGCTTTGTCAAGGTGTGTGTAATCTACACAAACTCTCCATTTTCCATTCTCCTTTTGAACCACAACTACGTTAGCTAGCCACATTTAAAATTTTACTTCCCTAATCATCTTGTCTTTGAGAAGTTTTTCCACTTCCTCTTGAATGATTACGTTCCTTTCAGGGGCAAATTTCCTTCTTTTTTGGTGGATACATTTAAAGCTTATATATATTCCTAACTTATGTGTGATTATGTCTGAGGATATCACTCTCATATCCTCGTACTTCCAAGCAAAGGTAGAAATTCTTGATTTCAGGAAGGAAATCAATTTCTCCTCAATATCCTCGGAGATATTAGTTCCTATGAGAACTTTGGTTTCGGGATTCTCGGGATCAAGTAACACTTCTTTTACTTCTTTTTCCCGGGATACCTGAATATCCCCAAGGTCGCTCTTTGATTGCTATGTTGACGAAGGTTTCGTTGTTGCCTTCATCGAAGATGAATAACACTCCTTAGCTTCCTATTGATCGCTGTTGATCTTCACCACTCCCCAAGGTGTGGGTAGTTTGACACACTGATGATATGTCGAGGGAACCGCCTTCATATCGGGTATCCATGGCCTACCTAGAATGATATTGTAACAGGACAAAGAATCTATAATACAAAAGCGTTGCATAGAATTTACCCATAGATATATACTGGAAGTTTAATTTCTCCAACAGTAGCTTTAGCTTCCCCGCTAAATCCAACTAGAACCAATGACTTGGTTGTTATCTTGAATTCAGGGTATTCATCCTTTTGAGTGTTTCCAATTGGATGATGTTTACCGAACTTCCTCCATCTATGAGTGTCCTGCGGACATAATGGTTAGCAACATATAAGGTAATCACTAACCCATCGTGATGAGGATGCATGATGTTTTCTCGATCCTGTTCTTCGAAGGATATCACAGTTTCTGTAGTTAAGGTTGATGTCTTTGCTGGTTTCTCTCCATTCTCCATCTTAGCCTATTTAGCGTGTCTTCTGGCTGCAAAATAAGAGGTACCACATATGTCAGATCCACCAGAGATAAATTTTACTACCTTCGCATCCTTTGATGGGGATGCAGCTCTTTTTGGGAATCCGTCAGGATCCTGCCTCCTTTCTTTCCTCTTGCCAAGCAGCTCCTTAAGGTGTCCCTTGCTAAGCAGATAACTTATCTCTTTTCTCAAGGCGATGCAGTCTTCTGTTAGATGTCCAAAGTCTTCATGAAATACACACCATTTGGACTTATCTTTTGCAACGAACTTCATATCCTTAGGAGGCCATCTCGCTTTATCCTCTAGATCCTGCATGGCATACATAAGTTCAGGGATATCTACTAAAAAACAGTAATCATATATCTTAGGATATTCTTTATCATCTTCATCATCATCCACATAATTGATCTTGTGGTTTTCGGATTTGTACTATGCCTTGGGTTTGAATGACTTGTTGGTGGGCGAGTCCAGTTTCCTTTTTCCTTGGTCATTGGGAGGTGTTGTAGTAATCCTCTTCAGGATTTCTTTATCATCTTCCAATCTAATGAACCTTAATGCACGGTTCCGGACTTCATCCATATTCCTGCAAGGATTCATAACCAAGTCATTATAAAAAGGTGAGTTTCTCTGTAATCCCATTTTGAATGCTTGGACGGCCGTAGTGATATCCAAGTTATGGATATCTAAGGATTCCCTGCCAAACTTGTTGACATAACTCCTTAAAGATTCATCCGGTCCTTGTGTTATACTGTAGAGATCATTGGTTAGTCTTTCGAATGATCTGCTGCATGAGAATTGATTATTAAACAAGTTAATCAAATGAGAAAATAAAGTAATCGAATAAGGAGGAACATTAAGAAGCAGTTTCAAGGCTGCTCCTGTTAGCGTTGAACCGAATCCTTCGTATAAGCAAGCTTCCTTCAAATGTGGAGGAATTGGGTTGGCCTCCATTCTCTCCCTATATTGTGCCACATGTTCTTCAGAATTCGTGGTGTCAAGCCTCCACCTCTTGTCACCTGAGATGAAGTCATTCGTCACTCTGATAAGGTTGCGGAAGCATAGTGGTGATGTCTCAGAGATGAGGGGTGACTTACTTGATCCGGTATCACAACATACAGATTAAGTTAAAGTAAATACATTACAAGGTTTTGTCATTCACAATCACACTTACAGTTCACAATGTGAGTTTATTACACAACTAACTTATTTAATTACAAGTGTTTGAAGTGCAGCCTCACCGTTGGTCACTGTCTCCTAGCAAAGACGTTTGAGTTTGAAAGATCAGCACAAAGCTGGTGAGTTCGTAAAGTTCAAGTTAAACCATATCATATGATATGATATACAAGTTCTCAAGATATTCAGTTCAAGATAACCATGGGACCCGTATCTAGTTCCTTTCGGACAATTCTACGTTTTACGAAGATACTACCCGTCAGTAAATATCTCAATGCCTCATTATCTTAATATCTATCACTAACATTAAGAAGGTGTTTCGGAAACAGGTAATAAACATTCACCCAAGGGGAGATGCAAATATCCCAGCGAATGGGTTGTCAGCCTGTAGTACTATCATTGATGCCTGTTCAGCCCCACATGGGTTCACTAGATACAGTTTCGAGGGATGAGGACTTTTGTTACTGTGATAGAGATACTAACGGCAAAATCCCATGAAATCTTACAAGAGTCACATGAAATCACACAGATAACAGTGATACATATTATATGTTCAGAAACTGATTCATAGAAATGCCCCTATGTTCATAAAACATTAAAGATAAAAGGGGTTGTACAAAACTAACCTGAAGTCACAAGAGTAGTGATATCACACATAAAATGATACTGGTAGCTAAATTCTGCATTAGCTTATGTTTAATGAGTTATTTATGTTTTAACTTACTGATTAGATCTTTCTGAATGTTCAATGTCAGAGACATTGCCTTGAAAGTCATCAAACCGATATTAGGTTTTTAATTAATTAATTTAATATCATATCATACAATGTATGACAATGTAGGAACCTATACTGATTTAGGTTTCTAATATAAGGTTGATGACACGTTTGATTAATCAGAATAATCTCAGATAAACCAAATAGTTAATGTTGTTGATTATAGTGCTGAAACAGTTTCTATATGAATTTATGGCTTAGGAACGACCAATCCTTGTTATTGATTACCCAATTATCATGAAATATCATAATGTGACATTGGAATAGGTTTAATAACCATGTTTAACAAACTAATCTAACTGTTATCATAAACATCAGATAATCATTCCAATGAGTATGTTAATGATTGTGATTAGTTTGAAACACTTGGATTTTTAATTAAACTAATCACATACATTGCCACAATCAAATGGTTTAAACCATTATAATCATGGTTATAGTTTCATGAAAACCGGGCATTACAACAGATCAAAACAAGGATTTACCCGTTAACACATCGAGTTCTTCGTTTATAATCATTCCTAGCCATCATCTAGGCAATAATCAACAACCGTAACTGTACCATTACGTTCAAAAACAAGATCTAATAAACCATTATCAAACTAGAAGGTTAAAACGAACCGTTACCTAATCAGACGGATTTTTAACTGTAGAACAACGATCAGGACTTGTAAACGTGTTCCCTAGCAAGATCCACGTGTTTAGTGGCCTTCAAAATGGAGATTTGATGATTTGCATGTCAGTATGTTCGTCTGGTAGATGCTGGAATTCAAAAGATGAAAATTTTGAGCTTCTTCATGCAATCTGATCTTCTATTCCAGTCCACCAAACCGCCATACGCCAGGCGTATCGCCTCGCGTATGTAACAACCAGTTTAAACAATCGATTAGGTTTGAAATAATTATTAATAGAATTATTGTAATTGTTACAAATTGAAAATGTGAGAGAAATCATGAACGTGGGAGAAAACCGTGCGCGAAACGGAGTTCTGGATTCTCCAGAATCGCAAAACAAAGAAAATACAAAAATATCAAAGTTAAAGGAGCTAGGCGGTACGCCTAGCGCCAAGAGCCCACGTTAGGAGGTGCGCGCGAGAAGAAAAAAATACCTGGGAAACCTGGTCCACGCGGTACGCCTGAGGCCAAACATCCACGCGGGGCGGTACGCCTAGCGTACGTCGGTTTGGCAGTTTCCTTATCTTATCAGGATTTCATGAAAAATTTTATTTTTTCATTCCTTTGAATTCAGACGCCCCAAACTCAATATCTGGTTGATTTTGATCATTCTAATCTTGATTTAGAGCTACAGGATCACCCAGATTAAGCTAAAGATTGATTCTACGTTATCGGATCGTTTTATTGCAACCAAAAACCCGTTCAAAAGGGTAATGATTCGATCTCTCCTATTGGTTTGATAGTGTATTGATTAAATCTAGTTTTTGAACATAATACAATGATTATTATGATTGATTATTGCCTAGATGAAACCTAGGAATAATTAGATACGAAGAACTTGATATTTAAAGGTGAAATCTTTGTTGTAAACCGTTATAATGTCCAGTTATCATGAAATCCATATCATTGTGTTTGATAGCTAGTAGGATGATCAAATCATGGTTTTGAATGAGATATGCATCAATTTTGACTAATCTTGTATAAAAGTAATGAATTGGTGAGTTTAGAATTTAAAAAGAAGGATTTAGTAAAATTAATGGGTGCATGTCAAGTATTTAATAAAATGCTTGAGAATTGAAAGTCAAGGATTTTGACATAAATATAATGAGTAAAATGCTAAACTTAACTTATGAACACCACATAATGAGTAATGAGATTCAAATGAGTTTGAATCAATATGTATAGGTGTTGTGTGTATTGAAACTAGTTGTATATATATGTGAATTACAACTAGGTATTGGTGGTGGAAGTCAAGAGACAAGTCACAGAACTGGAGAAGAGATTGTAGGAAGTGACCAACCATTTGAACAAGGTAAGTTACCCAACTTACTGTAACATTACATATAAGTAGTAGAAAGAGTCTACTTGATTTTGATGTTTAAATATTGATTGTGCATAACTTGACTAATGAAACTAATTGAATTAAAAGACCTATGAGAAGGCGTTTTTAGTTTCAATATGAATGTTATGCTTGAGTTGTATGCATAATATAAATGGCATAAAAATAACCACAGTTGTGTGGATAGCTAGTGGTGCTAGCAAATGTCTTAGATGGAAGGACCGGTGGGTGAACATCTTAAGACATAAATTTTTGTATGAAACCACAGTTGGGTGGATAGCTAGAGGTGCTAGCAAATGTCTTAGATGGAAGGACCGGTGGGTGAAAATCTTAAGACTTGAAATTATGTATGAAATTACATGTGTGTGGATAGTCAGGGGTGCTGACAAGTAACTATGGTGGAAGAACAGGAAAGTGAACACCATAGTGTGATCATGATTAAACTATTGCAACCAATGATTGATAAATAATAGTATGATATTATTACATTGTGAGAGTCAATTTGAATGGCTCAATTGAATCATTGATTGTGAAAGATGTATTTTGACATTTGGTCTTGAGGATTGTGAATAAATTAAACCACAGGTGTGTGGATAACTGAATTAGTCAATTGTGAATAAGTCAAACCACTAGGATGTGGATAACTGGTTAACCCGGAGACTAAATTGATGAAACCAGTAGAGTGTGGATAACTGGATGAGCCAATAAAGTATATATGGCGATTATAGTGTTTTAAATTAACCAGAGGTGCTGGTAATAAAAATTGGATTAGATCATATGATTGTAATTTGACCATTAATTAGAGGTGCTAGTAATAGAGTTGAAAATAGATCATATGATATATGTGAATTGTTGTTTTGATTGAATGTGATATACGTGGTTATGTATAGTGTGGTTATTGTAGTGAATGATTTACAAGAGTGTGGACATTCAACTAGTGATAATGATAAAGTTGATTTACAAGAGTGTAAACAACTATCATAATGTAACAGTAATGATCTACAAAAGTGTAGACATTAAACCGTCTATATGCATGCTTTGATTAACAATTGTGTGAACATAAGACTTGCAAAGCTAATGTAGTAGATTCACAAGAGTGTGAACAAAAGATGATCTATAAGAGTATAGACATCCAAATTCAAGAGTCAAATTGTTTAAGTTTGACTTTGAGAAATATGATGCACAACTGGAGTTTTGTGTGCCCATATGTGTTGTTTTAAATTATAATGGTTGTGTGTGAATAAGTTTTAGGGTTACTTACTTAGTTCTTATGAACTAATTGTGACCTTATATGTGATGTTACAGGTCAAAAATAGATATGCATCAGGCAATCAGATCGGGCACGTTTTGAAGTGGAGTCAAGCGTTATGTAAATCTTTGGTGGTATTACAATTAAACACACTAATTTTTATTAATCATATATGAAAAAGGGTGAGTAAATAAGTGTGTTTAACTTTTATATGGTAATTTCACGCTTCCGAACATGATTTTGCGTTAAAGCTTTAACTGGGACCTAAATCGGACACGTGTAAACGTATGAAAAGTTTGGGTGTCACAGCGTAGGGGCTTGGCACGGGGCGTAGCGCGCGGAACCATGGGTTCCCTGATATTTTTTCCTTTCTGCGCGCACCGCCTAGAGTAAGAGGCTGAGGTTAGGCGTACCACCTAGCATCACTAATTTTGATATTTTTGTAATTTTCTTTGTTTTGCGATTCCGAAAAATCCGGAACTCCGTTTCGCGCACGGTTTCCTCCTACGTTCACCATTTCTTGCATACTTTCAACCTGTAATAATCACAATCATCAAATCAATGTAGATTTCAAGCACGACTAAATGTGCTCTCGGTCATTGATAACGTAATTCTCAAATGCAATTGTCACACGTGGTCCCATTACAACTTCATGGTGGGAGTCTGGAATCTCTTCGGGATCTCAGCATCACATATAGGCGGAGCAAATCTGGATATCCTGTGAGTGATTTCCGGCACTTCCGGGATAGGTTTTACCACTCCTGGAACACTTGAAATAATATTCCGAAGTTTTTGTATTTCCTTAGCCACTTGAGGAGACATTCATGTTTCCTGTGAGGAACCAAAGTTAGTAGTGTCAATCAGAGAATAACTATAAGTGTTACCAGTAATGGGTGTGGGAAGTGATGTTCTCGGGATAAGGAGATTATCCCGAGATATCCCCAAATCTTGGGATCCTGACGAAGTTCCTGTGCTGGTTTGCATAGGGATAAAATCTCTGGAATGATTCTCGAACATCCCTGATGTTCCAAAATCAAGGATCCTTGGAGCTATTGGTGTAGTAACTTCAACTTGCTTGTTCTTCTCAGCCTTTAAGCTTTCTATTTCCCCGAGAAGTCTTTGATTCATCCGTTGTTGATCTATGATTTGTTATTGTACGTGTTGAAACATACTTAAAATATCATTGTTAGAAACAAGCACAGGGGCAGTAGTGGTCATCCTCGTCGAAGGAACAGTTTCAGCCACAAAGGTAGTCTTCTATCTAGGCTTCTCGGGTTTCTTGGTGAAGACAAGAATCTGCGATGACACGTTTGCAGTAGTAGTGGAAACAATAGGTAATGCAGATGTTGATCTCGGTTGTGAGGCCATCTTTCACTATATTTCTTTGAAAACTACTTTAAACAAAGTTTTTATTATAAAAAAACACAAGTTTGCCCCACGGTGGGCACCAAATTGTTTCGGGTAAAAATTAACAAGCTTAATTCTTAGCAAAACCGAATTAGAAAAGTGGGGTATTGTGTTTTACAATCAAAGATATTAAATATTCGTAAACTGCAATAGAAATATCCCCGAGGATCCTTAGGGATATTAGTAAAGATGAAACAAGAAAAATAGCCAAACACACAAGATTTGTACGAGGAAAAGCCCTTAATCCCTTAGGATTGCCGTCATAAAAACCTCGGGAGGTGACAAATGTCACTCTACCTAGTTTTATTAACAATAAAATGATTACAATACAACGAAAGAGCACAAAATGATCGATGCTAAGTATGCAATTGAGCTACTGTGATTATCAGTGTGTTTCATGTGTCTTATATCGATCAATTGCCTCGATATATATACAATAAATTTATAAACAAGCTAACAACAACGTTTAAAAGACCGTTGCGCATATCTCGGAGCTTTCCAAACGTGGGAGACTTGTTCAAAATAATGATGTCAATCTCTCCTTGTTGCCGTGTTCCAAGATAAGTCAGTTGGAGTCCCATTCCGTGATTAGCGCATAACACTATTCATCATGTAATCTAATTTTATATGAATGTTCTATCTGTGTATTTTTAGTTTCCTAAATGGGTACTCCATATGTTATTCAAATTAATGAGTGATTATATCTACTATCTGTGTGTGTATTTTGTATGTTAAAATTCATTTTATACAGGTATGTTAAAAATATGTTTATGTAGTCATGTATATTGTTGTATGATAAAAGAGGGATATCCTCTTTTAAATTTGTATATATGTGTGTATTTACAAATCACTTTATGTTACTTCAAAAATAAGTATGTATGTATGCAGGGACATGATATCTGTATTATGTTCATGCATTTGAACAAACACAGATTACATACTGCATTTTGTTTGTATATATCTGTATGCAGGGATATCCTATCCATGTGTATATGTATATGTGTGCGTGTGTATAATAGTATGTCTTGAACTGAAGTTATGTATATGTATCCAATGTGTGTATAGAAATATGTCTAAGTATGAAGGTACAACAATATGTTTTAACCAGATCTGATCTACGTATGTACATGTAAGTATGTTTATAGGTATGAAGGTATCTATAAGTTTAAATTTCTTAACTTCACGATTTAGTCGCTTCGAGGCCTGCACTATAATTGTCAAGATGCATAATCTTTCATATATCTTATACTTAAAAATTGAGATATCTACTTAAATTTTTATATAATTTGGTGACCTCCCCATCTGTATGAATTATACCGAACTCCATATATATTTAAATGCTTCAACTATCTGAATACAGTTTAAAAAAACAGACTGCTACATCAAATTCACGCCTTACATAATGCATGTCTTTCACTAACTATATGTACTGCAATAAATTTGAACAAAAATAGATTACATACTATATTTATTGTATATATCTGAATGTATGTATGTATGTATGTATGTATGAAAAAGTATGTATGTATAGTACTATATGTATCTCTATGTATGTAGAAAAAGTTTAAACATGTTTATATGTATGTATAAGTATGTATCTATTTGTATGTATATGTTTATATATCTATATGCAACCTACTAAACAAAACCATTTTGTGTCAACAACTATAGAGAAATGTTATCGGCCATTTAAACCAATTTAATTAATTGTTATGTGTGTAATGTCTGTATACCCCTGGATTTGAGTTAGGACTGAAAACAAAAATATGTATGTATATTTTTACTGGTTTGTTAATTTTAAATAGGTTTGTTAAATTTAATAATTTTTTTAAAAATTTGTAAAACATGTTATGTAAACAACTCTGTGTGTATAATTTTATTGGTATGTATGTACAAGTATGAAAGGGTCATAGCTCCTGCAATTTATAAAACTTTAGTTTATAATTTTGACATTTTTAGGGAAGTAGTTTAATGGAAAATTGCAAGGCTCATAGCTCCTGCAATTCATGTCTCTATATGCTTGTGTATGTATTCATGTATGTATATGTGTGTAGTCATGATTAAACAATTATGATTTATTGAAAAGCTACTGTAATAATCAGTTTAGGTTACCATAAAAATATTCTAAATAAGCATGTCCTGATGTTACTTCAAAAATAAGTTTAGCAATTCATGTCTCTATATGCCTGTGTATGTATTCATGCATGTATATGTGTGAAGTCATGATTAAACAATTCACGTCTCTATATGTAGGTATGTTAATTAAACAAATCACTTGATGTTACTTGAAAAATAAGTTGATGTATGCTGGGATATCATATATGTGTGTATATGTATGTATGTATGTATGTATGTATGTATGTATGTATGTATGTATGTATGTATGTATGTATGTATGTATGTATGTATGTATGTATGTATGTATGTATGTATGTATTTATGTTTAGCCAAATCATGCTCTAACCAAACCATATTGTTGAAAGATTTATGCAGTCATGCTATGCTAATTAAATAAATCAGTTGATGTTACTTAAAAATAAGTAGATGTATGCAGGGATATCCTATCTGTGTACTAAGATTTGTATGTATGCGTGTGTATAGCAGTATGTCTTGAACTGATAAGTATGAAGGTTTGTATATGTATGGAGTGTGTGTGTGTGTGTGTGTGTATAACAGTATGTCTTAAACTGACTAATCCGTTCCTTTTTTTTTTAGAAGATTTATGCAGTTAATGTGTGTTTTTTATTTATATGAACTAATGAATGTTTTTGTTGGTATTTTATACCCTAAACACTATAACCAACCAAATTTAGAAAACTTTGGTTTACAATATTGACACTTTAGTTAATAATTCAATTTGGCCAAACATTTTATATGAACTATACCAAACTTTTATATGAACTGTATAGTAGTAAGATGCAGTTTCATTAATATGCTCTATTAATTGATGCATCAAATTGCCTTTCAATTGACTTGCTTAAAGATAGTTATTAATTCAATTTGGCCAATATAAACTAGACAATTTAACAGTTCATGATACTAATGACATAAATGATTTCTATTGGTTTTCAATTTTGATTTCTCTATGTGTGTGTATGTATTTATATGCATATACAATCTGCATGTCTTTCACTAACAATATGTACTGCAATAAATTTGAACAAAAACAGATTACATGCTACATTTGTTGTATGTATCCAAATGTATGTATGAAAAAGTATGTATGTATAGTACTATATGGAGGTAGGTTCAGATACAAAATGAGATTTTTGTAAAAAGTGTAAAAAACAAAGTGCTATTATAAATAACAATGTGCTATTATTAACAAGTAATTGTTAAATATTATAATAGCACTGTGTTAATATTATAATAGCACTTTGTTATTTATAATAACACTTTGCTTTTTATACTTTTTACAAAATTATCACTTTGTAAAATAACCTTATGTATCTGTATATATGTAGAAAAAGTTTAAACATGTTTATATGTATGTAAAAGTATGTATTTGTTATGACAGAAAACAAAAATATGTATGTATATTTTTTCGGGTTTGTTAAATTTAATAATTTTTTTTTAAATTTAAACATGTTGTGTAAACAACTCTGTGTGTATATTTTTATTGGTATGTATGTATAAGTATGCAAGGATCGTAACTCCTGCAATTTATAAAACTTTAGTTTATAATTTTTACATTTTATGGAAGTAGTGCATCCTGCCAAGGAGTTTAGCCGAGACGGTGTATACACTTCAAACGTTGTTTTTCGTGAAGTGCTGCACGATGAATGAAATGTACGTATTATTAAATTAAGGTAATTTAATAATATCATACTATTCTTTTATAGTATATTGACGTATTCATTTCTCTCTTACATAAATTAGGATTATGGCTTGGATTTAATGAAGAAAAAGCTGAAGATTTTGACAGTCATCAAAGATATGTGCTCGAGCTATGTAGTTAACACTTGGATTTTTAACTTTGGACATATATGTTTTTCTTACCAACTTTTGTTATTTGTGTGGTGGGTTTTTTATTTTCAAGATCATTGTGTTTATAACTATTTTTCAGTAGAGTTATGTAAAACTCATGGCAAAGATAAAACACACCTAAATGTATAAATAAAAGTAAATTGTTGTTAGCACTATTGGTTTCATGAAAACAGTGATAAATTCTCTAACACGAACATCGCATTCTATATAGTCGTAGCCACCGCCGCATCGTGCGGGTTTCCGACTAGTTTACATAAATGACTAATGTAGTTTGATCAGTTACAAATTTAGTTATAATATCAAACTACAATTATATTTTAAATATTACAACCTAATTATTTAAAATCAATTAACTTAATAATCCATAAATCCAAATCACTACAAAAACATTAGAGCTGAAACCATACAAAAATATTAAATAACAGGTCAGACATGACCTATTAAGACACGACTCGTTAAAACACGATACGTTTAGACACAATACGTTAAGGCACGAAACACGAACTGGGGAGACCCGAACACAACACGAATTCTTATCATGTCTGTTTTTCCAAACACGAACACGACCCATTAAAAACACGTAAATACGAAATGACCTGTCGAGGAACCTGTTAACAGTTAACGCTATAAATGACTTGTTAAAAAACTTGCTAAGGAACTCGTTAGAGAACTACGGTTAGGCCATTAGAAATTTCTAAAAGTTAATTAGTTACCCACCAATTTTATTATATTATTTATTTTAAATTTTAAGTTTCAAACAGGTCTTAACAGGTTTTAGCGGATCTTAACAGGTTTTAACAGGTCTTAATGTGTCGACCTGATTTAGACACGGAACATGTTAAGGGTAAACACGAAACATATTAAAGTCGTGTCGTTTTAATGAGTTCGTGTCTAAAATTGTCAGCCCTAGGTTGTAGAAGGCGTTAAACGCTAGTCTGGCGGCGAGGTACCTTAGGGATTAATCAGGACTAATCAGCGATATGCAGAATGGAATTTTATATGTAATTTTACAAATCTATATTATATACACATATCAATATCAACAATTTAATATAAATGATCTGGGTGCTTAAGTTGTCAAGATCGATCGAATTGAAACCAAATTGCAATTAGGGTTCTTCTGATTTGGATTACATTTCAGCTCTTGGTTAAAAGCATACGAAACTGTGAAAACTAGAGCCAAATCGTCCGGCAATACGTAAGGTATGTGTACTTACACCATTACTATGTGTAGGTAACTATGTGTGTATGACTATGCGTGAATAACTATTTGATAAACAGTTGAGTGAAAACAGGGCTATAGAACAGTATATCAGTTGTATGTATTTGAATGAAAATTGAAGTACAAAAATACAACAAATCACGAGAAATAACAAGGGTGAAAACAAATGACAAATATAAATCGGTTGTGATATGATTTCCATAAATAACAGAAATCAGATAACCATAAAATCAGTGAGAAAACAATGTGAAACTATTCATAACAATGTGAAAACAGTTAGGATTAGTTGAGTCCGTCTGCGAGAATGTACAATTCAAAACAACAAATTAGTATCGTTTACGAATGATGAACTGACAGTATGTTTGCGTGGGTGACGATTCACACAAACATATCTGTGGGTTTAACGTTCTGAATGACAACTAAAAAGTAGAAAACCAAATCAGAAAGTGAAACGTACGATCGTATTCGTACAGTTAGCGCTCGAACGTTAAAATAATAAAAATAAAATAAAAATAATATTTATTAGAAATTTCCATCTAAAAATATTTAAGTTAAACTATTTTTATAAAACTATACATAATTGACGTTAAATAACGAAATAACGAGATTTAACGGTCTGATCACGAACGAACAGTAAAAATAAGTAGAATATTATATTTTACGTTTTATAATTTTAAAACTCATAAAAAATAATCAATGAAAACTAGATTACAATCTAAAATGTTCATTTACGTAACCGTTACGACACGCGCGTAAGAATACGTGAAACTGACACCGAACAAGACCGAATATGCGGGGAACTAACTGGGTCATAAAAGCCCTTATTTCTTCCCTATTTTCTTCAAAAGCACAGCCCTCATCTTTCTCTGTCTCCTCAAACCCGTCCATGGGTTTCTCTCACTAGAAATCTCCATTAAAACGACCATATCTTCTTCGTTCCTTCACCAAATCGCGCATATAATATATCAAAACGATCGTCTCGACGAGAGGAAGCTTGTAGTACAAGCGATCGGAGCTGGTTCGAGCTAAATCGGCCAGAATCTTAGAGAGAAATTTCTACAGAAAAAGGTAAGTTTTCACTATTTTGTTGCTTAAACTTGTAACCAACTTTATTCCTTCAAATCACTTAGATGGTGCACGAAAACTACTTAGGAAACCCTGGAACATCTTAGCTTAAACCTTAAAAGACTCAAACTTGGCTGAGATAACCGTGAATCAGCAATATCGATGGGGAAACACCCCAACCTAGCTAGTATCGACGAGCTAGGAAAATGGGGCACTGTTTCTGTCAAGTCTGCTATGTTTGAAGGTCATGTATTGTCAAGAGTTACTCCTAGGGTGTTAATATCGAAGGTCCAAGGATGGCAGAAGGTAGGGACTCGCCGGTTTTGGGCTGGGTAAACAGGAGTATCGACACAAGCCAAGTGGCCGAACTTGGTAGTATCGACAATATGGGTTGAGTTGCTTGACTTCTATCGACGACGATGACTTCGACAACGAGCATGCTCTTTGATATTGGCGACATTATGAAGCCCAAGGCTAATGGTCAAAGAGTAATGTTGGTATTGACCTTGTTAAATGCATAAAATCAATGGGGAAAACCTCCTGTCGAAATTAATATTGTCTACCGACTTGGGCTGGGAATTCTTCAATAATAGACGACTGACCTTGGGCTGGGAATTCACACTCCCCGATACTAATCTCTGATGTTAGTTTAAGGATGTTTAAATCTGAATAATCAATTTTAAACTATATATATATATGTATATATAATAAAGCCATGGGATTGAGTAGGACAAGGCTATGTTAATTAGAAACCCATTAGAGTTTTATGAGTGTTAATCGGTTTTGTAACCCATTAAGTTGTAAGACTAACTTTTATGGAAGAAAACATGAGTTAAACAATAACATGTGGATCACAAGAAAGTGGTCCGGAAGATTAAACAAATTAAGAACACCTAAGAAGGATGCTTAAGTGTTTAAAGAGATTCTTATAGTTTAAACTTAATTCTATACATTAAATCTTATATTTTATTTGAGTAAATTTCATTAACGTTATACAAATAAATTCTTCTGCAACGTAATCATAAATTAGTAATAAAACACTTTTTGTATAAAATAAGGGTAACATGTTGTGAACGCTTAAAAACCTAATGTTTTCTAATGATTAAAAAATGCTTTAATTACAAACCCCACCTAGATCTTGTAGGTTAAACGATTAAGGGTAAGGGCTTATTAGAGAAAAGGTCATAAAACCAAATGGTTACAAACCTAGTAACTCGTTAAAAGAGTTTTAGGACACTTAGTCGAGTGCACAATTCCTATCACAACCCTCAAACATATACTAATGTTAAAAATGGTGAACACAAACAAATCAAACACATGATCGTAAATACAACATCAGTACAACAACAGAGAGCGCGTGCATTCAATCAAGTCTTAGTCAACCACTACAACTATCAGGTGAGTTCATATGCCCCTTTTACTAAACTTTTGCTTTAACTGCGGAGCTGAGAACATGCTAAAAATTTTCTTAAATATTTTATTACACTGTATGATAATAAGGTTTTACTTTGTTTTTATAATTGTAGACCTCAGTATGTTAATGATAATGACTGTGAGTTTATAACTGTTATTTCTGTTAGACAATATCTACGATTTCTAAGTGATAAAACTGTATTTTCCTGTGTGATTACAATTGTAATCCTCATGAGGAATACATACTATTCCTATTGAATTATTTTATTAATTCTAAGGAAAATTATAACTGTTAAGTCTTTGTGAATAACTGCAGTTAATTCTAAGCGAATAGATCTGTTATACCTATAAGAACATGTGTGCTATATCTATTGGATTTCTATGAGTTGATGGTTATGGGTTGAGAACTATAAGAACTCTTATGATTTTTAGTCAGCCTATTCAACTCTATCATTTCTGGCACGGGTGATAAGAGTATGATAGTGTCTGCTAATTATCTCACCACTTCTACTCTGTAGACTGGTAGATTGAGTGACTGACCTCACTCAAGTCACAGGCTGGTGGCAGATAGTTGTGAGGCCTTGGGAAAACTAATGGATGGAAATGAATTGATCACATTATGGTTTGCCTTTGTGGTGGCTGCAATGTGGTCAATTCAATTCCATAGATCAATTGGGATAAGACTACGTGTCGAACTTGCTCTCACTTCCTAATCAGATGTGAGTAATAGTAAGTCAAAGAGTATACCACCCCTAATAAATGTGGAAATACCACCATTAATATATTTGGTAATCCACCAATTATAACTGTGGAGGATTGCACTACTTAGAAACCTATTGTGTTATGTTAAAATCATGATAATGTAATGGTTTGTCATATTGGAGATTCTGATTGTGATTAAGCCTATGGGTGATGAAATGGGTATCTATAGCTACAATACAGGTGGTATTGAGTTTGGTCAGTGTGTGGTGGGCTAGCGGCTTCATTCGTGATACGTATGCCCTATATATAAGCATGCTTGACTGAACAATATCCTATCTGTAGGTGTATCTATAGAGAGGACATGGGGATGAGTTAATGCCAAATGAGGATAACTGAGACTTGTGTATTACAAGATGTTGTATAAATAACTCTGAAAGTTTTTAAATAACTAAACTTATGAACTCACCAACCTAGTGTTGACTTTGTTTAAATGCATGTTTTCTCAGGTGACGAACAGGTCTAGTTACCAAGTATCAAGATTAAGCTACTGGACTTTAGAAGAGACCTAGCTTACTTTTGTTATGTGCATATTTTGGATGACATAACTTTGAATCATATTTTGTAAATCTTGTGCATATACAAGATAGAAAACTCCATGATTCTTTTGGTAGATTTACTTAGTTAAATTATGAACATGTACCGTGTAATTTAACTTTGTAATTATGTATTAATGTCATGTAAGCAATTCTCATTATATATCATGTGGCATGTAAACAATCTGATCACTTTGATTATCACCCCATATCGCACCCTGGGAACCTTCCGCCCGACGGAAAGTCGATCCAGCCCGCCGGCTCGAGATGTGACAGAAACGAATAAAATCAACAAAACCCACCACAACAGACCGACAAAAGGCCTCGGCTGTGGGTAGGAGGTCGCGAGTTCGAATCCCCTTGCACGCCTATTTCTGGATTTGAACCCTTTGACTGATTTTGACATCCTTTTTGCTCCAAACACTTTTATAAAAAATTCTTTTTAATTAGAAACAAACTTTCTATTTAAATTTTAATCTACAGAAATATATATTCGTATTTTACTTAGTATTTTAATATAAAGTTTATTTAAGCTTATCTTAACAATGTATTTTTATTTAACAATTTATTTCATTGATTGTTATATAAAAAATGGGCTATTTTATAAAAATATATTTTAAGTCTAATAATTTATGTTAACAAATTATTTAGATTTTTTTATATATAAAGTTTTAACATACACATTATTTCATTTAAACTATTTATTCTTGATGAGAAATTATAAAATAATTTATTTTTTAAAATTATTATTAGAGATTATGTGAAAGAAATTCATTTGCTAATTAAATCCATTTGAAAGAAATACTAGAATTTATTACAATCATATACATTTACAAATTGTAAAAAATGTTATGTTGTACATTCAAATAAAACATTTCATTACGAAATTTATTTAGTTATAATATTTTATTTAAATTTCTTTAAATAAAATAAAAGTAATTATAAACTTAATTACAACCAAAGTTATTCTTTTATATTATGTTTAAAAAAATACGTGAAAAACATTTAAGGTGTTATTTCATTTATTCTTTTACACAAATATTTTTTAAATAAATATTATTTATAAATTATTTACAAGTCCAAACCAAGGATTAAAACTCAAAACCCTTTTAATAGAACCATAGTTACAATATTTATACTAAGACATTGTTTTAAACATTAGGGTGAAGGGTAGCATTTCTTTAGTTTACAAAAGCATTATCAAAGTCAATATGTAAGCAAACAAGTGAGTTTATCACATCTTGCCTCTTTTACATTTCTATAATCTTTTAGGATGTTACACATGTTTGTATTCGAACATTCTTCAAACTTTAGAAATCATTCAAACATGATGCAAGCTTTGAATCTAATTAGTCTTTGTGTAAAATGTTATATGTGATACTTGTTGTGATTATATATTATTGCCAGTCAAGCAAGCATTGGTATTTAGTAATCTAATATGTGTTAGATACCATATTCGCACTGGCTTTTGTCATTGTGTTAAAAAGGTGGAAAATACATTTAGCAAACTTGTTGAAATACAAATGTTAGTTTATTTGTATGAATACTTGTTTGGACACAAGCGTTGGGATTATTCATTCATATCAAACTTGTTATTATTCATGCCTTTAATACATGCTAGTTAGATTTATGTTTGCATCTTATATATACATATATATATATATATATATCAAATGTATGTGATACTCACCAACTATGCAAATAGTTGATCAAATCTTATTTTACATGCGTTACAGGTTAAAGCTTTTGGATGAGGATCATATAGGAACTTTGAGACCTAGTTAAACAATAATCAACATTATGTATTTGAATCATGATGTAACGTTTGGGATTTATGATACTTAAATGTTGTACTTGAAGGACAATTATATTTTTATTTAAATGGATTGATTTAATATTGAAACTTACAAATAGCACCATAAGCTTTTGAAAAATTACAAACCATACCTCGACATATTCCACTGTCGGTTGGGGTGTGACATATATAGGGCATCATTCCATTCGTACGAATGGAACCATTCGTAGTTCCCAGTGTAACAACATACAAATACATACAATTGAATACAACTCAACATTTACTAATCTATACTATTCTATCAGCAGCGGACACCCAAAATATGCATCAACAATATCAATTCCCAAACCAATGGTGCATTTTTATACAACCATGTACATGTAGAGTGGGACATGCTTGAACGTATGAGCACTATATCAAAGAGGTTAGAGTAATCTAACAAGAGATCCAAGAATGAAATAGTAAGTGGTGCCTCTACACAGCCAGTGATCAACAAGGTGGATCAACATCTAATTCTAAGGTTTTAAATATTGATGAGAATTTTGATATGTTGAAAGAGATGAAGAAAGAAAATGAGATACGGGACAAGGCGTTCAATGCCTTGAATAAGAAAGTGGTTCAGATGGCTGAAAATTTGTCAAAAAGAAATCCAGGAACACTTCCAAGTGACACAATAATAAATCCTCAACATCAAAGTTCCAGTTCAAAGAATACTAGGAATGTGCATATCAGTGCAGTGAGCACCCACTAGAGAAACAAAGAAAGTGAGTCACATGAAAATGATGATCCAAGAACACATCTTATTCCAATCCAGAAGGTAACCTGCATAATAATCCACTGCCTATGATCGGTGTCGAAGTACCAATCAAAAATAAGAGTTTAACACTCGTGTCCTACTACCCAAATTAGTTAGGGAAGTCGGGTATCGATCCATAAGTAGTCAAGTGGAAACTACTTTCACAAACAATTTAATTAACTAATTTCAATTAAAAGTAAACTTGAAAGGTTTGAATTTAGGTTTTAAGTAAAAGTAACTTTATGCTAATTAAAACACTTAAGTTAACTTAGTTGTAGACAATAAATGAAAAGGGTGATCCCTCCATGTTTCATGTTAGTCAAATACTAGGTTGAAATAGCTTGTTGATTGGAAATCACATAGACATGATTTATGCTTGGATTGATCAACACATAGCGTTTTGTAAATGAATTAATGACTTTGTTGACAACCAATAACGAGACTGATGTTGTTGATGTGATTAATTACTCATTTAACAAAAAGTAAGATTTCTAAGATACCTTGAAAACCAATAACATCAATTCTCAATTCATTGAACAATGAACAAAAACGAATCAAAGAAATTGAATTCAAAGTTTCAAAAGAAACCAAAACCATTCAATATTTCACAATCAAACAATGTTGAAATCGTAACTATGAGAAAGAACAAGTTCAATACCAATGTTTCACAAACCATAAACAAACCTAGCTATTACGACTAACACTTCACCCGAAGAGAATCACGAAAGGATTATCCGAACATCACAATGATCGAATCCACACGGTTGTTGAGTACTTGCATGATTGGATATTCACATCTATGAATTGGAATGATCTTGGATTGATTTAGAGTAGTTGTGAGGCTCAATATAGTCACTTTCTCGCCCAGAAATCGTCCCAAAACGGCCTCTCCACGAAACCTAGAATAGGGGTTTAAATATGGTCAAGATAAGGCAAAAATCTCACTTTTTCGGCCGTCGGAGTACGATACGCCGGGCCTGGGCGTATCATACGCCCAAAATCATACCTTACGCCCAGAACTTTATGAAACGTTGGAATTTGGGCGTATCATACGCAAGGGCGTATCATACGCTGACATGGGCGTATGATACGCCCAGTCTGACTTCGATCACCAGTAGCTTCATCTCGTCGAGAAATGCAATTTTCATATATTTTGGGCCCCGTAACTCATCTCCTAGCCTGAGATATGCCTAAGCGAATTTTTGACTTGCCAAGCTTCATTTAATTGTACTTTCAGCCCCTCAACTTCTCTTCTGCTCGCCCAACTGGCTTTTGAAAGCATCCTTAGTCTCTTAACACTTGAGAATCATAATCACACTCAAAATAAACGTGTTTCGGATCAAGAGCCTACAAAATCACACAGTTAACACTTAAACAACACAATCAATCACAACGTGATCACCCTGAAACACCAAGATTTGATGACTTTAACAATACACAAGGTAACCCAAATCCAAATCCACCTCCGCCACTTGTTTAACCCGTTGAACAACCACAAAATCAATTTCACCATGTGCCTATTCCTAACCATCCTCCTCCTAGTGATGACCGAAATAGCAACACTCATGAGGAGAGAAACACATTTGACAGAGGTAGTCACCGAGGCACAATAGGAAGTAGTGCAAATAGAGTAAATGAATGGGATGATAGATTGAACGACAATGAATATAATTCGCAGAATGTTAATGATGTTTATGAAGACCCACATGGGTACCTGCCACCACAACCGCCACTACAACTTCCTCTAGGGGTATGGCTTTTAGCAACAACCACGGTATGGTTATCAACCACAATAGGTGTTCAATAGGCCACCTAGACCTCAGAACCATAATTACGGACATGGAAGTCCTATGCCTCCTCCTCCTCTATACATAATTGTTCCAATGAACTACAATCATGGTATGGCACATGCACAAGGCACAACTACTCACTTCAAACCTGCTTTGACTACCAACTCTTCGCGGGTGATCACACTAGTCAGACATGGTAGATCATATGAAGTTATACCAGCAGTGCTATCATCTTTGTCTACATTTCATAGAAGAGCTACTGAAGAACCATACCAGAACTTGCAAGACTTGATTGTAGATTGGATCACTTGAGTTGTAGATTGAATTGACAAATACTATCCTTGGTCAAGTTTTCGGTACTACTATTAATTTATTATTGGTTCTTATATATAGGGTATACCGCAGCCAATCCACCACATCGCTAATACTTTGATAGCATTCCGATTACCTACCAAGACTAACATAAACTTTGAATACATTTGAATGGGTATTTGAATACTTTGATTTTGCTTTAGGAATCGTGTGATTAAAGAGATTCTAATAATTGCAATCTTGCAATTAACTATCATGGTTATATAACTTGTAAAATGATCGATTTTGAATATACGAATGATATAGAGTACACTAATGTGTGATATTATATGGTTGTGATAACTAATTACTATAAACCTTATTATAATATCATCTAATCTTTGAGTCTTTCTTTAAACATGACTATATAGAACAATTTAATTAGAAATCAACAATATGACTAATGTAAACCTGTTGAGAAAGATTTATATGGAATCACCCAAACTAAAATTTCACCAGTTCAAGTCATGCATATTGAAATCTAAAGGAAATACAAAATATAATAATAAACCATGCTCTTTATGACAATCATTTCTTGCTTAAAAATCAACATAACATTCAATATTGGAATAGTTCCACATGAAATCAGAAATAAATGAATCAAAAACAAATGAAAGTTCATTTCAAACATTTATTGTTCGCTCCTTGAATAAGATGAAATATCATAATCGGTTTATCAAACTGCTTTGTTCAACACTTTATTGTTATCTTGATCTAGGCTCACGTTAACATTGAAAATATGACCCCTTGCTCCTTGATTGATTTTATTGTTTGGAGTCACCACAATGTTTTTTTTATTGTTGTCCCGTAATGGACAAACGTTGATGAAATGATTCTTATTCCCACATTGGAAGAAAGCTATATCCATAGGGTATCTTGGAGCTGTGAGGAGAGGTTCACTGGCTTTGTTGGCTTGTGCTTTTGGAAACTGTAACGACCAGTATTGAGGAAATATTCCAAATCGAACATAATTGGCATATAATTATGTTTTATTTTAATTTATGGGTGTTTTATAAGATTTGATTATCTTAAATATTAATTGGTGGGTGTTTTAATAATATTTGTTTAATTACAATTATATGGTGGGTGTTAACTAACTAGAACTTGGGGGGATGAATAGGTCAACTTTTGAAACTTTATTAAAAAGGGGGCTAAATAAGAAGTTAGTGGTCAAAATCAGTCAAAGACCGATTCTTGGGGGCTGCAGACGTTGACCAAGGGGGAGGAGAAGGAGAAATCCAAATCTTAGGAAAAGTGACCAATTTCTTGTTTAATCTTGGTTCAGTCTTGCATGCAATCAACGATTTAAGTTCTTCTTGCATCATACAAGATCTAGGTAAGTGATTTTGTTAGTTTTGATTCAAATTTTCATGGGTCTCATACGGGGTATGAGTGGCGTGTGGTGCAATCAAAAATTTGAAGTTTTGGTGGTGTCATATGATAATAATGATCATGAATATCATCTAAGAATAACATTTTGATCATTTCATTGAGTTTTGTGTAGATGATTAAAATGAGGTTTTGCATGTTCATGAGGAAGATGGACTAGGAGTGTCAAAATGGGTGTTACATGATAGCTTAGATGATAACTTTATGTTATCTAACATTTGAAATTGTATGACCTTGGTGATTATTGAAATTGGAACATTAGTAACATAAATGGGGGATTGATGGGGTTTGGATGTGTTTGAAATGTGTAGGTAAAATTCATGTACACAACTTATCTGTTGAAAAGTCAACAACTTGGTTTTTTCCCAATAAGGGGTTCAAAGGGATGGGCGAGGTTAAATTGGTTGTTCTGATCATATAAGGTAAAAATTTTGTGATTAAGGGGTCATTTGACTATTACCTAGGTGTAATTGGTGATAATGGTCAATTGGATGTAATTTGACTAGCTATAGCCAACCTTTGTATTACAACCTATTAGTTGATTTAATAGGAAGCAATAGTGGAGGTTTTAGTGGAAATCAATGACCTGAGAAAGAGATTTTGGTAATGGATATTTCTTCCAGACAAGGTAAGTCACCCACCTATTATACTTTATTTGATGTTTGACTGAAAATGGTCAAACAAATTGCAAAAGGGGTGAAATGAGAAATTGGTTAAATTACAAGTGGTGTGATATCCATGGTGAATCTATGGTGTTTAAGCAAATCACAAGTGGTGTGATTTCTAACATTGAGAGTCCTTGGTAAAAACGAAGTCTCAAGGAAGTGATGTGAATTATAGTTTAAATTTGGGTGATTGTATATTCTAACACTTTAATTGTGTTTTAAAGTGTTTATGAATATGCATTTCATTTGTTGAATATGTTGAATTAATGTAACAAATGGAAATCCTTGGTAGAAAGGAAGTTCCATTAGATTTGGGTGAAAATTTGTGTTGTTAATGGGTTTAGGTATAAATGACCCGTTCAACAAATCGTTCGGTGTTAAAATTAATGATATAATTAAATTATGTTTGGAACTTGCTATTTATGTCTTAAGGTGTTAAGGGATAATGGTTAATGGAAGGGTTAACACGATCCATGGTGGTCATGGGGCGTAAAATGAGAAAAACTGAATTTCTGCACCTGCAGGGGGGAGGGGCATAAGCTACGACCTGGGCATAGCCTACGTCTGGGAGGTTCTGATCAAGTGTCCGTAGCCTATGGCCAGGCCGTACACTACGACTAGGGGTGTCCAGATTTGTCCATGTTGGTCGTTTTATCGCGTTTAGCTTCCGTTATGAACCTAATAGTATACATAGGTGTTCTTACTTTGTTCTAAGAACTAATGGAGATTTAAATGGGGTGTTTTGTATGTGAACGTAAAGGGTGATGGCGCACGTGATCGGGTATTTCATGGAGGATCAGATCGAACATGTTTTGATTGAAACCCAACAACTTTTGTTAATTATTGTTATTGTTGTAATTGGGTTTTCAAATGTAGAATTAACTTAATTGTATATGTTTTGTTAAAACATTAGGTTATTTTGGGTGATTACAAATGGATGTTCATTTTGAAAAATCTGAGACTTAAACTATGTTGTTTTATTAAAAACATGTTATGCGTGTGTTGGTTTTGGGGTTTACAAACAATCTGCAATGAATAGCAAACTGACCTAACCGATTGTAGTTTGTGTGCATTTAGCATGGTTTTGTAGGCATGTGATGAAAGTCACAAGTAGGACATAATGGATGTGGTCCTTTATATGCCTTTTTGTTGGTCTGGTTAATTGCAGCAGCAGGGGCAACTTGTTGAATTGGAATGGCATGAGTCACAACAAAGTTCATGTGACTGGCCTTATGTTTGTTGTTCTTGATAGGAGTGGATGACCCTTATTTGGTTTCTTCTTTTGCTTGTTCATTTGGACCCTTTGGTTGATCCTTATCTTTTTCTTGAACCCTTTCCTAGTTAAGGTTCCAGCTTTAACATGATTGTCATTCAATGTTGCAGCCATGTTAATGGCATCAGCAATAGTAGCACACTAGCTACTTAGGACCTGGATTTGCGTTGACAGTCCACCAATGTAGTTCTCGATCCCCCTTTCCAAAGGGGTCACAGAATACTAAGTTCATGGAATTGAAGGTTGTAGGCCATATTCTCACCACCTTCTTTCTTAAGCTCCCATGTAACATTACGGTAATTTACAATATACAAAATTATTTGATAAAGAGATTATGATGTCATTTGAAATTATCATTTATAAGAGTTTACGCGCATATATACACACACACACACACACATATAAATTATCATTTATATGTATTACATAATTATAAAAATATAAATATTTACATAATTATACAAGTATATGTAAATGTATATATAGATATATGTAAGAATACAAAATTTATCATACATATATATGTATGTATGTAAACATTTAAAACTTCACAAAGAAATAAAAGCAAAAGAAAATTTTAAATTTACTTATATGGTTCATAATATTTTTTATACAATTTGGTATTTATATATAAACAAATAAGTTAAACATAAATAACTTTTATTAATTTTTATAAACTTTAAATTAAATATACAAATAATTTTGGTTTTAGGAAATGGCGTACCGTGAAGATTTCCAAAGCAAAATATCTACGAATTTTTCTCGCTTTTACGATTCCGGAGAATCGCGAACTCGGTTTTTCGCACGGTTTTCACCCACGTTCACGATTTCTCACGTATTTTCAAATCATTATGAAATTACTATTGTTTTATCAACGTGGATTTCAAACAAGTATGACGTGTGGTTTTTAACACAGTTGTCACAGTCTCCTCCTGTTTCGTACTGAAATTTGTTGGAGACTTATCTATAGACATTCGTTTATGATAACAAATGAGGATATTTTTATTTTACACGATCCTCACATTCCCATGTATATTCAAGTCCACGCTGAGAATTCCATCGAACTTTGACAATTGGAATGCGGCTTTGCTTCAACACCTTGACCTCTCGATCCTTTACCTCTACTGGTTCTTCTCTGAACTGGAGTTTGTCATCAACTTGAATTTATTCAATGTGTACAATCAATGATTCGTCCATTAGGCACTTTTTAAGATTTTAGACGTGAATGACATCGTGAATGTTGCTGAGCTCAGGAGGGAATTCAAATTTATAGGCTACCGTTCCAATTCGTTCTAGAATTTTAAATGATCCTACAAACCTATGTGAGAGTTTGCCTCATTTTTCCAAATCTGAAGATGCCTTTCCATGGTGAGACTTTCAGCATGAATCGATCACCTATTTGGAATTCTAGAGGTTTTCGACGTTTATCAGCATAATTCTTTTGACGATCGTGTGCATCTTTGATTCGTTCTTGAATTAGTCCGATCTTGTCTGTAGTTTCTTGTTTAAATTTGAATCAAAGTACTTGTAAGTACATCCCTGTTATGGTGGATCAGGAAAAGTTGTTGTTGTACCGACAGTACGATGTGTTTCTACGTGTCCACCAATAGCATTATGTTCAGCATGGTCTCCACTAGAACTAGGAGTGATGTTTAGTTGATGTTGCGTTAATATACATGGAATGACAGCAGATAGATGTTGTTTCACTATTCGTTCTACTGCTGCCTCATTTAGTTCTTATCCACTTGCAACTACAGGCGGCAATGTGTTCATTTCCATGTTAACAAGTGGAACTATGTTCATTTCCGGATTAACAGGTGGTGCCGGATTTGTTTCAGGGTTTGCAATATTGTTAGCAGGTCGACCTCTTTTTGGAGCCATTTTACTGCTCACAGGCATACAAACTCAGTTCAGTTTAAGAACATTCAAATATAACCCTTTCAGCCACATAAATTCAACTATATTCAGTTACACTGAAGTATTATGTTGATATACGATTATAAAAATGTTGTATAACTACATCGATATTATACAGATTTGTTTGTAACACAAAATAATCACAGTGATATTTGTAGCTATACTAAGTTATGTTGTCTCAAAAACATGTTATAGTATCACATAGCACACGGCGATGTGACACCGATACAGATATGTTATAGTTCAAGCTTGATATGTTATGACACATGTTTTTGATATGTTACCACACAGGATTTTGAAATGATACCACACATGCGTTTGATATGTTATCACACATGTTTTTGAAATGTTCCCACACAGGCCTTTGATATGATACCACACAGGAGTTTGAAATGTTGCAACACAGACTTTTGATATGTTACCACACAGGATTTTGAAACGTTACCACACAGGGTTTTAAAATGTTGCCGCACAGGCTTCTGATACGTTACCACACAGGATTTTGATACGTTACAACACAGGATTTTGATATGTTACCACACAGAATTTTGAAACGTTACCACACAGGCTTTTGATACGTTACCACATAGGATTTTGATGCGTTATGTTATGACACCCAATTACTGTTTATGAAATAAAAGTTTTTAAATGATCCTACAAACCTATGTGAGAGTTTGCCTCATTTTTCCAAATCTGAAGATGCCTTTCCATGGTGAGACTTTCAGCATGAATCGATCACCTATTTGGAATTCTAGAGGTTTTCGACGTTTATCAGCATAATTCTTTTGACGATCGTGTGCATCTTTGATTCGTTCTTGAATTAGTCCGATCTTGTCTGTAGTTTCTTGTTTAAATTTGAATCAAAGTACTTGTAAGTACATCCCTGTTATGGTGGATCAGGAAAAGTTGTTGTTGTACCGACAGTACGATGTGTTTCTACGTGTCCACCAATAGCATTATGTTCAGCATGGTCTCCACTAGAACTAGGAGTGATGTTTAGTTGATGTTGCGTTAATATACATGGAATGACAGCAGATAGATGTTGTTTCACTATTCGTTCTACTGCTGCCTCATTTAGTTCTTATCCACTTGCAACTACAGGCGGCAATGTGTTCATTTCCATGTTAACAAGTGGAACTATGTTCATTTCCGGATTAACAGGTGGTGCCGGATTTGTTTCAGGGTTTGCAATATTGTTAGCAGGTCGACCTCTTTTTGGAGCCATTTTACTGCTCACAGGCATACAAACTCAGTTCAGTTTAAGAACATTCAAATATAACCCTTTCAGCCACATAAATTCAACTATATTCAGTTACACTGAAGTATTATGTTGATATACGATTATAAAAATGTTGTATAACTACATCGATATTATACAGATTTGTTTGTAACACAAAATAATCACAGTGATATTTGTAGCTATACTAAGTTATGTTGTCTCAAAAACATGTTATAGTATCACATAGCACACGGCGATGTGACACCGATACAGATATGTTATAGTTCAAGCTTGATATGTTATGACACATGTTTTTGATATGTTACCACACAGGATTTTGAAATGATACCACACATGCGTTTGATATGTTATCACACATGTTTTTGAAATGTTCCCACACAGGCCTTTGATATGATACCACACAGGAGTTTGAAATGTTGCAACACAGACTTTTGATATGTTACCACACAGGATTTTGAAACGTTACCACACAGGGTTTTAAAATGTTGCCGCACAGGCTTCTGATACGTTACCACACAGGATTTTGATACGTTACAACACAGGATTTTGATATGTTACCACACAGAATTTTGAAACGTTACCACACAGGCTTTTGATACGTTACCACATAGGATTTTGATGCGTTATGTTATGACACCCAATTACTGTTTATGAAATAAAAGTTTTTGATAGGAACACACATGTTTACACAAAACACATAGAGAAAGATAGCTTTTCATTACTACGATATTGTTTTATACATCAGCAAAGTTAGATACAAGAGAGTTTCATGATACTAACCACACCAGTATACAACCTAACCATATGGGATCTATTATACATATCAAAACTATCCCATAACCTCGCAAACCAGCCTATTCACATCCGTTCAATGATATCTACAATGAAATGTCCCAAAATATCAGCACCTGATCATACTTACCGTTGAAAGCACGGTAAGCAAGATATCACTATGGCTATAGCGGCCATCACTATAGCCATCACCATCATTCTCACCTCGACTTTTAAACTCCTAAACCTCTCAACCTTCATATTCCCTCTCTCTACATACTGCCAGAACAAAACAATCACCGTCCATCTCATCAATCATCATTTTCCACGCTCTCGTCCCAGTCTCTATAGCAACTACCTGCTTTACCAAGATCTGGTGAGCAGCACGAGCCTCAGTCAATGTATCACGGGTCTCCTGAGGAGATGCTCGTGGCTGCATCAGTTCTAGCTAGTGCCTTGCATGTACAAAGTGAGCTGTTGAAGCTGGGCTCTAAGCTCAGCATATCTAGAGGACTCTCCCACCTCGTGGGTTGATCCTGGGAAATATTTAGAAGAGAGCTGATGTCTAGGTGTTGGGCTCCTAGATCCCAGTGAATACCGGGCTTGTCTTGCATCCGTCCGATCCCAGTGAATACCGGGACTCTGTGTGGTGTTGGGCTCCTAGCCCGTCTGATAGCTGATGTATCCTCATCTAACACCTGATGCTATCGAGGTGGTGTATGTGGTACAAGTTGTGGTGTATGGGGTACTAATGGTGGTGTATGAGAAACCTGGGGTAACACTCCGGATGCTGCTAAAGATGACTTTGTATCTGAGCACTCACTAGAGCTGGGCATGTCATCTAAGATCACGTACGGTATCCTCTAGTAGATGTACTGTTCTCCTGTATTTGCCATTGCTGTACCAAACCCAATTTCCAGATCAACATCATGAAATGAATATTTAGTAATAATATTCAGCAAAAACACGATATCTATTCCTATCCCAAAACAACTATTCACAATTTGTGACACCTTGTAATTTCCAGGTCAGCATTTATTTTATTTTAATAATAATGTGTGTTATGATTACATGCGTGGCACTAGAATTAGTGAATTTAGTGTGACACGTGGCACAACAGTCCAAACACACACACAACAAACAGATAATTCGAGGAATTATCGCAAAACGCGCGCACGTGTCTTTATTAACGAACGTTGGTGAAATAAGCAATCCACAATCAAAATTCACAACACTTAGACTTTATGGAACCTTAAACAATGAAACGAAGTTGATATTTCGAGAAACGATGATCGTGATCGTGAACCCATCGAAAAACGGTTCGAAACAGCAAAACAGGGCCTATTGGGCTCTTCGGGATCCATCGTGGTAAACCAAGGACTCCAGATAGGATCTTGGCAGTACGCGAAGGATGGGCGAGGGAATTCGAATCCCGAATTTCGTTACAGTAGGCCAAGCTCCTTGGGGTCCCCCTTGGCGGTACGCGAAGACTGTCAGACGCAAGATCTTGATAAAACCAAGACACGATCATTTCTAACCACCCTATAATCTCATTTCTCAAGCTCCCGGCCTCTAAAATTCATCATTATCATCTAAAAACCCTCTCTCTCACTGTTGGAAGCCATAAACAAGCTTGAAGAAGCTTAACTTGAAGATTTGGAGCTTGGAGGTCAAGAAGGAAGACTTGTGGAAGCTTACCATCAACACCATCACATTCTAGCTACTGGATTTCCATTCTCAGCGGATTATAGGAGCCATTCAGATCTGTTCAAGCGACATTTCACCTTTTTTGAAGCTTTAGAAGGTAGTTCTTGGATCTATGTAGCATAAAATCACTCAAACACACACATGCATTGAGAATCACCCACATGCAATCACTCGCACACCACATGCATGAAATTTCATCATCTTGAATCTGTGATTAAATGATTTGAGGATAGATTTGATGATATAGAGATGATCCATGATGATCTTGATTAGATTTATAGGGTATTTGATGACCTTATTAAGAAATAGCTATATTTGGATGCATGCATGTATGATCTACATGGGTTTACATGATTTTGAATATGAACATATGCTTATGAGTGATGTTTGGGACATTCTACAAGGTTTGACATGATTTTTATTATTAAAAATGGGTTATTTGAAGATCTTGCTAATTTTAGAAACTTTATTCTTGCAAGTATGTTGATAGATGATGAAATGACAAGATGCATGTATTTAGAATTATGATTTATGGTTAAAATGATGATTTTTGGAGATTTGACTAGTTAGAATTGAGGTAAGAAGTGATTTACCTCATTATTTCTAAAAATAGTAACTTTTAGGTTACAAATGTTCAAAGAATGATGAACTTGATATTATTGGTATGATTAACATGATTATTTGGATTGATATGATAATAATAGGGATTATGGATGCATTAGAATCATTAAAATAGAAGATTTAACATAAGTTACTATAAATAGTAACTTTAATTTTAGGAAATCGATAAATAACAATGGTTTAGTCATAACAAGCATGCTTAACCGGTTATCTGAGACTAGGATATTGATGTTTTGATGAGTTTGATTGTTAGACTTAGTGAAATACGCTTATTTTTACGACTTACTATAAATAGTAACTTTTAAACGAGAAACGTGATTAATTAACAAAGTGTGGCTATGTGCTATATGATAACATGTTCATATAGGTTAACTATGCATGCTAGTGTAAACGAAAAGTGATTTCTTGTATGACTTGCTTAATATGAAAACTTTCCGGAAATGGAAACTTACTATAAATAGTAAGTTATCCCATGAATGCAAATTGGGTGCTCACACACATCACACGACACTAATCGCACGTTAAATGATCTCTTGAACTAAACACGTCACCAACGGGTCGTTAGGTCAAACACGGTCAACGCGACCCACATAACAACTTGGAGTTGCTTGGACACGAATACGGTGTGACAATCCATCTAAATCCATTCTGGTTATATACGTGTATGAGTATGTATTTGTGTATTCACCATGAACTCAAAAACTTTTCATGTAAGGTGTATTTCTGACTCAAAACAAACTAATCATGTTGTATAGCAAACTGAATCGGGTAATGTGACTAGATTGGCTATACAATGTAATTACATGTCCTTACCAAAAACAAAGTACATATCATATCAGACTAAAACCAGTGAATCATAATATCCACATTCATTGTTACGTATGTGCCGGGAGGACTATATCATATCATATCAATTCATGACTTGTAGTTACTCAGGAATATGGTGTTAGTAGATCGCAAAGAAACATCCATCTCCTAATGCTTTTTCAAATAGGTGACCAACCGATTTCATGTTTAGAATCATAACTCGAAAATGAAGAGAACGAGTGGAAGCGAAATCGCGAAACGAGGCTCCGATTTCGAGATACACTGAGTCAAAGATAGCGTTAAATAAGAGGTCAAATATTTTTAACTCTTTAGGTCTTGAAATTATAACCATTGGAAAGAGCTCGAAAAATCATGAACGTAGGCGAAAACCGTGCGCAAAACGGAGTTCGTATGCTCCCGGAATCGCGAAAACAAAATCGGGTCTAACTAAGGCGGTGGAGGTACGCGAAGAAACTCTTTGCCACTCTTGGCGGTACGCGACGGACCAAAATACATAAAAATCTTATTTTCTTGATCAGATTTCATTTCTGGTCGATTAACTCGACTTCCAGACGCCTAAACTCAAATTTTTACCCTCAAATCTTCATCTTGAAGGCTTCTAAACCCACGGATCGCACCAGGGAACATATCTACAAGTCCCAATCATCATATCTGTCCGAGAAATCTGTCAGATTAGGTAACGATTCGTTTTAACCTTCTAGTTTGATAATGGTTAGATTAAATCTTGTTTTGAATATAATATAATAGTTATTGTTGTGGATTATTGCCTAGTTGATGGCTAGGAATGGTTAGAAACGAAGAACACGGTATGTTAACGGTTAAATCTTTGTTTTGATATGTTGTAATGCCCGGTTTTCATGAAACCACAATAATGGTTATAATGGTTTAAACCATTTGATTGTAACAATGATTGTGATTGTCTTGATCATTTCTTGAAATGCTAGGTTAAATCCAAGTGTTTCAAACTAATGACAAGCATAGATAATCACCGGAATAACGATCTGATGTTTATGATAACAGTCAGATTAGTACATTGAGAATGGTTATTAAACCTATTCTAATATCACATTCTCATGTTTCATGATACCTAAATGATCAATAACAAGGATTGACTATTTCTAAGCCAGAAATTCGTCTAGGAATTGTTTTAAGTGAATAATCAACAACAATATCTATTTGATTAATCCGAAAATGCCGTGATTAATCCAGTTAGTCATTAACTCCTTAATAGGAGCCTAAATCATTATAGGTTCCTGTTTATCGCACTTTGTGCAATATTAACTTAAGGAGACTGATTAAGAATTAAGATCAGCTTGATGACTTGAACTACGATTCCTTGTTATCAAAAGTCAAGGAATATTCTGATAATCCAATTCAAATACAAAGAACTCATAAAACTAATGAATTGCAGAATCCTCTTCGTATTTTCCTATAAACTTCAATATCAAAACACTTCAATAACACAGGTGAGACTCATAACCCCTTTTCTTTTCTTTTGTTAAAACCGCGGGGTGGAACATGTAAACTGTTGATAACTCAAACATTTTAAACTATTGTGGAAGCAAACTATTGATACAATGCAAATCATTTACATGTTTTGGTTATACAAATGCTGAATGATGCTATTCTTATGCAATATCATTAACTTGATTCGTCAAGCCCCCGGTAGTACTGGTATGGTCCATATGCGGGAAACCGCGAACACAAAAACGCGTGCTCCAACTGCGGGTTGGACACCACACGAACTGGATACACGTGGTGTATCACACATGGAAAGCTATTACAATAGGTTTGATATTTGCATGTTCATTGGGTTTGTATTTCAATACATTTATATGATGAGCTTGTGCTATAATTGCAACTCAAGTTATACAAAACATGTTAATTCAAAATATATGTTTCTCACTCAACTACGTGTGGTTGATCCAAGTTTTCTTTCAATGTTTTAGATAATCAGGATCAGGAAACTCAGCTAGGTCAAGATGCCATGAATGTTTAGGGTGACCTAGAAACAAGAAACAAACTAGACGTTTTGTAATATTATCATTATGTTTATACTTTAATGTATAATATTGTGTGCGTTTGTGTTAATCTATCTAATAACTATGAAACCTTAGTAAATCTTCGGTTATTCTTGAACTATGGCTATGAATTCATTACGTCACACGCCGTGGATTCCGCACGCAGCGCAGGGTGTGACATACGGTCCTGTGAGACCCACACTAATGTGAACACAAACTCATAACAGCCATATGATATAGGTAACCGCTAAAGGGGCACTAAACCGTTCACGAGACGAACGCTACTACTAAACTCAGGTGAGTTTACAGCCCCACTTTTACTCTTTAACTGTTTTGTTAAACTCTTAGGGTGAGAATACTATGCAACTATTTTAGATATATGACTGGTATGTTGTAAACTATTTTTGAGTGTAACTATTATCACAACAAGTCCTCACATACCCTTACCGTTAGTTGTGTAACAAACGAGTCGTTATTACGTAGTACTACTGGGTTTGACGAGTCCCGCTCGACAACAACTGTGACTGGAGGTCATGAAGAGTTTAATATCGATGTTGATTGCTGGGTTCCATGATGATCCAGAGAGGCAAATGAACAGTCGAGTTTCGGTAAGATGAACTGACACATTCCGAATCGTAGATTCAACAAAACAACTTAACATACCCAGTATATGTCTGTCTTATTGTTTACTACTGTCTAAACCTGCGAACTCACCAACTTTATGTTGACACATTTTCACATGTATTCTCAGGTAACTGACGAGCACGAACTAGGATGCACTTGGTGATGCACAAGAGAGTCTCATGCATATAAACTCTAATTCTAAGCTTGTGTCTTTTGTGATGTAAACATTTTTAACATGTAGTGTCTGATACATTTACTTTTCGTTGCAAACACTTTATTTATATCGCTGCATAATTATGAATCTTGTCTGATTTACAAAAATGTATGATTGTGTAACTCATATAGAGTCGTTCTATATGACCAAGAGCTATGATCCTGGCCACATCACACACGCGCGGTCTGTCATTGCACGTGGGAATTTGGGGGTGTGACACAATTAATGTTGTTATTGTTATACTTGTATTGAAATTTACTAGAACGCACACATGTTGCAGAATACAATTATGCTGGCCACTCATAACTTTAATTTGTACCACCGGATTATTCTGGCTCAAATCAAAACAAGTTTTGTTCTTTAGCTATGTTCAGTGCACTCAGTGTCACTATACGAGCGTATGGTTATAGTCTAGGTCACTAGGTCAACCTAATTTTCTATAACATGCAGCTTTGATACCACTGTCACACCCCCACCTCTCATCACCTGATATTCATGTCACAGAAATCTCTAAGAAGGTTGCGGTATCACAACACATAAGATTAAATTAAAGACAATACATTACAAGGATAATACTATTATTACAACCACAAGTTACTGTTTCCAACTTAAACACACTAAACAAACTGAGTTACTTAATTACAAGCGCAGTTCTTACATGTCGTCGCTGTCTACCTACAAGAATTTGTAAGTTTGAAAAGTCAGCACAAAGCGGGTGAGTTCATACACAAGACTCGATACAATATGATATGCTAAGTGTAGTCAATAGCACATATTAACACAATTGGAATAATCATTTGACCCATATCTAGTTCCTTTCTGACTGTAAGATATGACAATACCCAAGGTAATCATATGTGCCTCATTAGAACGTATACACATTCATGTTGATATTGGAAACAGTAAACAAAGATTCACATCAGGGGAGATGCAATTCTTCCAGCAAATGGGGTTGTCAGCCCGATAGTACTACCATTGTTTACTCGTTCGGCCTGACATGGGTTCACTAGATACAGTTCTCAAGAATGAGGACTTTTTGATAAGTCACTTCGATACCCACAGTTATCCCTTGATATGCCAAAGCCAACACACAGTTATATAAGCATGTCATAAGTTTAAGAAATATTTCATAGAGATACCCTGATGTTTAGAAAACATGTAAAATAAAAGGGGTTGCATGAAACTCACCTGAAGTGTCGAAGTCAATGTTTAACACGCAAAACTATGTTTGTAGTTCAGTTCTGCATTAGTTAAGATTTTATAACTTATTTGTGTTTTAATTTGCTTATTAGATCTTCTTTAACGTTCAATGTTAAGGACAATGCAACTCAACTCATCAAAGTGATATTAAATCCTTATTCAGTTGTCTTATTTGAATATCACACAATGTATGACAAAATGGGAACCTATGTTTATTAAGGTTCCTATTAAGAAGTTGATGACTCATTGGATTAATTAGAATTTCCTCGAATTAATCAAATAGGTATTGTTGTTGATTATATCACTGAAACAGTTTCCCGATGAATTTATGGTTCAGGACTAGTCAATCCTTGTTATTGATCATTTAAATATCATGAAACACGAATATCATATTAGAATAGGTTTAGTAACCATATTCAATATACTAATCTGACTGTTAACATAAACATCAGATCTTTATTCCAATGATTATCTTAAATATTGTCATTAGCTTGAAACACTTGGATTTGATCTTGCATTTCAAGAAATGATCAAGACAATCACAACCATTGTTATAATAAAATGGTTAAAACCATTATGATCTATGATATAGTTTCATAATAACTGGACAATATAACGAATCAAAACAAGGATTTCACCGTTAACATATCGATTTCATTGTTTCTAACTATTCATACACATCATCTAATCAATAATCAACAACAATAACCATTTTATTGCATTCAAAAACTAGATTTAATCCATGCATTATCAAACTAGTAGGAGAAAATTAATCGTTACCCGTTCGGATGGATTTTTGGTTGCAAAACGACGATCGAGTGTTGTAGAATCGTTCCCTAGCTTGAATCTAATGATCCTGTAGCTTTACAACTGAGTTTTGGAGCTAAAAATTCGATGTGATGCTATTTGAGTGTTGAAAGTTCTAGAGGAAGAAACATAGAATTATTCTTGCATGCAATCTGATGTTTCTAGTTGATTTATTCCAACCGCCCTATCTTCGCGTACCGCCAAGTGCCTGATAGGGGCTTGGCGTATCGCAAATAAATCTGGAGGACTTTAGATATTGTAGACTCCTTGCATACTTCCATGGGGACTCCAAAGGAGCTTGGCGTACCGCGAAGAGTTCCGGAGAAAAATATCTTCGAATTTTTCTTGTTTTTTCGATTTCAGAGAACCACGAATTCGGTTTTTTGCACAGTTTCACCCACGTTCACGATTTCTCACGTATTTTCAAATCGATATGAAAGTACTATAGTTTTGTCAACGCGAATTTCAAACAAGTATGACATGAGCTTTTTAACGCAATTGTCACAGTCTCCTAATGTTAAAGAAATTTCGTCCCGAAAATTGTTGGAGACTTATCTGTAGACAATCGTATATGAAAACAAATGAGGATATTTTTCTTTTACACGATCCTCACATTCCCATGTATATTCAGGTCCACACTGAGAATTCCATCTAACTTTGACAATTGGAATGCGGCTTCGCTTCAACACCTTGACCTCTCGATCCATTACCTCTACTCGTTCTTCTAGGAACTGGAGTTTGTTATCAACTTGAATTTCTTCAATGGGTACATCAATTATTCATCCATTAGGTACTTTTTCAGATTTGACACGTGAAAGCATCATGAATGTTACTAAGCTCAGGAGGTAATTCAAGTTTATAGACTACCGTTCCAATTCGTTTTAGAATTTTCAATGGTCCAACAAACTTTAGTGAGAGCTTACCTCGTTTTCCAAATCTGAAGATGTATTTCCATGGTGATACTTTCATCTTGAATCAATCACCTATTTGGAATTCTAGACGTCTTTGATGGTTATCAGCATAACTCTTTTGATGATCGCGTGCAGCTTTGATTTGTTCTTCACTTAGTGCAATCATGTCTGTAGTTTCTTGTATAAATAATGGGCCAATCATTTGATTTTCACCTACCTCCAACCAGCCGATAGGAGATCGACATTTGTGTCCATAAAGTTCTTCAAATAAGGCGCATTAAGTGCTAGTTTGGTAGCTGTTATTTTATGAAAATTTAACGAGTGGAAGATGAATATCCCAGCTACCTCTGAAACCAAACACACAGCTTCTAAGCATATCTTCAAGAGTTTGATTTGTACGCTCTGTTTGTCCATCCGTTTGTGGATGATAAGATGTGCTCATATGGATTTGTGTGCCCAGAGCATTTTGAAGAGTTTGCCAATATAAGTTGTGCTCGGTTACAATTCGCACAAACAGGACATGGTCCGTTATGATGAAAGGACACTTGTTGCATTTGGGTGCCTACTCAATATAAGCTTTCCTTTCAGGAAGAGCTGCACCATAGTTCTTTACTGTGGGTTTATTTTGGCTAGTCTCAGCCGCAGCCTTGGTTTTGCCTTTCCAAACCATTTTCTTTAGATATCCCTCGTGTTACAAGGGGTATCGAGATCACTACGGCTCATAGACGCTTCTGTTTTTGTGAAAAACGTACCACTTCTTACTGCCACAACAGTAAGTTTGGTGGTCAACAAGATGGTGCATTTGAGTGTGGTTGGTTCAGCTACGGTCACCATTCTCCGAATCTGGGGAACCAGACCCTTGATGTATTTTTCAATCAATGTTGCTTCTGTAGGAAACATGTTGGGAAGCAAGCAAGCAAGTTCATGAAATCGATCGGTAACGTTAGACAGTCATCACCGATTATAGAATGATTCCAGAATTCTTCCTGTAATTTCTGGATTTCAGTAATTAGGCAATACTCTGAAATAATCAGAGTTTTAAAATCGTTCTAGCCCATAGCATCAACTGTAGCAGAACCCAACGTTTTTGCCTGGGTATTCCACCAGGTTAAAGCTGAATCCTTTAAAGCACAAGAAGCATAAAACATCTTATGCTCGGCTAACAATGGTTGATTTTGAGTTTAGTTTCCATTTCCTCGATTCACCATAAAAGTCTCGCTGATCCTTCCTTGCTAGTAAAAGTAAGACGGTTGCATGAAGCAAAGTAGTTGTAAGTACATCCCTGTTGTGATGGATCAGGAAAAGTTGTGGTTGTATCGGTGGTATGATGTGTTTCTACGTGTCCACCAGTAGCATTATGTTCAGCATGGTCTCCACCAGAACCAGAAGTGATGTTTTGTTGATGTTGTGTTAATATACCCGGTACGACAGCTAGTAACTGTTCTTTCACTATTCGTACTACTGATGCCTCATATATTTCTGATCGACTTGAAAGCGTAGGTGGCACTGTGTTCATTTCCAGGTTAACAGGTGGAACCGTGTTCGTTTCCGGGTTAATAGGTGGAACCGTATTCGTTTCCAAGTTAACAGGAGGAAACGGATTTGTTTCGGGGTTAGCAACGTTCTTAGCAGGTCGACCTCTTTTTGGTGCCATTTTTCTGCTTACACGCAGACAAACTCAGGTCAGTTTAAGAACATTCAAATATAACCCTTTAATTCACATAAATTCAACCATATTCAATTACACTGAAATATTATGTTGATATACGATTATAAAAATGTTGTATAACTATATAGATATTATAAAGATATGTTTGTAACAGAAAGTAATCACAGTGATATTTGTAGTTATACTAAGTTCTGTTGTCTCAAAAACATGTTATAGTATCACATAGCACACGGCAATGTGACACCGATATAGATATGTTATTGTTCAAGCTTGATATGTTATGACACATGTTTTTGATATGTTACCACACAGGATTTTGAAATGTTACCACACAAGGCTTTTGATATGTTATCACACATGTTTTTGAAATGTTACCACACAAGATTTTGAAATGTTGCCACAGGCCTTTGATATGATACCACACAGGATTTTGATACATTACCACACAGGATTTTGAAATGTTGCAACACAGGCTTTTGATACGTTACCACACAGGATTTTGATATGTTACCATGCAGGATTTTGAAATGTTGCCACACACGCTTTTGATACGTTACCACACATGATTTTGATTCATTACCACACAGGATTTTAATATGTTACACCACACAGGATTTTGAAATGTTGCCACACAGGCTTTTGATACGTTACCATGCAGGATTTTGAAATGTTGCCACACAGGCTTTTGATACGTTACCACACATGATTTTGATTCATTACCACACAGGATTTTAATATGTTACACCACACAGGATTTTGAAATGTTGCCACACAAGCTTTTGATACGTTACCACAAGGATTTTGATACGTTATGTTATGACACCCAATTACCATTTATGAAATAAAAGTTTTTGATACGAACACACATGTTTACACAACACACATAGAGAAAGAAAACTTTTCATTACTACGATATTGTTTTATACATCAGCAAAGTTAGATACAAGAGAGTTTCATGATACTAACCACACCAGTAAATAACCTAACCGTATAGGATCTATTGTACATATCAAAACTATCCCATAACCTCGCAAACCAACCTATTCGCATCGGTTCAATGATATCTACAATGAAATGTCCCAAAATATCAGCACCTGATCATACACACAGTGGAAAGTACGGTAAGCAAGCTATCAATATGGCTATAGCGACCATCACTATAGCCATCACCATCATTCTCACCTCCACTCCACAATCACCGTCCATCTCATCCTCTCCTCGATCACCATCCTCCTCCCTCTCGTCCCCACCTATAAAGCAACTACCTGCTTTACTAAGTTCTAGTGGGCAGCACGAGCCTCAGTCAACGTATCACGGGTCTCCTGAAGAGATCCACGCGTCTACATCAGCTCCAGTCTAGTGCCTTGCAAGTCCAAAGTGACATACTGAAGCTGGGCTCTGGGCTCAGCCTTTCTACAGGACTCTCCCACCTCATGGGTATATCCTGGAAAATCTCAGGGAGCGAGCTGATGTCTAGGTGGAAGTCCAGTGGTCTTGCAGGCTTGTCCCCGCATTCGTCTGATCCCAGTGAATACCGAGACTCTCTGTGGTGTTGGGCTCCTATCCCGTCTGATAGCTGATGTATCCTCATCTGACACTTGAGGATATGGAGGTGGTGTATGTGATAGGTTACAGTTCGCACAAACTGGACATTGTCCGTTATGATGAAAAGGACAATTCGCGTACCGCCAAGGGGAATCAAAAGGAGCTTGGCGTACCGCGAAGAGTTCGGGAGCAAAATATCTTCGAATTTTTCTTGTTTTTACGATTACAAAGAATCGCAAACTCGGTTTTTCTCACGGTTTTCACCCACATTCACAATTTCTCGTGTATTTTCAAATAGTTATGAAAGTACTATCGTTTTATCAACGTGGATTTCAAACAAGTATGACGTGAGCTTTTAACGCAATTGTCACAAATTACGAACAAAATCGCGTAATAAATTTTGAATCCAATCACGATAATTATGCAGACATCTAACCAGACTTTTTATCTCGAGATACAACTAGAAATCAATTCAAAACTTGTTAAAAATCAAATTAAACAAACACACATTCTTTCGCTACCCTTCTGATCCTAAAGAACACAAAAACCCTATCCCAAATTCTCTGAATCTTTGAATTAAGTTCGCGTTTGTAGCCGGGTTATTTTTCACTCGTACTCCTTCAAAATGATTTGATTACAAGTAATTCTATACACCGAATTACTCGTTACCAAGTGAGGATCAAAAGCCCTAAGCTTTTGATCATTCACAATTCACGGTTTTGATGAATTAGAGCTGAATTCGAATTAGGGTTCTTTAGGAACAAAGGAATCCATTTTTCATTTACTACAACATTTATTGGGGAGGAGTTCAACAAGCGAACCCCCACCCAGCCGAGTGGTAAGACTCTTGGCTTTGGATTTGGGGGTGCGGGTTAGAAACCTGCCCGGTGCCATTCAAACCGGTTTTTAACCGTTTTTCCCTCTTACATCCCTTATTTTTTTAAGAGAAAAATTCTAAAATTCCAAAAGTGTAATTTCTAATATTCTAAATAATTCCAGAAACTTATTAACTTAATTTGATTGTTGAATGTTTATTAAATAGTTTAAAATTATTTAAACTTTATAATTTATATAAGTTTCAAAATAATATATATAATATTAATAATAGTTTATTATTATTACAAAAATTCTGGAATATATATACACACACATAAATTATATTAAAAGGGTCATGGTAAAATATATATATATATATATATATATATATATATATAACATATAAATAAATTATTTCCTTTAAAACATATATATTAATGATACAAAGGTTATAAAACTACATTTAAGATATTTTTTTGTGTATTTGAATTTATGTTGAAAAGAATATTTTATTTAGATAAATTTCGTTATTGAAACTATAAAGTAACAAAGATTTGTTTTCTAACTAAAACATGTAATAAATTATATAATTCTTTTGAAACAAATATGTAATCATTCCATAAGATTACTTAAATATTTTGGAGTTCATTTTATTCAAATTTGTAATTAATGTTCTAAAAAAATATAATAATAATTTAACACGCAAGCAATACGATTTCTTAGACTTAATATACAACAAATATAGTAATTCAAATATTTTATCATTATCCAACCAATAACAATTGTAAGAATATTTATTTAAGATAATAAATGAATATCCTTCATTTCCTTTCAACTTTAGATATAGTTTCAATATATCCATAAAATTCCATAATCCTAGGTTTCAAAAACTTGAACTTTAGGATACCTAACTTAATAAGTTTATTATTATAACTTTAGGATGAGGTGTGAACAACTTCTCATAATTCCTAGACAAAGAACTTTGAAAAAAGCCATACAATCCATGTGAGTTTTCTTCACACTCCCTTTTACATTCTTTGTTTTTGAGATTTTACACATGTCTTATTCAAACTTATTCATTCTATTATTCACTCAATCTATGATTCAATCCTTAGACCTAGTTAGCTTTATGTGTTAAATGTTATGCTAATACAATGTCCTGATTCTATGTGTGATTCTATGTGTGTACGTTGCCAGCAAGCTAGTACTTAGTAGCCTAAGATATGTTAGATACCATCTTCGCATTGGCTTTTGTCATTGTGTGAAAAAGGTGAAAAGTACACCTAACAAACTTGTTGAAATACAAATGTTAGTCTATAGTATGGTCATACTTGAATTAACAGTTTGTATGGATACTTGTTTGTACACAAGCTATGGTTATTCATTCATTCAATATATTCAACTTGTATTCATATTATGCTTATGATACGTATTCTAGTTAGGCTATAGTTTGCATCCTTTTTATACTTATTATTCAAACTTATTATGTGAACTCACCAACTATGAAAATAGTTGACAAACTCTATTTTACATGTGTAACAGGATAAGGAAGCATGGTGAAGACATAAGATAGGCTTAGTGACCTAGTTTAAACTTTGAAACAATTGTATAGACTTTTTAATTGTGATACTTTGATTATTCAATTCATGTAATGTTTGTTTATTGTTCAATGAATGTTTTGTTGGTTTTGTAATAATAATGCTTTAAATATTGAAACGTAATAATGGCACCATGAGCTAATTAACAGTCAACATCGCGCCCCGACCCATTCCGTCGTCGGCCCAGATTTGACAGTATATGCGGTATTGTGCAACGGGTCACAAAATGGGTCGGGAATTGGGTATGCTGGAACGGGTGATAGAGAGGAGAAGAAAGGAAAAAATGGTTTGAGGGTTTGTCATTTCTAGCCCCCGAAATTCTTGAAGCTCTTTACAATTCAGCTTAAACTTCTTATAGCTAAAAATATGTTTCGGATTTTATGCTTTTGGTCCTCCTATTTTTGTTCATTAGTTTATGTAAAAAATGTTTATAAAACGTATAAAATTTGTTATTAAGAATGCTTGAAAATTTCATTATATTGTGTTCATATATATATATATATATATATATATAAGTATAAATATATATATATATAAGTATATATATCTATATATCTATAGATATATATACTTATATATATATATATTTATACTTATATATATATATATATATATATTATTTATTTTTTATTTTTTAATAAAGTTTATAATTAAAAGTATTCTTTAAATATTTAAATTTAGTAAACTTTATTATAAAATGTGTTATTTAATTCAAGGTTGAATTATTCATAATAAATCTTATTAACTTTAACTGAATTAGTTTATTAATTCTTATTAGTATCTATTGTTAAATTATATATGTGCGTGTGTGTATTTACATAAGCATACAAAATAACCTCATTAGAATTTAACTAGTTTATAAGATTCGTTGTTGTATGTCATATAAGTATATTTATGTTCTTGTGTTTGTGTTTACGAAAACAAATACTTAAAGTACATCTTAAATCTTTGTTTTATTATATACGAGTACCATTAGAATTTAAATTTTGGAATATAAAACACTAGGAATTACAACCAAGGATGTCCAGGAATTTTTAAGAAGAAAAACATTTTATCAACGAATCAACCCTTCTGAATGAAAAAACAATGCCGCCGCCTCCTTAAATCTTCGACCTTGCCATTATGAAGTCGAATATTTATCATGAACCCAAACATGACCTTAAACATAAAATCATGATATACATATGAATTGGAATCCAACTCGAATATTTTGACATGAACAATACTCGGAAGATTTGAAAAAAAAATTTTCGTTATTTGTTAAAAATACAATTTTGTAACAAAAAAAATACAAATGTTGAAATAATAGGACATTTAATTATAAAATCTTATGTTATTTTTTTATTTTAAATTTTGGACTTAAATACCCAACCAAGTTAACATAAACAACATTTAAAAATAATTAAATACATATAAATGGTTAAAATGAGTCACGCGTTAACCTGCCTGACTTGACATAAACAAGCCCTTTAAACTACATGAGTAGACACAAACAGATCTAGACCTGACACAAACCATTCATATTAAACACAAATCAATTAATTTCGTATTAGATTCGTATCGTGTCAGAAATGCACACCCATAGTTTGCACGTATATTCATCAACTACAAGGCATATATATGTGATAGATTCTCGTGGTTTCTAACATATGATAATCTCTAAAGGAACATATTACATATTCATAGAAAAACTGTACAAAGTGGAGGAAGCCAATATAATGCATTATGTGTCCTCTAGCTAATGTATAAATTTAAAGTCGTAATCACACTCCGAAAATATAATTACTCATCAAGGCATGATCGTGTACCAGTAAATTATGCACTAGGTGTTGTTGAAAACTGGTTTTGAAATAACTAAATAGGTAAACCAGTTTTACCAATAACCTGTTCAGTTAATAACATGTTATTCAAGCTATATAGCCAAAACTAGGGGTGTTCATCGGTTCGGTTAACGGTTTGTTCGGTTTATTCGGTTCGGTTTAATCGGTTTTCAAAATTTTTTCCCCTTAACCGTTAACCGGACCGAACCGAATTCGGGAAATAGTTATCCGTACCGAATTCAATTCGGTTCGGTTTTGGTTATAACCGAATTCAATGGAACAAACCGATTAAAATCTAAATAAACCGGTTAAAAACCGAATAAACCAGTTAAAAACCGAATAAACCGGTTAAAAACCGAATAAACCAGTTAAAAACCGAATAAACCGAATTCAACCTTATATTATTAATAAAAATAATAAATTTAATTATGAATTCGGTTTAATCAGTTAACCGAATAAACCGAACAAACCAAATTCAAAAAAAAATCTAAAACCGTTAACCGAACCAAAAACCGAATTCAGAATTCGGTTCAGTTTTTTTCTGTTAGGGATGCGGTTTGGTTATCGGTTTTAAACGGTTTTCGGTTTTTCTGAACACCCCTAACCAACACTGGCATAATATGCGAAACCGGTTAACCACCAAATTAATAACCGATATTTCACTTAGGTGAATTAGTTAAATGGTTTGATTTAAAAACCTGCTAAAAATAAGTTAGGTCTCCTTAAATCTCAAACCGGTCATAAACAACCTGATTTTCCAAAACCTAAAACCAATTTAAAACACTTGTTACAAACCGGTACCAGTTTGGTTAACTGGTTTTTTATGTATCTTTACTATGGTATATTCACTGATTTTTCAAAAGAAAAATAAAATAAAACAAAAAACATTTAAACAATATTATAATTAAATTAAAGATAAAAAATTAAGCTAAGATATACTATTTTTCATGCCAATACAACCTTATTTCACGTAATGTAACTTCTAAATACAAACCGGCGATCACATATTTTATCCATTGATTTTTTTAATCGATGGTCCGAGTTCCTTTTTATCATTATCATCAAAAATCCATTTATATTTAACTCTTACTGAGATATTAACGAGATTAACTACACGTCACATGCTTAACTCCTGGAAGTTTTGGGATTGAATACACATTTATATTTTATGTGTACGTAATAACTAATATTTTTTTTTTATTAATTACTTGAAACTTAAAATACTGTCTTATCTAATAATCTAATAACTATATATAATGCATATATGAGAGAGAAAAGGGGTATTTCTTAAAATTAAGAAATGTACAACACATCAAGCTTATCATAGAACCATCTATTGCTTCAACATCTTAAAATGAAGACATGTACAACAAATGAAGCTTATGTTACTGCCACCCATTGTTTCATATCCTAAAATGAAGAAATGTACAACAAATGAAGCATATGTTACCGCTACCAATGCTTCTAACCTTTGAACCGTATCTTTGATTTCCCTTTTCCACGAGTGCAGCCCAAATTTCCCGTTTCCACCTTCTTTTTGTTCCCATCGCCTTCGTTTCCCCCATTCCAGAAATCATCTGGTCTTCAACTTTGATATTTGATGATTCATTTCCTTAATCGGAATATATCTCAACCAGACCCAGTTTCTCTACCGTAGAGCTAGAACGACCCATTACTTCTTAATATCTCAACCAGACCAAAGTAGTATTATTCTTCTCTTTGCCTTTTCAATTCCACACCTGTTATCCACGAATACACCAAAGGAGAAATGGCTCCAGATTCAAATTTTAAAATTAGATATCTTCTTTAAATGTGATGCTTACCCTCGCTTCCGTTCTCCACCAATCCTCGAATGATCCCCATCGTTTATCCATCTGCTTCTCTTGGGTTTGCCTCTCCGACACTGTCTCTCTTCAGTTGGTATGCTTCTCACATTTTTAACCTAATTTTTATAAATTGTGTGACCTAATTTTCTGCTTACTTGTAGGTGTTATTCAAAAGCAAATAAAAGAAAGAATATTTAAAAGTATGCTATCTACATGTATTTTGTTCTATTTCTATGTTCTGTTTTTTTAATAATTGTATGTATGTTGTTATGTTCAGTTTTTTCAAACCTGCTAACACCATGTAATAGTAATATGTGTATGCAGTTCTTGGTTATTTGTAACCATTGATACGTTTTTGGCATTGAGAGAGAGTTATGATGCACAACTGCCACTTGAAAGAACCAAGTAAGTCTCATATGTTATAACTTCTATGTTGACATGTATGTATATTCTGGTTCTTCAATCTGGCTAACAGTTATGTATTTACTGGTTTTTGCAATTGAGAAGGTATGCAATCTGTAGGTATGATGTTCTGTTGGTATATAAGTATATTATGTGTGTGTGTTTATTTTATTGTAGTTAACCTCAATTTAAAGTAGTTAAATTAATTTTTATACTTAATGATTCTATTTTACACCATGTTGCTATGGAGAAAGTTGCATTTACTGAAATTTTCATGTGTAGGATTTGACTCTAATTGTCATCTTGGGGTTCTATCCAATCTTCCTACAATTGGTGTAAGAAAGAATGTAAGTCTTCCTTTCTAGAATTTATATATTTTATTTTAAGGTACTCTGAATGAAATAACTTAAAAGTATGGGTGATTATGTTGTCCTATTTTTTTTATCTACTCCGAAAGTTGCACTTACATCAAGACCAAACCAGCTCCAAACTCGCATAACCCACAAGAAACAAATTTAACGTCTGGTGGTACAAAAACTGTTTTTGCTAAATTATTTTAATAAAGAATCAAAATATTATTGAAATAATATTAACTAATCAAACTTGACCGATCAACTTTTTAAAACTGTTTCAGGCCGACCAAAACACCAAGTTTTGGCTCGTACAAAAACCAACCGTTTATGAATGATGGCATCACTACCAATGAATTCAAAGTATTGATTTGGATATACAGGCCTCCATTATTTGTCTTTCTTGGATATTTGGCAAAAGGTCAAACACCTTTTTTACAATGTGTTTGACAAATAAGATCATCAGTGACGGAGCTTGAAAAAAGTTCGCAGGGGCCGAAGGATTTTTAGGATTTTTTACAATGTGTTCTTGAACAAATACGGGGGCTTTGTAGACTGTTTGAGCAAAAAAACGGCATAAATACCAGACTCAAAGAAAAGGGATACACTGATAATGGTTAATAACTTATGATTGAAACAATGTGCACCAAATCTTTAAATCAGATTAACTAATTTCCTGCAGTAATTCCAAATCATTTTTTGAATAATATTTTTTTACATTTACAATAAACGTCCATGTACATGATATCACTTTAAATTGTTGCAACACTATTAATTAAACCGGTCACTATTTTCACATGAGATGCATGTATTATTAAATTAAGGTAATTTATTAAATTAAGGTAATTTAATAATAGAATTTAAAAATATCATACTATTCATTTACAATATATTTGACTTATTCAGTTCTCTCTTACATAAATTAGGGTTATTGCTTGGGTGAAATAAGAAAAAGCCGGAAGATTTTGAGAGTCGTGGAAAAAATGTGGTCAAACCATGTAGTTGACACGTGGATTTTTAATTCTAAACATATGTTTTTGACCAACTTCGTTATTTGTATGGTCGGCTCTCTTTTTTACAAGATCATTGTGTTTATAACTATTTTTCTATTTGTGTATATTAATTTAGTAGAAATTTATAAAACTCATTGCATTGATTATCCACACCGAACTGCATACATAAAAGAAAACTATTCAGAGCACTATCCATATCACGAAAACAATGATAAGCAAGCAAAATACTAACACCGCATTATATATTGTCTTTGACGCCGCCGCATCGTGCGGGCTTCCGACTAGTAACTTAGAATGTATATTACTAATTTCTAATTTTCTTGTGTAGTACGCACTACTAGGTTTATCACTTAATGTGTTCTTATTTATAAAGAGAGAAATAATGAAAATGCTTCACGTACTGAGAATATATATATATATATATATATATATATATATATATAATATAATATATATATATATATATATATATATATATATATATATATACCATGATTCCTTAATTTGTTGTGTTCATTATGACATTTTAATGATAAAGGTCTTTCTTTAATTTATTTGGTTTCCTCTTAGCTTCACGTGAACACTGTATTGCATTAAGAGGCAATGCAGAGCCTTAACTACACCATCTCTCTTTCTCTCTCATATGTTAACGAACTAAATGTTAATGGCCGTTGGATTAACTTTTTTTTGAACGGTGAAAGTTTCAATCGTGTGAACCCATTGTTTGTAGGCTATGTTACCAAGGTCTAGTTACCTGTACCTCCCATGAGCCACCACAATCACCCCAGGAGGAAACCCCAATTAAAAAACCCCTGACCCCCTTAGACCCTATTTTGCTGAGGGAGGGTTTTGAACCTAAGACCTCTCATTTAGAAAATCCTGAACGTTGGATTAACTATATATGGTTTCAAAAGAAATCAAAGATTACATATTTGAGCATCTTAGTCAACTAATTAACAACAATTTTTTTCTACAGGTCGTTTATATATTCATAATTTAAAACTCACTCTAAAGGTTGTAAAAATAAATAAAAATCATGCAAAAATGTTTTTTTATATTTTTTACAGTTTGTAATATTATTTTACTCATTTTAATAAAAAATTTAAAAAAAACTCCGAGAGGATTTAAAAAGAAAATATTTTGTAATGTTGCATTCAGATGTTATGTATGTGTTACATGGTGTTACAAAATGATTTTCTAAATATTGGCCCGGCGCTTTTGTTTATAAAAGTTGACAAAATAATATTGCAAATATGTAAGAAATTGAAAAAAATTTCACAAGTTATACGAGTGTTTCTATAGTTTTCACAACTCAAAGTAGTTTTTAAAATATCTTTACACAATAAACACACACACACACATATATATATATCTTAGGTAAAAATTTCGTGCATTATACGGATTGAAAAACGTAATATGTATGTGTGTGTGTATCCAGCAACAAAAATTATGTAACAAAAAGACATGCAAATTGCATAGATTAACTACACTCATGTTTTACACATCCTTAATATAATATAATATAATATTTTAATAAAAAAAAATTAGTCAAAATATGTTTAAAAAAATTTGATCTAATAATTATAAATTATGTTTCAGTTTTTATATATTTTTTTCAACAGTGTGTTAATATTTTTATGTAATGTAATTAATAGATGTTAATTTAATAAAAGTATATTTATTCTCTTAAATATTATTTAATCACACTTTAATTAAAATGAATTAAAATTTATATTAACACGTATAACTTGAATTTTTTTTAAATTACTTACTTTTTGTTGTATCAATAAAGTATTTTCATCATTCAAATCATCCAATAACATTAAATATTTAAAAATTTAAACATTACACATGAAAAACAATTACTATCATTATTGTGTTATTTTTAAATATTTTAAGAAATATTTGAATTTGATAATATTTAAAGAGTTAAATAAAAGCTTTTAAATAAAATATAAGTTCATTTATGAGCTTTGTAATTTATTTTATTTACAATACATTTAGTTAATTATATATTAATTACTATACATGTTATAATATAGTATATTTAATCTCTAACTAAATAATAAATATAGATAATTAAATAGAAGAGAAAATAAGATCCCCATATATATACAAGTAGTCTAAAATGGTAACAAGTGTCTAAAATAGTTTTAATTTATTAGTATTAACATACACACACATGCACATATATGTGGGTGTGTGTGAATGATAAATTGAAACCTCACTTCAATTAATAAAAAAAAAAACTCATGTAACATTCAAAAAAAATTCTATTTTATTTTGGGTGTTTAAAAGAAAATAAAAATTTTTATGCGTTTTTTTACACATATGTTAGATATTTAGTTTTTTTATCTTTACACAATGTAAAAAAAGTAATTTTGTAAAATATGTGTAACAAATAATTATAAAAAATATAAAATTTTGTTTTATTATGTTTTATTATGTTTTAATATTTAAAATAGTTGATCTGAATTAACTTTAAGTGTTAATTTTCTAAGATTTGGTTATGATTAGGTACAAGTACTCCAAAGTCATTTTAATTATTGGGGTTATCCCTAAAAAGTTTGTTTGACTATAAAAAATAAAAAGATTTTTAATTTTAAAATATTAAATCAATATATGAGATTAATTTTTAAAAACAAAAAAGAAAGGATATAATAGTAAAAAAAACATTTTTTGACACTGCCTATTTTTTTTAACTTTCATAATTTTTATAACCTCACTATAAAATCGAACTTTTTTTTAATTTAAGTATAACGCATGATAATATACAGTTTTTATAAAAAAATATAGTATGTTGTTGTGTATACAATATTTTTTCTATGTTGTATTTTTAGTACTGCATTTTTGTGATGCATTATTTTGTGTTGTGTATTTTGTTTTGATTTTTTATTATCTACAACAACCTTACCCGGTATGTTTCCACTTTTCAGTAGAGTCTGGGGGAAAAGATAGATACAAACATTACCCCTATCCTAATTGGGAATTTGAGAGAGACTGCTTCGAAAGAGTCCCCGGCTCATGATTTTTTATTATCTAATTAGACTAAAATTCAATATACTTTTATAAAATTTGGTAAATGTTTAAAATTTACATTACATGTACAAAAAGATTCAGTATAATTTACTTTTTTATATATTAATATTATACTTTTATCAAAAATAAAAAAAATATTTGATTTATGATATAATTTTTTAAATAATGTTATATAAAAAGTATATATATTTTAAATAAATAAATAAATTCGAAAAAGGCAAAAATTAGTAGTTTTATTCTAATTACATTTTTTTTCTTTTTTCCATAACAAATCACATGTAAATTATTATTATTTTTTATTTGTTATATAAAAAAGAATTTCTAATTTTAACGTTATCTCTCTTTTATTGAAAGATATGTAACGCAAACATCTAAGATGAGATTTAATCGTTTCCTCGGATTTGATGTTATGGGCCATACACACAAACCTATCTCACGAGGAACCGTGCAACTAGGGTTTTTTTTTTGAACGTCGAAGGTCTCAATCGTGTGAACCTACTGTTTCCAGGACATGTCACCAAGATCTAGTTACCTAGACCTCACATGAGCCACTACAACCACCCCAGGAGGAAACCCCACTGAGAAAACCCCCTGACACCCCTCAGACCCCTTTTTCGTCCTAGGAGGGATTTTAACCCAGGACCTCCCATTTGGGAGACTCCTGGGGTATCATTGAGGCATCCTTTTATCTTAACTCAACATATATGTCTTTTCCTGAATTTGAACCTAAAATCTTACATAGAAAAGGCAAAAATGGTAACTAATAGACTAGAAACCCTTTGTTACCTTCTGTCTTTTTTTGAACAATCAATTTGGATCAGTGTTGGATAACTGAAGTATCATCATGTCATCAGCAACACTATCCGATTATATCTATCATAAGTCACCAGTTTATGATGAAACTCAATATTTTGAGAAAAATCCTTTGTAGGATTTGAACTCAATACTTTATGGTTCTTGAGTTTTATCACACTTTCAAAATGACATTACGCGGTAAAAACCCAATAGTTTGATGCCTTCTCTTTCAATTATATTCAATATTTGACATCTATCAAAGTTAGTTTAGCGGTTAAGGTTTGACACTTTTTCCTTAGCGATTATATCTATCATAAGTCACCAGTTTATGATGAAACTCAATATTTTGAGAAAAATCCTTTGTAGGATTTGAACTCAATACTTTATGGTTCTTGAGTTTTATCACACTTTCAAAATGACATTACGCGGTAAAAACCCAATAGTTTGATGCCTTCTCTTTCAATTATATTCAATATTTGACATCTATCAAAGTTAGTTTAGCGGTTAAGGTTTGACACTTTTTCCTTAGAGATCAGGGTTCAAATCTCACTGATGACACTTTAATGGATAACATGTGAGAGGAGGAATATTGAGCTTAATATTGGGTTCTGAACTAATGAGAGGTGAGGTTCAACTATTCCACGAGTTTCCTGAGCATCAAGTGTACGGTCTCACGCTATGCGATCGAAAAATCAATCTTAGTTACTAGCCGTCATAATAACTAAAGGTAGCATGGCAAGATCTGATGTATTTCAAATATATATATATATGTATATGTATATGTATATGTATATGTATATGTATATAATATTTGGCTGCAAAAACCCTCCATGTTTTTCAGTGCCACAGTTGAATGGTTTTTATGCAGTCAGTGGTCTCTCTCATGGATAGATACTACACAATGCACAAACACAAATACCCTCCTTTCTCTCTCTCTTTCTTTCTCGCTGTGCCTTGTTTTGTGGTAGGCTCACTCACTTTTTGATTTATCAGATTCAGAGGAAGAGCCAGTCAGAGACTCAGGGGTGGGGGTCCCTTCTCTTCTTTTCATTTCATTTCATTTATTTAGAGAAACCACACACCTCCCTCAATCATTCCACCCTTGACTCTTTTCATTTAACACCCCAAATATTTACTGTGCAAAAGTAAAAAAGAAAGATCATGTCTTCGGATTCTCATCATTGTTTTCACCCCTTCCTCTTTAAAGTTCAATATTTGCTCAATATTTACTTTTTTTTTATAGAATATTCATCATCTTAAAAGAAATAGAACGCATCAATGTAAGTAGACAACATTTTAACGTGGGTGACACTTGTTGAGTCAACTTTTGTTTTTACGTCTATCTTTTGTTCTTGCCTCTTTTGGTTGTGAGACTCTTTACTCGTCTTTACAAGTCTTGATGTTGTGTACAAGTCCTTGACAATTTTGATACATCATATTTCTTTTGAAACCAACCTTCGAGTTCTTCCTCCCTTTCTTCAAAGGATCTCCTTTTCTTTTTACTGTTGGCCTACCGATCGAGCATTTTTCTTTCTTTTGAATGTAGGGGTTTGATATCGTCAGTTTTAGACTAATATATACTTTCTTTCAATGATTTTATAGAGTAGTGTTATGTTATGGTGAAATACACTCGTATCTTAATCAATCAGTTTTAGATGAGTAAGAGAGAAAAAAATAGTTATGATTATTTCAATCTTAAAATTATTGTTAAGTGCTTGGGTGGAGCACAAAAATAAACACTTTAAAATCTGAACAAAATTGTTTAATTATTAAATTACAGAAGCAGCAAATTCAAACACTTTTTATAGCTTTAAAATTCCCCTTGTTTCAATCACGTTAATCCGATATATAATTAAATAATTGATGAATATAATGAACTGAAATCCGATATATACATAAAGGGGTTGGTTATGTATACATAACCTTTTTATTTTAGCACAACACCGACCCTATACGTCTCGTATACGTATATACGACGCGTATAGCCTCCACTGACACTCAATGATTCGGCAATGATTGGCTACATATACGCCGTGTATATGACAAATACGACACACAGAGTGAGGTTAATGTACAAAATGATAATTTTGTAAAAAATGTAAAAAGCAAAGTGCTATTATAAATAATAAAGTGTAGTTGTAATATTAACCATGGTTGCAAAAGTCGCTAGGCGCTCCTAGGTCGGAACAGATACTTGGAGCGAGTAATCGGAGAGTACTCGGCCCTAGGCGGGAGTACTCGGGCAATACTCAGGAAGTACTCGGCCTCAGAACAACTCCTTGGAGCGAGTACTCGGAGAGTACTCGGCCTTGGAGACCGACTTTTACAACAGTGATATTAACAAAGTGTTATTATAACATTTAACAGTTCATTGTTAATAATATCACTTTCTATTTATAACAGCACTTTGTTTTCTACACTTTTTACAAAACTATCAATTTTGTATTTGATCCTAACACACGACAGATATATGTATATACGAGATGTATAGTAGTCTAATCATTGTAACTGACAAATTTGGACAAACAATGATTGTCTTCAATATGTCTTGTATAAGCATACATGAGATGGATAGAGGGCGTGGTGCGTGTGCATGGGTGTAAGAATAACAAGACTCATACATGAATTACCCATTAATTAACTAAAAGAGAATTATGGTTTTGGCCACTGTGTTTTAAGGGTTTTAACTATTTCGGCTCAAAATATAATATTTTATCAATTTAGCCCATGTGATTCAGATAACTATCGGTTTTGGCCCTTCAAACTTAACTATTATAACGGTTTTGGCCCAAAATCTAACTATGGTTGAGGGCCAAAAACATTAGTTATCTAAACCACAGGGGTTGAATTGATAAAAGATTAAATTTTGGACAAAAATAGTTAAACCCTTAAACCATAGGGGCCAAAACCGTAGTTTAATCTAACTAAAATCATAGCATGCAAGTGAATATTAGAGAGATTTGACATGCATGGTGCAGAAGATAACCATAAATATTCCTGCAGCTGGTAACAATTAAGTGTAAATAATGTTGGTTATGGTACAACTTTTACTCCCACTGCTAAGAATTTGATATTTTACTATTTTGGAATTTGATGAGTCATATTTACTCGCACAACTTCAAGCTTTAATGTTCTAGAATTTGATCAGTCAGCGTTAAATGTTTTTTTTAACTAAAACTGAATCAATTTTCATATAAGCATAAGTTGTCCTAGTGGTAGAAGACCCACTTTTCAATGTGGAGGTTAAGGGTTCAACTCCCACTTGAGACACTTTGATGGATACCAGGTGAGGGGAAGAATCTTGAGCTTAATCTCGGGTTCTAAACCGATGGGGGGCGCAGTTTTACAGCAAATAAGCTGGTTTCTGCGCATCAAGTGTAGCTCTTCCAAGGGTGACGCCCGATAAAACGGGCTATCGCTCCCTTGAGGAAGGGGTCTTCGAGGTCTGCTGGCGTGGTGCATATGTCACGACGTTACGCTCGGTTGTTGTTGTTCAAAAAAAATAAAAAAAAATTGAACATCAAGTTTTTTCCACTTTTTTGTGCACAACAAGACTTAAACCTTCAATCCATTTTAGAAATGACACTTTAACATCACTTTGATATTATTAAGACAAATACCTTTAGGTATATAGGCATTTAAATAAAATATTATTTTACCATGATGACTATATAAAAAGGTAAAAAAAAATTGAATCGGAACACATTTTATAATTTAAGTTACCTAGTTTAAATAAAAAATTAAGTGAATTAATTAAAAAATAAATAAAAATATTTTACATTTTTGTAGAGTATTTCCTGAAAGAAAGGCACCATCACACTTGATGAAACTTTGTCAATACATAGGATTGAGATTTGTCTGTTCATGAGCATGGTGAGCTCCGTACTTGGTTTGTGATATAGGTTTTGATTTTTTTTATTTTTTTAAGCCATGGTAAACATTGTTGGATTGAAATATTTAGGTAGTGTTCATGGGGCATTCAATAATAAAAGACAGAAAATTGATAAAAAATATGAGAATGGAAAATCTGTCATGAGAATAGGTCTAAACCATGAGTGAAGCATTACACATAGTATGCCCTCATAAAGAATGTGATAATCAAATGAATCTTTGTATAAAGTCTTGACCATTTATAATGAATCTTAGTAACATTTCATGAAAAAGTCTCGTTCAAATCCTTGTATAAGTTAAGCAATAAGTCATTAGAGGGATCTTGGTCCTCTATCTTAAGCATAAACTGATAAACAAAGATTTTATGGAATTAGATAAATCAATTCCTTTAATTTTAAGAAAAAATATCTGCCTTAACTCTTGCTCACTATTTTGGTATCACTCCTCGTATGGTATATTGTCATTTGTTACACATTTAATGTCCGTGGTCACATATGGCAACGAGCTGCAAATGCATCAGGGAAGTTCTCAACGAGCTCGATCTTGTAGGGAATGGCTTAGCACACATTCAACCCTTTGTCCGATTAATGATGTATGTTGGTTGAAATGTATTCCAAGTAAAGTCATATGTTTTATTTATTAATTGCCTTAAAAATTTTAGCTTATTCAAACTTTACATCTAGAAGCATAACTGGCATCCCTTCGTTGTGTCAATTATGCTTGGGAGAACCTGAAGACATCAATAACATATTCATAAGATGACTTTTTGCTCAACGAATTTGGAGAAGAATCTCCAAGTGTTTAAACGAAGATTTGACTAGATTTCATGTAATAGAGGAATTGCTAAATACATTCAATGGTTGGAAGAGATGCCGAAAAAGTAATTATTCTATTCATATACACTTCCCTAAGGTGCATTTGGTCAACTCGAAACAACTGAATATTAATAAAAGAAGATGCTTAGTAGATAACATTATGGATAAGATCAAAACTCAAGACTTTCCTTGGATACCTAATAGGAGTTGGATACCTAATAGGATTTGTATTATGTTTGGTGTTTATGGTTATCTTTCTCCTTGCCATTTTTAATGAATAAATTTTATTGTCACTATTTAAAAAAAAAAAAATTATTGCATGATAAGTGTAGGATTATCATTGAGATGGTAAGACATGTATTGAAAAGAAAAAACAATGTGATTGTGGGGTATGTTTCGCGCTAAATTTGTTTGATGTGCAACATAAGTATTCCCTTGGATCAAACATTAAGAAGCTTACAAAGTACTTTGAAAGGGATCAGTTGATATTTGATTGTTAACTTTTAGAATTAATTTTTAAAATCTATTTTAAATCTTAAATGAAATATGTGATTGATATTCACTTAAATTAAAGTTATTTTATTTTTTTAAACAAATAAAAAACAAATTTAATGTTAACCACATCTTTATCTTTGAGGATCTAAATAAGTAATCAGAAATCTGCATAAAAATTAACTATTTAAGATTAACAAAATACAATCTCTGCTTGATATAATGGGTATGTTCAATAAAAAAAAAAGATGTATATAAATAAATTAGGTAAGTATATAAAAGTTTGGAGTTAATTAACGGGAAAATTACCAAAAGCATCAAAGTTGACCAAGAAATTCCCAAAATAATCACACAGATTCCGGCGTCTAAGACGCCCATTAGACGCCCAATTAGACGCCCATTTTGTCTACATTTTCACAACATACGGGCCCACATGTCGGCGGCTTTGTCGGGTGTCTAAGACCCCTTTTCTACCGGCGTCTTAGACGCCCACTTAGACGCCTTTAGACGCCATTTTTCTGTAATTATTGTAAACATACGGGCCCACATGTCGGCGGCTTTGTCAGGGTCTCTAAAAGGTGTCTAAGACCCCTATCTACCGGCGTCTTAAGACGCATGTAGACGCCCAATTTAGACGCCGGCTTAAATCTCACTTGTGGCTCGGCTCGATCGGCTTGGCGGCGTCTTAAAGCCCTTAAAGAGACGTCTTTAGACGCCCGTTCCAGAGACGTCTTTAGACTCCAAAGCGACGTCTTAGACGCCGGTTCTGAATTGACGTGACACTCTCTGATTTGACTGATTTGACGGCTTAAAGATGTCAGAATGGGTGTCTTTTAGACTTCAAAAAGACGTCTTAGACGCCGGTTTTGAATGAAGTCAGTTTTGCAAACAAAAAATATTCCTTTTGCATGTAAATGTTTGAAGGTTTTGCAGACATTTTGCAGAGCTGATGAAATCACAAGTTTGTTTTGCAGAGCTGATGAAATCACAAGGTTCGACATGTGGGCCCGTATGTTTACAATAATTACAGAAAAATGGCGTCTAAAGGCGTCTAAGACGCCGGTAGAAAAGGGGTCTTAGACACCCGACAAAGCCGCCGACATGTGGGCCCGTATGTTGTGAAAATGTAGACAAAATGGGCGTCTAATTGGGCGTCTAATGGGCGTCTTAGACGCCGGAATCTGTGTGATTATTTTGGGAATTTCTTGGTCAATTTGATGCTTTTGGTAATTTTTCCTTAATTAACTACAATGATTTTTTTCTCCAGCGATGCAACTTTTAACAATTGATCTGGGCTTTGCAATGATGACAAAAAGTTGATGTATGGTACATCAAATGAATTTAATTTATTTTGTAAGATGTTGACACAAGATATAATAGAATCATCTATAGTAAAAAAAAAAAAAAAAAAAGGTCGGGCATAATGTCAATGATCAGAAGTTACAAACTACCAGCTTTTAAAATGTGGACGAAAAGAGAAAAGCAGGTTGCTTTGTGTCAAACAATCATCATATCGTCATAAATTTCCATGATAAAATAGAGAACTTTCACTGGTAAAAACGTCTGGTTATAATTTGTAACTTGAGAAACAAACCATTTGTAATCGAATTAGTTATTTACACACACTTAACTTTTATATCTTAACATCCAATGACTCTATATATTCATCTCGTATAACACCATATGAGACGTATAAGTCCAATTGGATCCAAGCAAACCATACGTAGCATATATGCCTATACACTACATATAGTACCTGACACCTCCAACCTTAAGTTCTCAGATATGACCTTAAGTATATATTCTATATATGCATGTCATACGTCTGATGTGGTGCTATACGATGCATATAGGTTTGACACTAATTTTCAACCATGAATTCCTCTTGAATGTAAATTCTATACATATAGTATATAACACTACACGACACATATTATTAAAAGAATAAAATACAAACTAAGGGGTATTTTAATACTTTCGTGACGGTGGCAACGAAGGAGGCTTGATGCCTACTTGTCTCGATCATCAATCTCACACTCATCCAATCATCATGCCATATCCTCAATATGATCAGTTTGACGTTAAAACTGACATATGATCTCAGCAACATGCTTAAGTAAGGCCTTGAGCATGTTGGAAGTCTCATTGACATCATTGAGAAATCAGGTTGTGTACAAAGACATCAATTGACGAATCACCGATGGCAACTTCATTTAGGCACCATTGATAATTATAGAGTAGATCAATCACTAGTAAATAAAATGTTTATTTTGGGCGGTGGAATGGTTATGGCCTATATATGGGTGGATGGAATTGAAACCATCATTGGCCTAGAGAAAGACGATTATTTTTTTTTAAATAAAACCTAAATTAGATTTAACCTATTTTGGTAAATATTTTCTTAGTTACACCATTTTGGTAAATAAGTTTTTTTAATACACCATTTCGGTAAAAAAAACTCAAAACTTTGTGCTTTGGATGCTTGGCGGTTTTCACTTTTGGAGGCGGTTTGGATTTTAGTTTTTTTGATTTTTTTTTATTGATTTGGTCGAATTCCAGCATACCACAAGTTGTTCATGCATATCATAAGCCATGATTCCCAATACACATTGCATTTTAGTAGTTTCATTTCTCAAATTCAGTTTTAATTCCGTCATCAATCAAGTAAGGTAATTTTACACTTCGAGTCTCACACAAGTCACTCCACACTTTGTAGCCTCACACCTAGGGGTATAAACGAGCCGAGCCTATCTTGAGCTAGTTAAGGCTCGAGCTCGGCTCGTTTAGATAAACTCGGGCTCGAGCTCAAGCTCAGCTCGTTAAGAGCTTTATTTACTAGGCTCGAGCTCGGCTCGTTAGAAATTTTTAGACTCGAACTCAGCTCGGCTTGTTTAGATTTTATTTATTTACTTTAATTACTAATTTAATTATATTTATAATTATATTTTCTAAATTTAACATTAAATTTTTTATTTAAATATATTTATCATAATTTTATATTTAAAAATAATTAATTTTATAAAAAACACATAATATAATAAATAAAAATTATATATTCAGAAAGCTCGGCAAGGCTCGCGAGCCGCCTCGAGCTCGATATGTAAAGCTCGAGCTAGGGCTCGTTAAGGCTCGGCTCGTTCGAGCTTTTTACCGATCCGATCTCGAGTATTTCACGAGCTGCCTTGGCTCGTTTACACCTCTACTCACCAACTCCTACTGCCCTCATCACAAAAGCCACAAACAACTCCGCGCCTGCCATCATCACAAGTGCTCTCACAACTGCCGCTGACCAACACCACCAAACACCATTCGATTACCATCACCTATCGTTGCACGACTGCCACACAAAACACTACTCAGAGCCGCACATGTCACCATCACAGCTGATATAACCAGCCACACAACCTTCAACACCACCATAGGATGAAAAGTAAGCCTTTGAGTTTGGGAGCAACATACATGAGTAAAAATAAAGCTGTGAGATTGTGAGAATACAAACTTAAAATTTAAAATAAAAGCTTTTTTCTTGGTGGGGGGATGGGTTTTTTTTTTTTTTTTTTTTTGAGCAATTTTTAAATTTGGAGCAGTTGGGATATTTTTTTTTGGCAGTTTTGGGTTAATTTTTTTTTGGGCGGTTATTTTGTAGGTTATTTTTTTGGGGCGGTTGGATTTATTTTTTGAGGCGGTTTGGGCATTTTTTGGTGCAGCATGTAGCGTAATTTTTGGGGGCGTAAAAATGCCTTAAATACTGCTAAAAATTACATATAAGTTACCTAAGAAAACTAAGAACTGTCTGAAAAAGAAAGTTAAAACCGTCCAAAAAGTTGCCTCGTAAAACAAGATATGTGTCAATGTTAGATTAGCCTACTTAGTAGAGGCATTGTGTATTGAGTTTAAATTCAAGAAAGTATTTGGTTGTAATTTTGTGGTAGAAGTATGGGTACAATTTCTGTTAAAAAAAAAAAAGATGTGTGGGTTTTTTAGGCCGTTTTAAACGGTTTTTCTATGAAATATATTCAACAGGTTGGTTTAAGTGGTTGACTGGCGCTAAAAAAATTTTTGAGCCACCTCATAAAACTAAATCTGTACTAATCATATGTTTTCACATATCGATATCCGAAGAAAATTTCGTTAATGTCACCAACGTATCATTGATGACAATGTCACAATAAACCAACGAAAAAAATGATCATAGATAGATATCATCAGTAATAACAGTAGTTGGTTTTAGTACAAAGTTTTAACATTATAAAATATTTACAATTTCATGTAAACACATAATATTATTAAAACTTATCATGATCACCAATTGGTTTTGGCTAAAAAGGGAGGGGGATGGGATGGTAGTTGGCCGTCTTAATAACTACTGAAACAAGTGGTTTTTTTCAGCCATCCTTGCAGCTTAATTAACTCTGCTTACTCGATCTATAGGTGTGTGGCATTATATATGTTGTCCAGCCGCTGGTTTTTTTTACCGGCAAATGTCTGGTCACCCGGGATCACTGTAGCAAATAGATTACCCTTTCGCTCGAATAATAGAGCGTAGTGATCTGACCCACCCGCCCAGAAGGAAACCTACAACTAGGAAAACATCATGTCTCAACCTAGAGCAATATTTACTCTAGGTAAAACTCCAACCCAAGACCTCTCATAAGAGAAATAAAGGGGTTACCAATAGGCTAGAAGCCCTTTGGTGTAGTGACGGATCCATGATTTTTTTTCCAATGATGTCACTGTATTTGTATGCTCTAGTTTTGTTGTACCGGACTTAAATTTTTCGAGTCGGTTTTACAGTTCGGGTCAGGTAATGCTCATCACATATATAATAAAAACCAATCAAATAAAGATTGTGAATAGACTAAAAAACACATAATATAAATTCGATAGTTTTTACGGAATAAAAAAATATACTTAGAGTCGTTCTCTACAAGTTTTCTTCTTTTGAAAATGTTGCATTACATCTTCGACCGATATTTGCTGGAATAACTCTTTTTCAACATAACAAATGCAAAAATTATTCAGGTACTCATCTATTATCCTCTTACACAATTCTATCTTTACATGTTTCATTGAAGAAAAAAGTCTTTCAACACTAGCCGTTGCAGTCAGTGTTGTTACTAGTTCAAAAACCGATGTTGTCACTTGAAAATACCGTTAATAAATGTTAATATACGCTAAAAAATCAATGTTGTCCGGGGACATCGGTATCATTTAATACCTCCGTTCATGCTTTGGTGTCAAGTAGCTAGTTGAGCTTGCAACTCCTACTCTTGTTCCTCCTGTGTGACCATGAATATTTTTGTAACGTTACAATTAATCTATGGAGCCTAATCAATCTTATAAAACTATTTTTATAACTAAGAAAAGAGTTAATTACACAAACGGTCCCTGTGGTTTATCGGGATTCCCAGGTTTGGGTACTAACTTGTTTTTATAACATTCTGGGTCCTTAAATTCCTTAAAACGTTTCACCACTGGGTATTAGAGTAACCTGCCGTTTAAAATTAACGGTTTTAGCCTCACGTGCCTAGAACGTGAGGGCATTATCATCCTTTCCACTTCTCTTCTGATTTTAAACATTTCTTCCTCCCAGTGGTGAAAGAAGCCCTAAAACAGAGCACGCAGACATCAAACATGGTGGTATGCCATTGTGGAAGATTAGCAACAATGAAGACTTCGTGGACCAACAACAACCCTGGACGTCGGTTCTACACTTGCCCTGTATCGGTAATTGCAACTCTAATCCTTTGATTTATCCTCAAATGTACCTGCCTTCTCTTTTCCAAAACCCTTGATTTATCCTCAAATGTATCTGCCTTCTTTAAACCCTTTCATCATCTTTTGTTTACAGAAATCCAAGTGTAACTTTTCTATATGGATTGATCCTCCCATGAGTGCTCGGTCCAGTGTGATCATTCCAGGGCTGTTGAGATCGCGAGAGCAATTTGAACAAAGAATCAAAGAACAAAGTGGTCAACTACATAGGAAAAACATGTGCTTGATTGGAAGCTGGTTATTTTTTGTTGCTTTTTGGGTGTTGGTTTTTTTTTCTCATGTAGTCCAAAAGTGGTTTAAGTTAATCTTTTGTAATGGTTATGTAGTGTTTCATGATTGGTAATGTAATGGTAGTTTAATCTATAATGCAATGTATGTTTATGTAATGTAATATTTTGTTTCATCAACTAAAATGTAACACCCCGACCGATGGCGGAAACGTCGGGATGCCACGAGGGATGTGTAGATTGTTCAAAAGCTCGTGGGCATCTAAATTCAATCATCATATATCAATCAATCAACCATAATAATTACACAAAAATCATGTTCATCATGAATTAGTTACATCAATTACACAAAAGAATTAGCTAAACTAACTAAACTCTAATCGCCAGAATTTTAGTTAATTAGCTAAGTCCAAGATCCTATATGATGATGTCCAAAATAGAAGAGATCACCCTCTTCATCCTACTTGTCTCCATCACCTGAAACATGTAAGAAATCAAGTGTCAACTACGAAGTAGTTGGTGAGTAATCATAAGTTTTATACTTAAAAGGTTTTGTAAAATAAATTTAAAAGTTTAAGTTTGAAAATGGTTTTATAAAAGGTTTAGATAAAACGAGTATAAGTACTTATGATTTTCTGAGAATTTCCACAATAATACCTGTATGAGATAATCCAATCAATCCCCAACTTAACAACCAAACACATACACAGACACATAATCACATAACCAATCAGTCATAATCAATCATAAATAATCATAGTCAATAATCGATAATCAAACCACAAACAAATCAACCAATCTCAGCATCAATATTCTCAAATAATGTTCGTGACTATACATGGTCATTATGTAATTAACATAAGTTAAAAACATGATCCATGGAGTGGTCGCTAACCACGTGACAATACATGAAGTCAAAGCAATTAACCGAAGTCGAAGGCAATGATTCACGGATGTGGAAATCATCCACGTGACAATACATGAAGTCAAAGCAATTAACCGAAGTCAAAGGCAATGATTCACGGAGTATGTGACAATACATGTAACCTTTGTTATCGACCGAAGTCAATAACACTGTTTACACGGATGTATAATAATCAGTGATAATCCATAATAATGCTAATTCATATTAGTGAATATCGTAATGATAAACATGTATTATCCTTGTGTTATCAAAATAATATTTAAACCGGTATACATGTTTCACCTCCGAGTTTTAAAACAAAAACAGTTTAAAGAAAGGGAGGTTATGAGAACTCACCTGAGTCCCTAGACCCTGTGCTTTAGTAGAATGCGCGCTCGCGTGTGTAAAAATCAAAGTCAACTCAACAATCTGAGATTATTGTACATTTGTATTTATGAGTACATGTGTTTCATTACAGTCCAATATCTATACTTGTTTGCTTTCTAATTAATCGTTGTGTCGTTAACGTAGTTTATTTCATCTAAGTTACAATGAGTTTCAAAATCTTGCATAATGTTCATCATCATCTACTAGTTTAACCTTGTTGGTTCCCAACTAGGTTGTAATGATCCATTAGTTATAATATCATAAATATACATTTACATGTATGGCCACTATGCTAACCACCTTAGTTTAAGTTATTAGCATTCAATTGAATGTTTAGTAAAACTCTTGCTTAATTTGTAAATATCACAAGTTTAATATGCATATAATTCCTTAGCTTACTTAAAACTTGAATTTGAGAAAGAAAAGTGTCAGCTTAAATGATTCATGCATTATTCCCTTTAAACAACACTATAACTGAATTTTATAATAAAACAACTTCTTAGGTCACGTTGATAGTGCCGAAGTCATTTGCTTGAGACCTTGAAATCATGTATGATCTTATAATAAAACTTTGATTATTAAAAGAAGGTGGTGACTCATAGTTGATCCCATGCATGCATGCGTATTACATGTTGTTCCTCAAGACCTTGAATCCCGCCCTTAACCCTAATTCACACTTAAGCTTGGTTTCTGCCTAAGGACAGCGAACCTATGTCCAACCCCAGCCAAGGTTCGGCTCCTAAATGAAAGGTTAAGGTTCGGCTGAATAAGGTTAGGGTTCGGCCAAGGCTAGTTCGCAAGGCTAGGTTCGTGTCTGTTTCCCTCGGTTCGGCTACCAAAGGTTCGGTGGCCACATTAGGTTCGTGGATGATGCAACAGGCTCGTTTCTATCTGGATGGTTCGATGTCCCTAGGGTTCGCCACCCTAGGGTTCGGCTCCATCGAGTAAACAGGTTCGCGAGTCCAACAGGGTTCGCCCCTACCTGCTGTCGCAAGCCCAGGTCCTTCACCATCGCGTTCCTGCACTATCATGGCTAACTATGGCTTCTATACTGTTACTAGTACACCGATTAACACATATAAAAACCCTAAAAGTCGGGTTAGTAGGATAGTTGCCAAGATCCACAAATCTCTAACAAAAACCGAAATGTAAGCTCAGATTTACCTCGAAATCTAACCCGAATGCGAGATTTTCTTGTACTTCTTTGTTCTCCTCGATCTCACGAATGCGTAGGCGCCGAAATCTCGTGAATCCGTCAAGAAACGAGTGAAAGAGGCTAGAGAGAAGGTGGAGGTAGTGAGGGTGACGAAAATGGATAGTTAGAGAGAGAAGTGATATGTTGGAAATGAAGAAGAAAGAAAGAATTGTCTTTCTTATAACACGTGTTATCTCCACCTGTTCGGTCTCGTCTTTATCGTGATAATTATAATAAAATGTTCGGTTTTTAACATAAACATGTTTAAAAATTGTAACTTGTTTAATAATTTAAATTTCATTTTTGTAAAAGTAGTTTTAAAGAAAATGACTTTAATTAAACTATTTCGTAAAGTAATTCCGTTTCGTTTTCTTAATTTAATTATTTGCTAAATTAATTTATCCAGATTCGTTTTAAGTTGCGATTCCTAATAAACGTTTTCATTTTTCCCTTATTAATTTAATATCGTTAAATATTAATTAATTATCTCGTCGAAACGCGTTACTCGCGTACGTATTCGTAAAGATCGTCACCTTTGCGAATCCAACGCTTGTATCGTATTTCGAATTGACTTACGATTTATGGAATATCGTTTCAGAACATCATTCTTAATAATTATATTCGTGTGAATCATCACCCACGCGAATACATTTATTAAGTTAATATTTCTGAATTAATATTCGCGTTTAAATAATATTCGTAACCTCACTTCGCGTAATTAATTCTCATTAATTATTAATTTTAATATTATCATTCCCAAACCAAAACCCACTAAACCAAATCACTGACACATCCATGATAGACCGAAATATGCATATGTATAGGGCATATGCAGAGGTAGATCGCAACCTCCCCTACACCGTCCCACCGCTATTTCGATAAACCATGACCATGTGTCCTTGACTACGTTTAGCAACCAGACTCTAACAAACTCCCAGTTCCATTCCATATCTATTCTTATTCCAAACCAATAATCCATAATCAGAATAATCATCAGCGATAAACATTCTGGTTCTGTTTAGTTGGATTACAACTAAACTTCCCATGGTTTACGCGTATAATATGTGCTATAATCATGTACACCATCAACAGTGAATATCATCAAATAATATGTCAATATTATTAATTACAAAATCTTAGGTCGTAACAGTACAATCGTACGGATGTAGGACAACCTAAAGTACAGTGATGTTACAGTCCCCCCTAGTTAAAGGGATTTCGTCCCGAAATTCAACTTGGAGTGACCGTAGTAAATAAATGTGGGTACTTAAGCTTCATCTGATCTTCTCGCTCCCATGTGAACTCTGGACCCCGCTTCGATTCCCAACGTACTTTGACAATTGGAATTATACTACGTTTGAGCTTTTTAACCTCACGATCCATTATCTCCACTGGTTTTTCAACAAAATGCATGGTATCATCGATGCGAATATCCTCGAGTGGTACCTGAAGATCCTTATCAGCTAAGCACTTTCTCAAATTGGACACGTGGAATGTCGGGTGCACGTTACTAAGTTCATTAGGAAGTTCTAATTTGTAAGCAACCTTCCCGATTCGTTCAAGGATCTTAAAAGGGCCAACGTAACGTGGAGCAAGCTTTCCTTTCTTCCCAAATCGCACAACGCCTTTCCAAGGCGACACTTTTAGCAATACCATATCTCCCACTTCAAACTCTAAAGGTTTTCTTCGTTTATCCGCGTAACTCTTCTGTCTACTGCGAGCAGCTAACATATTGTCGCGGATCTGACGGATCTTGTCAGTCGTTTCCTGAATAATCTCGGGACCAGTAATCTGCGAATCGCCGACTTCGGTCCAACAAATAGGTGACCGACATTTCCTGCCATACAGAGCTTCAAACGGCGCCATACCAATGCTCGCGTGATAACTGTTGTTATACGAGAACTCAACCAATGGTAAATGGCTATCCCAATTACCACCGAAATCGATGACACAAGCTCTTAACATGTCTTCCAATGTCTGAATCGTTCGCTCCGTTTGACCATCCGTTTGAGGATGATAAGCGGTGCTAAGATCCAGTCTTGTTCCAAAAGATTCATGAAGTGATTCCCAAAATCGTGCCGTGAAACGAGCATCACGGTCCGATATTATGCTTAAGGGAATACCATGTCGGCTGATAATCTCATCAATGTAGATACTAGCTAACTTCCGCACGGGGTAAGTTTCGCGTATCGGTAAGAAATGAGCCGACTTTGTCAATCTATCAACTATCACCCAAATGCTATCTTTACCGTTTGTGGTTCGTGGGAGTTTGGTAATGAAATCCATGGAGATATTCTCCCACTTCCACATCGGTATTTCAGGTTGTATTAACAATCCCGAAGGTCGCTGATGTTCTGCCTTGACTTTAGCACAGTTAAGGCACTTAGACACTTACTCAACAATCTCCTTCTTCATTCCAGGCCACCAGTACAAGCCCCTAAGGTCTTGATACATCTTGTCAGAACCTGGATGGATTGAGTAACGGGACTTATGTGCTTCATCCATAATCACCATTCTAAGATCACCCCTATTCGGTATCCACAACCGATTCAAGTAATACATTATTCCATCATCTTTAGTTTCCAATAAGATTTCAGCCCCGCAAGACATCTCATTTTTCAAATCATCTTGAGCTAATGAGTGTTGTTGGGCTGTGAGAATATCATCACGAAGACTAGAGTGCACTCGGGCACTATGGATCTGAACTTGACTCTTGCGACTAAGCGCATCTGCTACTACATTCGCTTTACCAGGGTGGTAGCGAATTTCACAGTCATAATCATTCAATAGTTCAACCCATCTCCGTTGTCTCATGTTGAGCTCTTTCTGATTGAGAATGTGTTGCAAACTCTTATGATCAGTAAATACTACACACTTTGTGCCATAAAGATAATGTCTCCATATCTTCAAGGCAAATACGACTGCACCAAGTTCCAAGTCGTGTGTAGTGTAGTTCTTCTCGTGAATTTTCAGCTGTCATGATGCATAGGCCACAACCTTTCCCCGCTGCATGAGAACACAACCGAGACCTAGGTTGGATGCATCACAATAGACTACAAACTCATCATTTCCATCAGGCAGTGTCAAGACAAGAGCATCACAGAGTTTCTGCTTCAAGGTCTGGAATGCCTCTTCCTGCTTTGGTCCCCACTCATATGGCTTATTCTTCTGTGTCAAAGAAGTGAGAGGGACAGCAATTCTGGAGAAATTCGAAATGAACCGCCGATAGTAACCGGCAAGTCCAAGAAATGATCGAATCTCCGTCGGTGTCTTCGGTGTACCCCAGTTCTTCACTGCATCAATCTTTGCAGGATCTATGTGAACACCATATTCGTTGACTATGTGTCCCAAGAATTGAACTTCCTTAAGCCAGAATTCACGTTTAGAGAATTTGGCATACAGTCGCTCTTCTCTTAGGATCTCCAAGACCAACTTAAGATGTTTCTCGTGTTCTTCCTTGGTCTTTGAGTAGATCAATATATCATCAATGAATACAATCACGAATTTATCCAAGTATGGCCTGCAAACACGGTTCATGAGGTCCATGAAAACCACAGGTGCATTGGTAAGGCCGAAAGGCATTACCAAAAACTCATAATGGCCATATCTTGTTCTGAATGCAGTCTTGGGAATATCATATTCATGTACACGAAGCTGATGATATCCAGACCTAAGATCGATCTTTGAAAACCATGCCGAGCCTTGAAGCTGATCGAAGAGATCATCGATGCGCGGCAGTGGATATCGATTCTTGATTGTCAGTTTGTTCAACTCGCGGTAGTCAATGCACATTCGGAATGACCCGTCCTTCTTCTTGACAAACAGGACCGGTGCACCCCATGGCGAATGGCTCGGGCGAATGAACCCTTTATCAGTAAGCTCTTGCAGCTGGCTCGCCAATTCTTGCAACTCTGAAGGTGCAAGTCTGTAGGGAGCTTTGGCGACAGGGTTCGCACCAGGTACTAAGTCAATTCGAAACTCTACTTGAAGTTCTGGTGGAAGTCCTGGCAAATCATCTGGAAATACTCCTGGAAAATCTCTGATCACGGGAACATCTTCAACTCTCTTTCCTTTATCTTTTTTCTCCACAATATGAGCTAAAAATGCTATACATTTCTTCCTAAGGTACTTGTGTGCTTTAGTGCATGACATAAGCTTAAGACCTTTGCTAGAAGTTTCTCCAAAGACTCTTAAAGTTTCACCAGAAGGTAATGGAATACGTATGTATTTTTCATGGCAAACGATCTCCGCTTTGTGGGTGGCTAACCAATCCATGCCTATGATAACATCAAAGCTACCAAGATGCATAGGTATAAGATCAATCGGGAAAACGTGATCATTTAAGTTCGCAGTACATCCGATAATAACAGTGTCAATATCAATAGTGTTTCCGTCAGCCACCTCCACGTTAAACGGTTTATCTAAATATGTACGTGTTCTACCAAGCAAGCATTCAAAATCATATGAAACGAAACTCCTATCAGCACCAGAATCAAATAAGACAGATGCATAAGAGTTGTTGATCAGAAATGTACCGTTGACCACGTCCTGGTTGGCTTGAGCAGCTGGGGTATTCAGTTGAAACGCCCGACCTCTTGCCACCCTCTGATTATTTCCAGTCAACTTTGGGCACTGATTTCTGAAGTGACCCACTTCACCACACTCATAACAGGCTCTTGCCTGTGCTTGAGGTACCTGGCGGATGGGTACAGCTGGAATAGGTTGAGCTTGTGGAGCTGGCAGTGCAAGCGGTGCATGTTGCATCCTTTGTGCTTGCGGTGCACTTCGACAAACATTAGCAAAATGGCCATACTTGCCACAGTTGTTGCAGATGCGACAAGGCAAGTTTGGGATATGATGATATCTGCAAGTATTACATTGGGGAGTATTCCCAGTGTAGTTCCTTGCAGTAGAGTTGGTTGATGATTGCTGCGCAAACTTAGCAGCAGGAGCAGTGACCATGAAGTTCCTGGTCTTCCTCTTTTTGTTGCTGCTCTTTGATGAACTAGCAGCCTCGGTCTTGATCTCAGTCTTTGCTTCCTTGGCGGTATTCTTCGTCTCAGTCTTTTTCGTTCCTTTTCTCGTGAGAGTTCCAGCCTTTACATGGTTATCTGTAAGTGTAGCAGACAACCGGATCGCAGCCTCAAGTGTTTTGGGGTTGCTCCCATAAACAGTATCTTGAATCTGCATCGGCAGCCCGCCGATATACTTCTCTATCGCTCTTTCCAACGGTGTCACTAAATGAGGCACCAGCAGGCTATACTCATGGAACTGAGTATTGTAGATTACATTTTCCCCGCTGTCCAGCTTGAGTTCCCAGAACTCAGTCTCGAGCTTCCTCATCTCACTTCGCGGACAGAATTCAGTGGTCATTAGGTTCTTGACCTTTGTCCATGTTAGTGCAAGGGCAGCATCAACTCCCCTAGTTCGCTTCTCCCCATTCCACCAAGTTAGTGCTCTCTTCTGGAAAACACTGGTGGCATAGCGAACTTTCAGATTATCGGGGCAATCACTGTTGATGAAGGTATTCTCCATGCTCTCAAACCACTGCAGTAGACCAGTGGCTGATTCAGCACCCGTGAACTTCAGAGGATTACAGGAGTTGAAATGCTTGAAGGTGCAAGTTGGCGGATTTTCACCACCTCTGTTTTGATTGATGTTCTGGTTGGCTTGTGTCAGTTGATTCACCAAACCAGTGATCAGCGTTGCTAACTCTTGGATGCCGGAGTTGGCATTACCGTTGTTAGCATCCCCACTGTTCGATTCATCTTCGTTGTGACGGCGCGGCGGCATGTTTCTGAAGAATTAGAAACATGTTACTACCGTTACAACGCAAATCATACAAACAATGGTCAAATGAGTTCATTTTAAACAGTTAGGATTACATATAGGAACTATATTTCTCTCCTATCTGTCATTAAACTCATAATATTTATAAATTTCCTAATATTTTTCTAAGTGTCCTAGTTGGTCATAACTAATATTAACTAACTATTCCTAAGTCCTATACATTCTCCCAACCTATACCAACACTGACAACCTCCCGATGCAATGCAACAAGCTTATATATAGGGCATATGCAGAGGTAGATCGCCATCTCCCCTACACCGTCCCACCACCGTTCCATTGCACCACGATTATGCCCTTGTTAGCGTTTAGGGTGTATCATGTATCGTACCATAATCTTACTTCACAAACCTTATCCTAGGTAGGATAATTTTGAGTGAAGTGATCTCTAGTTCCCTTGGACAATTAGGTTTGCCTAATGTCTAAGTTCACTGACATTAGAGTTCCCATAATTGTCTAAGTTCACTAAATTCTATGTTAATCCCAATGTCCATATTTATCAAGGAGGGTTCATATCATCACCAAGTGCTCTTATTGTCACTAAGTGTTCATATCTTCCCTGTAATTTATTTTCATCAGGTGTTCATACCATCACTAGGTGTTAGTATCATCACTATGCGTTTATATGATTATCAAGTGTCTATATCATCTCCCAAGTCCATATTTCATCACTAATCACTCATATTGTTCGTTAATCCTATGCACCCTACGTGTCCAATCAGTGTATCTCATAAATGAATTTATAAGTGTTTATCAAGTATGATCCTCCATGAGTCAATCCAAACCAACCTTAACTAACATACCATCAACATCCATCAACCATAACCTTAAAGCAATCCCTAATAATATCCTAAGTTCCTGACACTGACAGACCCCCAATATACTACAAATGGTATATGTATAGGGCATATGTAAGGGTCAGTCGCAACTGCCCTAGCCACCGTCCCACCACCTTTGTAGTATACCACGAGTGTGTCCTTGTCTGGAGTTTATAAATCATACAATTAATTCTCTAAAGCAGATAATTCCTAAGCAGTTAATTTCCTAAACAGATAATTTCCCAAACGGGTAGTTCCCACATTCTTCAATACTGACATCCACCCAATGCACCGTAAATGGTATATATATAGGGCATATGTACGGGTCAGTCGCAACTGCCCTAGCCAACGTCCCACCACCTTATCAAATCATTAGGGCACAAGTAGCAACCAATTAATGATCAGCATATATATAATCAGATGTATGACAGGAGTTCAGTTAACATGTAATAAACACATAAGCATGAAATCCTGAATATACTAACTAGTGTATGAATTTCTTCATACTAAGGTATCCTACGGTTATAGACTAGGTCAACCATTTCTAGTAACCTAATTCCCTATAACCCAGGCTCTGATACCAATCTGTAACACCCCGACCGATGGCGGAAACGTCGGGATGCCACGAGGGATGTGTAGATTGTTCAAAAGCTCGTGGGCATTTAAATTCAATCATCATATATCAATCAATCAACCATAATAATTACACAAAAATCATGTTCATCATGAATTAGTTACATCAATTACACAAAAGAATTAGCTAAACTAACTAAACTCTAATCGCCAGAATTTTAGTTAATTAGCTAAGTCCAAGATCCTATATGATGATGTCCAAAATAGAAGAGATCACCCTCTTCATCCTACTTGTCTCCATCACCTGAAACATGTAAGAAATCAAGTGTCAACTACGAAGTAGTTGGTGAGTAATCATAAGTTTTATACTTAAAAGGTTTTGTAAAATAAATTTAAAAGTTTAAGTTTGAAAATGGTTTTATAAAAGGTTTAGATAAAACGAGTATAAGTACTTATGATTTTCTGAGAATTTCCACAATAATACCTGTATGAGATAATCCAATCAATCCCCAACTTAACAACCAAACACATACACAGACACATAATCACATAACCAATCAGTCATAATCAATCATAAATAATCATAGTCAATAATCGATAATCAAACCACAAACAAATCAACCAATCTCAGCATCAATATTCTCAAATAATGTTCGTGACTATACATGGTCATTATGTAATTAACATAAGTTAAAAACATGATCCATGGAGTGGTCGCTAACCACGTGACAATACATGAAGTCAAAGCAATTAACCGAAGTCAAAGGCAATGATTCACGGATGTGGAAATCATCCACGTGACAATACATGAAGTCAAAGCAATTAACCGAAGTCAAAGGCAATGATTCACGGAGTATGTGACTATACATGTAACCTTTGTTATCGACCGAAGTCAATAACACTGTATACACGGATGGATAATAATCAGTGATAATCCATAATAATGCTAATTCATATTAGTGAATATCATAATGATAAACAGGTATTATCCTTGTGTTATCAAAATAATATTTAAACCGGTATACATGTTTCACCTCCGAGTTTTAAAACAAAAACAGTTTAAAGAAAGGGTGGTTATGAGAACTCACCTGAGTCCCTAGACCCTGTGCTTTAGTAGAATGCGCGCTCACGTGTGTAAAAATCAAAGTCAACTCAACAATATGAGATTATTGTACATTTGTATTTATGAGTACATGTGTTTCATTACAGTCCAATATCTATACTTGTTTGCTTTCTAATTAATCGTTGTGTCGTTAACGTAGTTTATTTCATCTAAGTTACAATGAGTTTCAAAATCTTGCATAATGTTCATCATCATCTACTAGTTTAACCTTGTTGGTTCCCAACTAGGTTGTAATGATCCATTAGTTATAATATCATAAATATACATTTACATGTATGGCCACTATGCTAACCACCTTAGTTTAAGTTATTAGCATTCAATTGAATGTTTAGTAAAACTCTTGCTTAATTTGTAAATATCACAAGTTTAATATGCATATAATTCCTTAGCTTACTTAAAACTTGAATTTGAGAAAGAAAAGTGTCAGCTTAAATGATTCATGCATTATTCCCTTTAAACAACACTATAACTGAATTTTATAATAAAACAACTTCTTAGGTCACGTTGATAGTGCCGAAGTCATTTGCTTGAGACCTTGAAATCATGTATGATCTTATAATAAAACTTTGATTATTAAAAGAAGGTGGTGACTCATAGTTGATCCCATGCATGCATGCGTATTACATGTTGTTCCTCAAGACCTTGAATCCCGCCCTTAACCCTAATTCACACTTAAGCTTGGTTTCTGCCTAAGGACAGCGAACCTATGTCCAACCCAGCCAAGGTTCGGCTCCTAAATGAAAGGTTAAGGGTCGGCTGAATAAGGTTAGGGTTCGGCCAAGGCTAGTTCGCAAGGCTAGGTTCGTGTCTGTTTCCCTCGGTTCGGCTACCAAAGGTTCGGTGGCCACATTAGGTTCGTGGATGATGCAACAGGCTCGTTTCTATCTGCATGGTTCGGTGTCCCTAGGGTTCGCCACCCTAGGGTTCGGCTCCATCGAGTAAACAGGTTCGCGAGTCCAACAGGGTTCGCCCCTACCTGCTGTCGCGAGCCCAGGTCCTTCACCCTCGCGTTCCTGCACTATCATGGCTAACTATGGCTTCTATACTGTTACTAGTACACCGATTAACACATATAAAAACCCTAAAAGTCGGGTTAGTAGGATAGTTGCCAAGATCCACAAATCTCTAACAAAAACCGAAATGTAAGCTCAGATTTACCTCGAAATCTAACCCGAATGCGAGATTTTCTTGTACTTCTTTGTTCTCCTCGATCTCATGAATGCGTAGGCGCCGAAATCTCGTGAATCCGTCAAGAAACGAGTGAAAGAGGCTAGAGAGAAGGTGGAGGTAGTGAGGGTGACGAAAATGGATAGCTAGAGAGAGAAGTGATATGTTGGAAATGAAGAAGAAAGAAAGAATTGTCTTTCTTATAACACGTGTTATCTCCACCTGTTCGGTCTCGTCTTTATCGCGATAATTATAATAAAATGTTCGGTTTTTAACATAAACATATTTAAAAATTATAACTTGTTTAAATAATTTAAATTTCATTTTTGTAAAAGTAGTTTTAAAGAAAATGACTTTAATTAAACTATTTCGTAAAGTAATTCCGTTTCGTTTTCTTAATTTAATTATTTGCTAAATTAATTTATCCAGATTCCTTTTAAGTTGCGATTCCTAATAAACGTTTTCATTTTTCCCTTATTAATTTAATATCGTTAAATATTAATTAATTATCTCGTCGAAACGCGTTACTCGCGTACGTATTCGTAAAGATCGTCACCTTTGCGAATCCAACGCTTGTATCGTATTTCGATTTGATTTACGATTTATGGAATATCGTTTCAGAACATCATTCTTAATAATTATATTTGTGTGAATCGTCACCCACGCGAATACATTTATTAAGTTAATATTTCTGAATTAATATTCGCGTTTAAATAATATTCGTAACCTCACTTCGCGTAATTAATTCTCATTAATTATTAATTTTAATATCATCATTCCCAAACCAAAACCCACTAAACCAAATCACTGACACATCCATGATAGACCGAAATATGCATATGTATAGGGCATATGCAGAGGTAGATCGCAACCTCCCCTACACCGTCCCACCGCTATTTCGATAAACCATGACCATGTGTCCTTGACTACGTTTAGCAACCAGACTCTAACAAACTCCCAGTTCCATTCCATATCTATTCTTATTCCAAACCAATAATCCATAATCAGAATAATCATCAGCGATAAACATTCTGGTTCTGTTTAGTTGGATTACAACTAAACTTCCCATGGTTTACGCGTATAATATGTGCTATAATCATGTACACCATCAACAGTGAATATCATCAAATAATATGTCAATATTATTAATTACAAAATCTTAGGTCGTAACAGTACAATCGTACGGATGTACGGACAGTGGCGGACCTAGAAAATCTTTTTATGGGGGTCGGGAATTTTTTTGAAAAATCATTTGTTAGTTTTTTTTTGACAAGTTCAAATGGAATCGGGTCGGATCACCCAAAAAATGATAAAATTAAACTAGATCACAAATATATAATAATACCATGCTAAATTATCATTTCATGTATTAGGATGATATGATAAAATTGGTTTTTTTTCGACATAATTCAAAAGAATACTATTTAAATTTATAAATTAAAGATTAAAAGAAGATGAATGTTTAAATTTTCTTTTAATAAATTGTTTCATATTACCTACATAAACAAATTATACACAAATCAATCAATTTGCTCATTATGTTAATAAGTTTCAATTTACACAACAATCACTTAATCTATAAATTGCAGATGTTGTGATGTGAAAGAAAACGATGTATATTAATGAGTTATTAGTCTAGTCTATTTTTAGGGGCGAACCGAACATGAATTCTGGACATCAAATTCGATCACTTAATATATAATTTATGTCTTATTACTTTTTTAAGTGGACTATAACTGATTAGATATTTATTTAAATTAATAATTGTTAATTGAGTTTCAACACAGGTAATGCATATTGTGTTTTTTAAGTATTTTTTTTATTTTTGGCTTTAAATTTTTTTTAAATTGAGCTTTACCTAGTTCGTCAAATTTTCAAGGGGGTCGGAGACAAAATTTCTTGGGGGTCGGTCGAGATCGGATCATATATATGACATTGAAAATTAAAAGTTCATGGGGGTCGGTCGAACCCCATGAATCCTTAGTGGGTACGCCCCTGTGTACGGATGTACGGACAACCTAAAGTACAGTGATGTTACATAAAATGTATCACTAAACAAACCACATTAAAACACCAAAATGTATCATCCCACAAACACATTAAACTGTCTTACAGAAACAACCACATTAAACAACCAAAATGTATCACTAAACAAACTAAGCAGCATTAGATGATGGTTGACCTTGACCCCGACATGTTTTTTTGTTGTGACCCTTTTTTTCACACTTTGAACAAGTGACAGTGTTCCACCTTCTTGTAAGCTTACCATTCTTAACCATATCATCATCCTTCCAAGAGCATCCTTTTTCTCATCTTCCTGGGCCTCCCTATTGGCTTGTGGTGAATTGGTTCCTTCAACTCTGTGGGACACTTTGATTTTGGCCACATGCACCTCCCATTTATTGGTTCCACCTTGTGAGAATAGACCTCCTTCCATGTATCAAGCCAGAAACACTTGTCTACCCACTTCTCTGGAATATCAACCTCCATCCCATTCAAAGCCATGTCCCAGTTAGCTGCAACTGCATGCTTACATGGGATGCTTAAAAGTTCCCAGTTTCTGCATGAACATACTTTCTCAACAACATCAACGACATACTGCTCACCATTAAATCATGTAACTTGGTACTTTGATCTTCCATTCCATTTGACTGTTAGTTTTGCTACTTGTTTTTTATGATTTCAAACTTTTTTGTCACTGTTGGAGTTAACAAACCATCACTCTTCTCTATCAGCTTCCCCACATTGACTATCCTTTTCATTAGATATTCTCTAACAAATTCCAAAGCTGTAATAATGGGTTTTTCCCTACCATCAACCAACCTAGAGTTAAAAACCTCACATAGGTTATTTAACAGCACATCAGTCTTTGCTCTACCTACAAACCAATATACAATATCTTAACATGTAAAAAGCTAACACCAATTGTACACATATTATGAAAATGGAAGTTGGTAATACCTGTGAAGTGGCTTCTAGTCCAATGAACAGGTGAAATTTGGCTTAACCACTTATAGCATCCTTCATTCATTTCTTTCAACTCTTCCATCTTTTTGGTAAAATACTCAACTGTTGTTGCAGTGGCTATACCCCATAACATGTCTTTGTAGGCTTTACCTCTCCATTGCAACTTCATGTTTTGCAGGATGTGCCTAACACAGTACTTGTGTTGTGTAGAAGGGAATTCATATGCAATGGCTGGGATGATGCCTTTCTGTCTATCAGATATGAAGGTGAAGTTTGCGTTGATTTCCAGCTCAAGATCCTCTCTCAAAATGCTCAAAAACCATGACCATGAGTGTAAATTCTCTGCCTCTACTATAGCATAAGCCAATGGGTATATGCCATTATTGGGATCCATCCCAACATCAGTAAGAAGTTGACTAGGAAAGGGTTCCTTCATGAATGCCCCATCTAACCCAATGATTTCCCTTCTACAAGCTTTAAAACCCTCCTTTAATGGACCCAGACAAATATAAATTCGCTTAAAAATCCTAAACCTTGAGTTAGGATTGGGTTCTGGTTCAGTTTCCAATTTAATTGTCGTACCTGGGTTTCTGTGCATGATTTCTAAGCAATAATCCCTTAAATCCTTGTACTGCCTCATGTAATCACCCATTAACTAATCTGCTGCTTGTGTTTTAGCTTGGAATGCCTTCATTCTTGAAACTGACAGATCAAACCTTTTCTCTACTTGTTCTCTGATAGCTTTAATTGGTATTCCTGGGTTTGACTCAACCTCAACCAAAATCTGCTTTGCTATCCAATCTGAAGTGAACGCTTTAACAGATCTAGAAGGCAGGCATCTGTGTTATGGGTTGTATGTTTTCACCATCCAAGTTGGTTCGCCACTCAATCTTGACACATAACAACCAAGGGCATTTATTAGGGTCTTCTAGGGTTTTCCTACCACCATCTTTTTGACTGGGTCCCATATGTTTCCCACTATTGATTTTTTTTCTTTTATCATATGGGCCTTGACTATCTGTTTCATTTGGGCCTTTCTCAAACGTTGGTATTGGTCCCTTGCAAACAGCCCTTACCCTTTCTTGATCATTCTTGTTTTACCCAAACAAGATTGTAAGCTCTTAAAAAGCACAACCAACTGTACACAATTATAAGTATGGATTATGGTTATACCTGTATAATCGAAGCTCTCTCCTTGTTTCCACATAATGTTTTCTAATTAAAGCTTTTACCTCATCATTTGTAGCAAATGTTTGGCCAACATAGAATGTACAAGGATCTTTACACCCTTGCTGATTTTTTCTAAGTTTCCTAAGTGCTTTTCTCCTTCTCTTTAAGTTCTCATCATCTTCTTCAGATCCAGAAGTACCAAATGAATCATTGCTCAGGTAGTCTTCATCAGATGCATCGTCATCACTAAAGTTTAACTTGAAATCCTTCATATCCACTTCAACGTCCTCTTATTCAAATGAATCATCATCAAGGATATCATAATCATCATCATCATCATCTTCATCTTCATCTTCATCTACATTATCATCCCCACCATCATCATCTTCATCTACAGGACCATCTTCAGCTAAAATTTTGTCATGATCAATATAAAGAGCCAAGCAGTTATGGTCAACTGTTAGTGCCATAAACCCGTGAAAATCATCATAACAAGCTAAAACCCTCAAACCATTGTCTAAACTTCTACCAGGAATAAGATAACAGAAAATCATCTTGCTAGTATCATGATAACTAAAAGCTGTGCATACAACCACCTTACCCAGTGTATTCCCACTTTTCAGTAGGGTCTGGGGGGGAAGGATAGATACAAACCTTGCCCATATCCCAATTGGGATACAGAGGCTGCTCCAAAAGAGTCCCCGGCTCAAAGTTATCGTTTGAAGTTGATCATCCCAATGATTTTAACGTTATTTTCACAAAATAATTGAAATAACGTTAAAAATAGTGCGCTTTTACTTTTGCCCCCCTTAAAGGCCCACACATACATACATTATACTCATGCACCACAAATGGGGCCCCACTTCTAATTGCATATTGACAAATAAAACAAAAAATGTGTCTCACAATTGAATAGCATCAGAGAACTAACTTCCCTACTGTATGTTGTCTATGCATCCAATAAAAAAGATCTTTGCCTCCATCTGCTCCAAGTTTATAACTTTAGCATCAATCAAAGAAGTAATATAGGTTCCATACACTAAACAGAGAGAGAAAAACACTACGAAACCCAAGTTGCAATTGTGCAATTATATAACCAAAATATAATCAAGAAAGAATTCAAGGTAAGCAAAACCTTCCAGCTTTGGCATTCTGCTTTTAATTGAGCGAATAGGGCATCCGGTGCTTTATCTTCTACATACGCATTCAAAACGGCAGCGTCTTCTTAAAAAACATTTCTTGATCAAACCTCAAGAAATAAAATCAACAAGAAAAGAAATTATCCAATTAAATATTTCGTTTTTCGGAATGATATTAGGAAAGAAATGAACCGGGTTGCTATTGACAATACTAACCCCATATATTAGAGGCCGTGTTATGTGTTCATGGTTCCAAGCCCCCAAACTCTTGCTATCACCTAAAAGCTGTGCAATTTCATTAAAAACATCTAGACCGAAAAACTCGTTAGGAATAAAATCTACATAACTTAACCTCCCATTGCAGTAGACCCTATTTCCATCGTTAACTTGAAATTTACCCCCATGACTAACCTCCATTGAAAAGAAATCAGGATAATTTTCGATGCCTATAACGAAAAAACACACAATTTAGACCAAAATTTTAGCTTGAATCAACTGTGTTTGAGAAGATATGAGGTTTTAGATACTTACTGTATGTGCAATCATAGTCAAAGTCTTCACCATCTTCCCTGATCGACCAAACTCCCATTTTGATTTGCCCTAATTCACCTTCAGACGTTTCAATTTCTCACTGAAGCATGTGTGTTCATTCGACCAATTCCAGAGGTTTCAGAATGAGGGAAACGCAGTGGAAAGGACGATAATGCCCTCACGTGCTAGGCATGTGAGGCTAAAACCGTTAATTTTAAACGGCAGGTTACCCTAATACCCAGTGGTGAAACGTTTTAAGGAATTTAAGGACCCAAAATGTTATAAAAACAAGTTAGTACCCAAACCTGGGAATCTCGATAAACCACAGGGACCATTTGTGTAATTAACTCCTAAGAAAACTTAAAGCCGCTGGAAAATAAATGGTCCATGTTGACAAATTACCATGCCAAGGTTTCATTTATTTTGATTGAATCCTCTTTAATGATGTGCTTGTTAAAACATGAGTTAGCTCCGTTTTCCAAAAAAAAAACAAAACAAAACAAAACAAAACAAAACAAAAAGAACATGGAATATAATCGCTATTCCAAGAACTAAAATGTCAATGATAATGTACACTCAAATTAAAGTACTGAAGTTGTTACATTGAACTATCACATGTTGCGAGCTAAAGGTCTTCTCAGTCACAAGTGATTATTGAATCTTAGTTATGTTGAGGAACAATAAGCTAATGCTCTCTTATTACATAAACTTCTCAACAGTAGATCCATCTTTAAGATTTTAAGTACTTTGTGCAAATACTAAAGTAGACTTCTATACATATAAAAAATTCATAAATTAATGATAGTTGATATAAAAATAACCCAATATATTATAATTAAAAGAAAATTATTGTAGCAAAATCATGTTTTTTACATAACAAAAAAATATTTTCTTAAAATAAATTTCATATATAAAATACATATATAAAATGTCGAAATTTCGGGCCATCAAAAAAACAGACCCGTTGTGGTCGCACCTCCGACACCCCATTATGGCCAACCCTGCTCAGCGACTTCCCTCAGCAAGTCAAGTTTTACAAAGCTCTTTAGCAACAAAGACGAACCCTACGAAGCCAAGTAAAGAAAATCAAAAACTAACATCATGCTTCATCGGTGTCAATAATTATTTTTTCATTATCAACATACACCAGCATCACCACAAAGATAGAAGCCGAACTCCAGCCTAGCTAGGCAGTAATGCCAATGTGGGGCAAGCCCACTTGGTAGAGACTTTGCCTCATAGAATGGGAGGTCATGGGTTCTAACCCATGCAATGGTGTAATTAGTTTGGAGTAGCTTAGGAGGAGATAACATTTGCCATTCAAAAAAAAGCTAGGCAGTAATACATAATTGCGAGCGCTAATGTGACAGTTGTTTGGGTGAATGACATCATGGTTTCTGCCATTATGATTTTCGTGTGGACTTCTTGTAGTATTCTAATTTTGTTGAAACTTGAAATTTGGTCATGTATTGCATTTCACAATTCATTAACCCCATATATGACCTTCAAATTTAGGGTGGATTCATTCCTAGTTAAGAAATTTATGCACTCACCTTGTTTCATGTTAATCATATTAAAGAAACTATTCTCCACTTCATATCTTTGGTCACCTAATAGATATAACTATCTCTGGAAAAATGGTCGGATTGAGTTGGGTAACTTGTCAGAATAGATGCAGGCTATGATGGATTTTAAGAAAAATCAGTTTGGATTTAAATGAGTCACTTTTAAAAAATACATCAATTTAGGCAAATTAAAATGAGTTGTAATGAAAAAGGTAGTTTATTTAAATAATTTGTAATGATTTTATTATCAATTATACTATTAATTATTCTTACTTGAATGAATACATCATATTCACATGGTTGTTTAAATCACTCTTCTATGTTATAATGTTACTCATTTCAACCCAAAATAGTATAATTTTAATAAAATCTACTCATTTATCTTTATATAAGTTAAGATTGTTAGGTCTGAATATTACTTAGTTCGATGTGTTTAATAACACAAACTAATATCCACACACAAAAGATAGACCCCCATATTTAGACTGTCCATAAAATCCTAATAAAACTATGGATATCTTTAGGATTTTCAGCATAATGTCTTGCAACTTACCTCAACCTATAAAAACACCATTACCCAAATTAACATATTAAACTATATAATTTATTTAACTAATTCGATAACTAATTAAACAATATAATGGGCACCTTGCCATATTCTATTTGTTAATTTTGTTTAACACCTATTCCATTAAAAATACTATACACGTTGAAATTAAGATGGTTTTAACACCATAATCGTTGTCACTTTCTAATGAGTTTTTCTAAAGAACAAATGCTTATAATCCTTCCACATTAATCTCTTAACAATTCGATCAATCATTATACATACATCTTGTTTATACACTTGTTTTACACCATACAAGCCAAACTATTTCCACCACAAAGCTTCAATATAGAGGGATTGAGATGAGAGTAACCCAACTCATCTATTCTAACCATACTTGGTAAAATTTAAGACCATATATTGACAAACATTCGACCATATTACATACAAACAACTTATTCTACTTAAGTTAAGGTGTTTATATATTACCCAATTTAATCATGTTTTGAGTTGAACCCCTAAAGAGCAGTGGGTCTTAGAGAAAGTGCGGAAGGTGCAATCGCACGTGACCCTTTTTTTAAGGGGCTCTAATTTTTTAAAAAAAATGTATATATTATATATATTAATTTATTTAAACAAACACGTATAATTTACATTTCATTTTTTTTAAATATATTTAACGTAGTTACGAATTTTATAGAAGCTAAAAAATTAACTTTTTCCTTAAACATTTGACCTAATAAACTCATTACAATTTAAAATTTAGGTCAGAAAAACAAATTAACTCAATTCATATTTAGTTAATAACTAATTACCACACACATATAGGTGTTCATTTTAACATCCGCATATGACACCTAATCATTTAAAGACGGCCTGCTAAAGAGCAATATATACTTAGGGATTGGAGTTCCTATCTTATGTAGATCCATCCAATTCAAGAGCATGTAGTTCATGTGATCCACCTCCTACTCACATTAACACCTTGGCAAAGGTAACTTGAAGCCATCTCACTTATTTTCCCGATTTGGAACATGGATTTAAAGACCTTGTTACCCTTAATTAAAGTGTGTTCATACTATTTAACCACTACTTCAACTTTGGTTTTAATTTTGACACAAAAGCACAAATTATTGCTGTCCTCAAATACTAGTTTTAATGCCGATATTTAATCAATCTAGTTGAACTTCTTGTAATTATTCGTTTGCTAAATACTCTTAATAACCAAACTATCACTGCACCATTAAGCGGCTATTGCGATGATATTTTTAAGACTTTTCCCGACGATTTTTCGTTGCTATAGACAAATTTGACCTGTCTCAACAACTTTTGGTCGGTAAATATATCGTCGGCATAGATTCGTACCAATGGGATAAAAAGTCGTCAGTATATAGTTCATCGGCTCGGATCAAATTTGTACCGACAACATCTCGGTGGTAGTGTTTAAAAAATAAATGTATATTTTTTGCCGACAAAAATTGGTCGGAAGAAAAAAAAGGTGTACCAGGGACACGTAGTCGGTACAATTAGTCTAAAAAACTTAAAAACTCTATGCCAATGACATGACGTCGAGATAGGTGTTACGAAATTTTTTCAGTTTTCTACCTTTTTCTTAATTTTTTCCAAAAATAGTTATACAATTTAGAAAAATTTAAAACATGTTTAGCATTTAAAAAGAAAAAAAAACATAACAAATTATACAAATAGGCTAACACTATGCTGATGACGACAAGTTGTGGAATAAGATATTTCAAAAAAATAAGCGCTAGATTTTCTTGCTCAAACAGGCCAACCCTATGACGACAATAAGTCGATCGGTGGTATGTGTTGGCGGTATGATATTTCAGTTTTTAAAAGCAGGTAGAAATATGTAATTACTAAAGAAAAAAAATAAAGTTCAATAAAACCCTCTTAATTTTTTTTTTAAAAACTTTTTGTTCATTAATGATATAAGAAACCTATAAAAATAATCAAGTCATTCAATAAGATAAAGCAAACTCATTAAAAATAACATTTTTTTATGAAAATACTTAGTGGCTTATGTTAAAGAAAAAATTAGCGAAAATAAAACCAATTACTATACCTAAAAAACCATGATTAATCCTAAACCTCAAGAATACCTTCCTAACATCTACCTTACCTTCAATAAAGACCTTCCATACCCAAATCCACCAACTCAATTCAACCTCCATATCACCATACCTCCTATATTTTTGTTTTTAGCTACACACTCAAGATCACATCTTACAATTCTCTTTTAATTCTCACATTAAAAACACACAGTTCATACACAATTTGGAGACAATTTCAAGGAATTTTGAGGTGTTCTAAGGAGTCATTACAGCTGATTATAGAGGGTATAAAAACATATCAAAAGGTTTCAATGATCCAAAGTAAGGAACCATATATATATAAAGTTTGTTTTGATCACTTTATACACACTTTAAACTTTGTTTCTTTGTTTAAATCACAATGTTTTGTAAGATTATCATTATAAACATGTTAAAATGTTCAAATTATTAAGATGATAATACATGACCAATCCAAAACCTTGTTTAAAACTATGTGGAGAACATCTAGCTTCATATTGTAAAAATGTAACAGTCTGTTTTTTTTCCTGCTTCTATGTAACAAGTCCAAATGTACTATTCTAAAATACAATAAAATTTCCAAGCCAAAACCTAAAAAAGTGCAAAAGTTACGAGTTTATTTTGGAAAGAAAGAAGGGGTTGTGGATGTGCGTATGCATAATGACGGACCCAGAAATTTTTTTTCATGAGGGGGCGAAATTTTTTTAAAGCTATTGAAAGATCGGTATATAATAAATTGTTTCTCTATTGTTCAGTTGGGTTGAATCGGGTCGTGTAATGTTAAAAAAAGACAATTAAACTAAATGTAATATATAAAATCGATCATAATATAGAAAAATGCAATACATTTAAAGTTGTTCTTAAATCTGGCAAAATGAGTTGGTTGGGTTGGGTTGGCTAACATAACAGAACGGGTGTGGGTTAGGATGGGTGTAGGTCAGGATGTGTTTTAAGCAAAATTAGTTTGGTTTTAAATGAGTTATTTTAAAAAAACATCAATTTGTTCAAGTTAAAATAAATTGTAACGAAACAAAAAGTTTAATTAAACAATTTTAATAATTTTCTCATCAAAGATATTATTTTTCATTCTTACTCATTTTAATACATCATATTCTCATAATTTTTAAGTTACCCTTGTTATAACTCAAGATTATCAGGTCTAATTTTTCTCTACGAGATTTTATTTTTTAAAATTTACCAAAAGAAATATCTATGAAGACTTTTTTAAGTAACTCTTTCTTCAAAAATACAAGTACAAATATCACTTAAATTCTCAAAACAAGTATGATTATATAAATTTAAGTAGACGATTGCAAAATATTTAGAGAGTCTGTTAGAATTTTAACACATATATACTACTGTGAAAAAAAATTCAAGGGAGGTGGCTGCCCCTCTCACACTAAAACATGGTACAACCCTGCGTATGCATTCGTATAGAGAGAAAGAACAGAGAGAAAACTTCCAACGTTAGTAAGAATTCTCTTGTTGCATTCATTTGATTATACAAATGTAAGCATGAAATCGTCTATGCTTAGATGAATTGTTTAGCACGATGAAATAATAAAGTTTGCATTTTTATGTATGCATGCATAGATCTCGATTGAATCAACCAATCTAAGGTTCTTTGAGCTTGTACACATGTGAGACTCTCGAGTATATATATGTTTTATAAGCTAATATATGTTAAAAATCTGAATAAAGAGTTGTATAACTCAAAATTGAGACTAATATTAAGAGGAATTTTAAAAGTTTCTATTTTAACACAAAAAAGTGAGTTTTAAATAAGAAGAATTAGAATTTTGCGGTTGATCATATGAACTCCTTTTGATGTATTTTGACCAGATTGCGAAGGTTTTTGTGAATATATTTGTATTGGGTTTGTTTAAAATAGAAATATATAAAAATTAATCCGTTATAATACTAAGCTTTTCATTAAAACTTTTGAAAAAAATCTTAAACACCTCCAAAAATTCTAAATTATTGAAGTTAAACCATATATTTAGATGTATGACCAAAATTCATGATTTTAAAATTTCTTTGCTATTGCTTTGCATTTTTAAACCATTAAATAATGATCAAAATAAGAGATTAATAAAAACAAGCTCATACAAATATGAGAAATTCCAGGAATTTTCATTTTGAAAAGAACAAATAGGAGAATAAAATTATGAATTTTCAAAAAATGTTTAGCATTTTTCCCAAATTATATATATATATATATATATATATATATATTCACCAATAATACAAATATATTAATAAATTATATATACAGGGAAAAGTTAAATATGGGATGTTAAGCATCCAATTTAGGGGTAAACACATTTTTCTTCTTTTTTTTATATAGTTAGTTTTGTTGTGATTTTTTAACGAGATTTAATAAAACTACATCGTTTTCTTGAGTTTTGCACCTAAATTGGGTGCTTAATAGACTTTTATTCACTTTTCTCATATATGTGTGTGTGTTAGTGTGTGTATGTGGACCAAAGAAAAATCTGAAAATTTCTAGAAAATTTATAACAATTAGAAAACCTTGTAAATAATTATCATGAATCTTAGACATCATAAGTATTTATTTGAAATTTTAGTGTTTAAAAAATATAAAAAGTACTCAAATAAATACTTAATGTCTAAGAAATATTCCAAAATTTTATTATAACATTAATGTTTTATACAACAAATTTTATAAACTGTAAATTTAGTTGACTAATATTTAGTATTTTATGTCTTTAAATACTTATTTGAATGTTATATACCACACCCAACAAAAAGAATGCTTGTATTAACTACCTAAACTCTTTTAACAATAAAAGTGTGTTTTTTTTTTAATTCTACTTTGTAAGTGTTGGGAGTAAATTTTTTTAGATTAACGATATCTAGAGCCAGCCTTTACCAAGAACAAACTACGCTACCGCTTCAAACCCAATTTTCTGAGGGCTCAAAATAGGGTGGAGAACTAGAGATGCCATTACTTGTTATATATTAATTATTGAAGGAGTCAACTATATATTAATATTCAACTATTGTAATTCGACAATAGATTGCACACCAAGTTAGAGGCGGGCAAATCGGGTTTTTTTTTTCCTAGAATCAGAACCGGAACCAGAATAAGCTTCAAATGGTTCCGGTTCCGGTCAACAAAGTCAACAACCAGTTACGGTTCCAACCGGTTTTTGACTGGTTTTGGTTCGGGTTTTGCTGGGTAAAGGTAGTAGCGGTTCTGCCTCTTCTTGTTCAGGTTTTGATTTCTCGGAGAATCCGGAAACCTCCTGTAACCTTCGGTTTTGGTTCCGAGTTTTTTGCTCACCTCTACACCAAGTTCCTTAATAGTGGACTACACAAAGGTTTATTAAGCTCAACCCACATTGCTTTTTGCTCCATTTTAAACTTGCAAAGCCATGGCCCATTTTGTTAGGAAGCCCATATCCAACGCAACCCATTAGCTTCTTTGGGAATTTTGGCACATTTGAATCCTAATTTTTCACCGGGTTCATACTTGCCTCAAATGTAAGGCCCAATTATGTTAACAAAAAGGTGCCATAGTGACAACCCAACATACTAGCCTGATCAGCCCCATATTCTCACGAAATTGTAAACATCCTAATTCCTAATTCCTAAAGCTATATAAAAGCATCTCAACATCTTGCAATGTTCCGCTCATTTATAGCTGACCACTCGTCAATAGAGGTGTTCATCGAATCCAATTTCGAATAGCTCGAATATTTAGAATCAAATGATTTCGAATTTTTTAAAAGCATTCGAAGTCAATTCGTATTCGTATTTGTAATCAGAATTCAAATTCGAATCGAATTTGATTGGAATTCGATTCAAATTCGAATTGGTTTGATTCAAATTTAATTAAAAAAAATTGTTTATACTTGCTACATATGTTTACGCATTGAAAATATCAAATACACATTAAACATGTAACTAACAAATAACTAACATTTATGTTGTAATACTAATGATAACATTCAAACTAATAAAATTATATGTATTATATAATTGGGTTGACATTTGTGTAATATGTCTTCAGGTTTTATAAACTAAATTATTTAACTAAAAAAACCTAAATTTTAAATATATTAACTACTTCTATATATATAGTAAAAATATATATATATATATATAAATCATTTTATTCAAATTTCGATTCGAATCGAATTTCGACTTAGTGTTTTTCGAATAAAGTCGAATCGAATTTCGATTTTTTCGAGTCCGATTCGAGAACTGAACACCGTACTCGTCAATGAAAACATCGTCTAAAATTTGATGTGATAAGGTTGGCCCTTCTTTCAACGAGCCCTGTTGATTATGACGGATAAAATGGCGAACGTTAAACAACACTTTATCCGGCCTCTAGCTCCACTTGCTAGGAACCCTATTTGGCTCATTAAATTAATCAAACAGTTGTATCGAATGCTTTCTTGAAATCATTTGTTAGAATAATCATCATCTTCTTGGACACCATATCATGTTCTAAGGATTAGTGGACCATCTAGTATAGGTGGTCTCATAGGCTTAAAAGGTAAAGTTAGATTTTAGGGCCTTTAAAATCTTAAGGCCTTGATTTATAGCAATTTTTTTCTATATGCAATGGAGTTTTATTGAATAGAACCAAAATGAAATATTTAGACTGGACGTTACCAGACTTAATGGTAGCAATAGTTTTGAGATTTTTGTTTAAAGCTTAATCACATATTCACCAATTAGATTATTATCTATTTGTTATGTTGTTGTCAAAACAGTAATATGAAGTGTGTTGCCAACATTTATTATAATTGAATATATATATATATATATATATATATATATATATAGGATTGGGATCAAATGCTAACCCTCTCTTAGAGCGATAACCCATTAACTTTGCCAAAACGAAGCCGAATCTTGAAATTTTTTTTTGAACATCATTGTAACACAATTAAAACACTATGTTCTTTTATGAGTTTGGGCTAATTCATCACCGTTTAAAAAATATCATCGTTGTAAGTTTTGTGCTACAGTACTGTAAGTTTTAAATATTTAAACACCTACAGTACTGTAAGAGCCCAAACGGTGATGAATTAGCCCAAACTCATAAAAGAACATGGTGTTCAAATTGTGTTACAATGATGTTCAAAAAAAATTCAAGATTCGGCTTCGTTTTGGCAAAGTTAATGGGTTATCGCTCTAAGAGAGGGTTAGCATTAGAACACTTCCCTATATATATATATATATATATATATATATATATAGGGGAAGGTTCCATTGTTAACCCTCCCTTATAGCGTTAACCGCTTAACCCTAGTGTTTTTTGTCCGAATCTTAAAATTTTTTTTTCATGGTTTTTATTGCAAAAATAGGGGGGTTTCTTTTTGTGTTTTTTTCATCACCGTTTAGAAGTTATTGTAAGTGTAAGTTACTTACACTTACTTACAAAACCGTATCTGATGCAGTAAAGTAAGTGTAAGTAACTTACACTTACAATAACTTCTAAACGGTGATGAATTAGCAAAAACACAAAAAGAAAAGGTTACATAATAAAAACCATGAAAAAAAAATTTTAAGATTCGGGCAAAAAACGCTAGGGTTAACGGTATAAAGGAGGGTTAACATTTGAACCTCTCCCTATATATATATATATATATATATATATTCCTAAAGGGACCTACTTTTATTATTTGATTTGGCTAGACCTAACAATCTTGACCCATAACAAGATAAATGGGTGAATATGGGTAAGAATTATTGTATTTTGGGTTGAAATGCAATGACGAAGCTTCTTTAGGGCCAGGGGCGACCGCTCCCCTGTTTTTTCGTCCGGAGTGTTAATTTTTTGGCCGAAAGGTTAATTTTTAGTTAAAAATAATGGTTTCGCCCCTCGCTTAAAAAAATTAACATATATCCTGGCTTCCGTAATTTTCCGCTCCCCCTTTCAAAGCGTTCAAGCTCCGTCACTGTTGAAATGGGTAACATTATGATATAAAATGGATTGAGATAAGTAACGCTTCAACACAATAAGAGTCAAGATAGGTAACTTAAAATCTGTTGGAAACAAATGGATCAAACTCACTGATATGAAAGAAAAACTTGCTGCACAAAATAATTGAATACTTAAACTCTTGCTGCGCATTTATTCAATAACTAAATGAAGCCTTAAATAGGCATACAAACACTGCAACGGACTAAAGAAAACATTCAACAAACTTTAAAATAGTAACCCACTAACTCCTAAATAATAGGTAGAGGTTTGACCAAGTTACCCAACGTTCACATCCTTCAATCTCGGTCAAACAAAGACTAAATCTTCCATGACTCATTAACTAAATGGATGACCCATTTTCTGCAGCCCCATGACCTGTTTAAACAACCCGATTTGACCCGACCATCAAGATTATACCAACATTCACCCCCTTAATCTTGATGTAGGTTCTTGCTTATTACTTGTTTCTTGATTCGAACCGTTCTTACTTGCTTGCGTCGAATCATCTTGCTTTCGTTCCGGCTTTTCTTGCTCAAACCGAAATCGTTTCATGCTAAACTTGCTTGCTTGATTAACAGGCCACTTGCTACCTGCTTCATACTTGCTTTAACTCGAAGACGAGTTACTTGCTCTTGCTATAACCCGAACCAGGTTTCTTGCTCTTGCTATCTTGCTATCCGAATCACAAAGATTCAATCTTGCTACTTGCTCTTGATCTTGCTCCATACTTTCCCTTGCTAAACTTGCTACTTTCTTTTGCTAAACGAACCCGCACCGGTCCGATCTCATGCTACTTACTACGGGAACCACCGAGGTCCAGCTTCTTGCGTTCTTGCCATTACATTCTTCTTTCTTTCTATCTTGCCAAAAGAAAATGACCTCTGCTTGTTTAAATAAATTGACCTATTATCGATGTTGCTTTCTTCTCGACAATTTACAGCCACAATGTCTTCACGTGTGTGCATGCCTGCTTCACCAGAATGATTACTTTATTTCTTTCTTCGATTTTTGTGCTTCGTTCCACAACAAAACATGCAAGTTTGGATTTTTGAATCATTATTAATACCCTGCAACAAAAGACTATCGCCCCATGAAGCTTCGGTCTCTTGGCTTTCTCTTCTCACCGGTACTTCTTTGCCGGTGACGGTCTCTCTCGGTTTTCGAGCTGCTCGGTATTCCAGTCAGTGTGCCGGTCTAGGGTTGCAGCTTTCGGTCTTCTTTCTCGGTCTCAATCGGTCTTTCTTTCCTTCCGGCATAGAACTGGTCGGTCTCGGTCAAGTCATTCGGTCTGTCACAGCAACAGTTTTTCTTTCCCGACAGTGGTCTTCGATCTTCATTCTTGCGAGTTCTTCTTTTCGGTCTCATCGGAATTTAAATTCCGGGCACGGTCTTCTTATACTTACGGTCTCTTGCTATGGCGAACATCGATCACCGATGTTCGGCCCGTCCTCTTGCTTCTTTCTCTTCAGCCCTGCAGCCAACGAGCTGCTTTGTTTCTCGTGAAAACGACTCTCAAAACGGCCCTCGATTAACCTTCGCTCTGATACCAATTGTTGGAAACAAATGGATCAAACTCACTGATATGAAAGAAAAACTTGCTGCACAAAATAATTGAATACTCAAACTCTTGCTGCGCATTTATTCAATAACTAAATGAAGCCTTAAATAGGCATACAAACACTGCAACGGACTAAAGAAAACATTCAACAAACTTTAAAATAGTAACCCACTAACTCCTAAAAAATAGGTAGAGGTTTGACCAAGTTACCCAACGTTCACATCCTTCAATCTCGGTCAAACAAAGACTAAATCTTCCATGACTCATTAGCTAAATGGATGACCCATTTTCTGCAGCCCCGTGACCTGTTTAAACAACCCGATTTGACCCAACCATCAAGATTATACCAACAAAATCTATATGAATATAATGTATTCAGTCACGTAATAATGATTAATAACATATTTGATGATAAAATCATTAAAAAATATTTAAATAAACTCTTTGTTTCATTATTTAAACAAATTATTATTTGTATATAAGCATAGTATCAAAATGATAAGTCTTCGGAATGCATGCATGCATTCATAGCATGATCTTAAACTGATGGGATTACTTATTTAATCAATGTCTGCATCAATCTCAGCCAGTATATCGTTATTCCCAGTCCCTGCTATTCTATTTAGAGAGGTATACTTGCATTGAGGAATTTGGTCAATTTTGTTCAATTCTTCCTGAGTCAAAGACCAGTCAAAGATGTCAAGATTCTGTTTCATCCTCTCTGTATTGAAGCTCTTTATTGCTATAATTACACCTTGCTCGTATAACCATCTTAAACATATCTGCTTGACACCACAATAACTTCATTATACATGTTTTCTTCACTTCATACAATACATCATCACTTTAATATGAATTAAAATATAAATAAGTTTGACATAACATGTCAACTTGTATTTTATTTTAAGATCATTTTCTTGAAAGTTATTTTACACTAAACCTTATTATTACATAAATATAGGGGTTATAATATCATTAGTTTAAAGCATATTTTTAGTGTCAAGTGTCATATGGTAAATATTATAAGTTAATGGTCATAGTTTAAGTATTCTATCTGTTAGCCTTAATTGTTTAACCCAAGCTTGAGAAAGTTAACGAGTCTTTTATGTAAATATTGTAAAGTTATGTTTTGAGTCAAATATGTAACCTTGTAATTATACAAGGGTGTTTAGTGTCAAAAGTAAAAGTTTATAACCATAGTTAGGGTTATATGCACCATGGTTATGTCAAATTGTAATCATACGTACTAACAAGAATATTGGAGAATCTATCTATTTGTTTTTCTTTGTAAATTCTCTCAAACATCATCTTAATTCTTATTGAGTGTTTGATCAAATCTAGGCAACAATTGGCATCAGAGCCATTCGATCAAGGCCTGTGAAGAAGAAGTTCGAGACGATCTACGATAAGGAACAGAAGGATTTGGTTGAAATTTACTTCTCGTGAAGAAAGTGAAATCTGTGATGGGGCTTTTGGGTCAGTGATGAACCCCATCTGTGTTCTCTACAAGGATGATTCGAGACGAGAAATAAATGATTCTTGTGATCGAGAAAAAGGAAGAAACCAAATATCATAGCGATTATTGGAGATTTGGTGAATACCTGTTCTTGAAGAAAACCCGTGTGAAAAACAAAACCCGGAATTATTCGCGTGAAAATTGAATCAAACAAAGGGTTATTTGGTGTTTCAAAATCGATTCAGAATCAACGGAAACTAAAATCGATTCAATCTAAAAAGCCACGAAGTCAGTGAAATCGATTTCAGAAGCAAAATTGATTCAAGTAGAAGAAGAAATTGATTCAGAAACAAGTTAAAGTTTTTCTATCAGAAACCAAAAGAATCTGGGATTTTTGTTGTTTATTCATTGGAAAATTAAAACCTGAGAGGATTTTTTACCCTTTTTTCTTAATCCAACGAGTAGGCTGTTGTAATTTGAAAAAAGAAATACAAAACAAAAGTGTAGTTCTTTTGTTGGTTATACAGTCAAAAATTCAGAAAGCACAGCAGAAAGTGTAATTTGACTTTTCTCAAAATAACTCAAAAAAGGAGAAAGTTAGATTGTTTATTCACGTGGATTAAATCAAAGAATAATAAAGGTGATTGTTTTCCTTCATATATTGAATTAAAAAGAGGCAATTCAATAAGATCAGAGATTTTTGTTGACCACAAAGGATTCAAGTGTTGAAGACTAGCAAAATATTCCAGGTTCTATTTTGTTATACAACTTCAGATTACATAGAATTACTATTGGTTTTTTTATTCATGTTAGGAATTTATTAGTAAATATTATCCACTAGTGGGAATTATTTTCTTAATTCCTTGTTTAAAACATTATCAAATTCTCATTTGAATTTGTAAATTGCCTGGTGCGGTTAAGATTTTTTTATTTGCCATTTGTTTGAAACATAGTCAACAAACTTGTTTTTGAAACTATGAGTGTAACAATAAAGAAATAATTGTTATGCAAAGGGAAAGTGGTTCTTTAAACCAATTCCAATGTCCCATGTTGAAACCCACAAATTATGTTATTTGGGCTATCCGTATCAAGGCGATTCTTGAAGCAAACGGATTCTTGAAGCAAACGGATTGTGGGATATGATTGAACCAAGTATTGATATGCAAAGGGATGTCAAGAAAGACAAAACCGCGATTGCATACTTGTTTCAAGCCTTACCCGAGGATTGCAAGAGTGCACAAGAAGTATGGGAGGCATTAAAAATTAGACATGTCGGGATCAACATGGTACAAAAGGCACGAATGCAAACACTCAAAAGTGAGTTTGAAACTTTGCAAATGAAAGAGGAAGAATCAATTGATTCATTCACTGCAAAGTTGAACAGTATTGTTTCTAAGGCAAATAGCCTAGGATCAACATTTGATCAACCTACTTTAGTAAGAAAATTACTAAACTCTGTGCCTGAAAAGGTTATTCAAATTGTTGCATCAATTGAAATTTAGTGATCTAGACAAGATCTCATTGGATGAGACTATTGGTAGACTTAAAACATTTGAAGAAAGGATTAAGTTGAAAAAAGATAGTCATAATGATAATATTGATAAACTTCTGTTCACGCGTCACCATAACAACTCTAGTCGTGGAAGGCGTGATGGAAATCGTGGACGAGGTCGAGGCAGGAGCAATAATCAATCTAGAGGAGAAGGAAATTCCTCTTATGAGTCAGGTAGAGCTGACAACAAACCACCAAGAAATGATGGTGATCATTCCACATCGAATACAAATGATAAAACTCAAGTCACATGTTATCGATGTCAGAAACTTGGACATTATGCATATGATTGTCCAAATAAAGAGCATAGGAATGTTGAGTTGTTATTTGTGGAAACGCAAGATGATGAACTTGCACTTTTGATGTTTCAAGTCATGGAAGAAAAGATAAAAAATGGATCATGTGACATGATCAAAGAAAAGAAACTATGAAAGTTTGTGTGAATCAAAGAAAAAAAACTGTGAAAGTTGGTTGTGTGAAACAAAGTAAAGAACTGTGAAAGTTGTTTTGTGTGAAAAAAAACTGTGAAAGATAATAGTGTGAAACATTCAAAACTGTGAAAGTCAAAACTGTGAAAATCATTTGTGAGAAACAAATCAAGGGATCCAAAAGTTCGTGAAGCAAGTTGGAGTAAAGAAATCTACGTAGAAGGAATCAAGTTGTGTGAAGCAAACATAATTCGAGAAGAACCAAGAATGCTTAATGTGAACATGTGATATGATCAAGCAAAGAAGACAGTGAAGATATTGAAGTGAAGACTCAAACTTGGATCAACAATTAGAGGGTGAATGTTAGCCTTAATTGTTTAACCCAAGCTTGAGAAAGTTAAAGAGTCTTTTATGTAAATATTGTAAAGTTATGTTTTGAGTCAAATATGTAACCTTGTAATTATACAAGGGTGTTTAGTGTCAAAAGTAAAAGTTTGTAACCATAGTTAGGGTTATATATACCATGGTTATGTCAAATTGTAATCATACATACTAACAAGAATATTGGAGCATCTATTTGTTTGTTTTTCTTTGTAAATTCTCTCAACATCATCTTGATTCTTATTGAGTGTTTGATCAAATCTAGGCAACGCTATCTAGGGTTATATATATATATATATATATATATATATATATATATATATATCTGGTCAATTTATGTGAATATCATATACAAAAACATTTATATGCAAATTATGATGCCCAAAATCGAAATAGAGAAATACGCGGTATGCAATAAAACGAACTTGAATTGCAAGAGATTATGATTTCATTAGACCTAGGATCGTATATATAAAGAGTTTGTCAAATAAATTACATTTTGACCCTTGCTAATTACATAATTGACATTTCTATCTATAACATATAATTTAACTCAATTACATAAATAACCCTAGACTTGACTTAGGAGGGATTAATCTATCATTCACCCCTTAATCACGAACGATCAAGTCTTGAACACCGAGCAGTTCCCGCATTGTTGCAAACTTGACTCTTGCCAATGCTTTAGTCAGAATGTCAGCCATCTGAAGTTCTCCACTGATGTGTTCAACAATAATATCTTCATTTTCAACACATTCCCTTATTAAATGATAACGAGTGTCAATGTGCTTGCTTCTTCCATGAAACACGGATTCTTCATTAATGCAATCGCTGATATGTTGTCAACATATAAAGTAACCTTTTCTTCTTTCCATCCAGTAAGTTCACTAAGAAGTCTCTTAAGCCATAAAGCTTGACATGTTGCAGCTGTTGCAACCATGAATTCAGATTCACATGAGGATAGTGCCACAGTTTGTTGTTTTTGTGTGCACCAAGTTATAAGAGAGTTTCCAAAGTAGAACACTATTCCAATAGTGTCTTTCCCTTCTTTAGTATTAACTCCATAACTACTATCACTATAGCTAGTTATCTTACATCCTCCATTCCTTTTATAGATTATACCAAAGTCTTTAGTTCCTTTGATATATCTAAGGACTTGATGAATAGCCTTAAAGTGATGTTCTTTAGGTTCTTGCATGAACCTACTAAGTAACCCAACTGAATAGGTTAAGTCTGGTCTAGTGTGTAACAAATACCTTAGACAGCCAATTAGACTTCTATATTCAGTGGGATCAACCGGTTTTCCACATTTAGTTTTAGTTAAGAGTGTAATAGGGTTCATTGGAATTTTAGTCTCATTACTATCCAACATCCCTGCATTTTTAAGGATCTTAGTAATGTAAGCAGACTGTTTAATAGCTATCTCATCCCTTGTTTGGATAACTTCTATTCCAAGATAATAAGGTAATAACCCAAGGTCACTCATCTCAAATTTCTCTTCCATTTGAGATTTAAATAAGTCTATTTCTTTCTTTGGAGTTCCATTAACTATGAGATCATCCACATAGACTCCAATAAGTAAAGTAGAAGTTTTGTTTTTCTTTGTATAGACCGCATGTTCCAATGTGCATTTCTTAAAATCAAGTGATTTTAGAGTGTGATCTAGTTTCACATTCCATGCATGTGGTGCTTGTCTAAGTCCATACAATGCCTTGGAAAGTTTATAAACCTTTCCTGCATCTTTCACAAACCCCTCAGGTTGCGTAACATAAACTTCTTCTTTGAGTTCACCGTGTAGAAAAGCGGACTTTACATCAAGATGATGTACTTCTCATCCGTTATAAGCTGCTAGAGCTAATATAAGACGAACAGTTTCTATACGGGCTACTGGAGCAAAGACTTCATCAAAGTCTATACTATGCTGATGTACATAACCTTTTGCTACTAAACGAGCCTTATGCTTAATGATTTCTCCATTTGTATCTCGTTTAGTCTTAAATACCCACTTTAGGCCAATTGCCTTATGATCACTGGGTAACTTGGTTAATGTCCAAGTATTATTCTCATTAATAGAGTTGAGTTCAGCTTGCGTAGCCTCAACCCATTTCTTGTCCTTAGTTGCCTCTTTATAATTCTGAGGTTCCTCTTCAACTAGAAGTAATTTATTAACATTTAGATCAATTTTTGGAGCCTTTTCATACACTTTAGCCAAAGGTTTCAAACCTTGCACTGGTGTATGGTCAAAAGGATTTGAAAAAATGTCAGAACATTCAACATCTTCAGCTAAATTGTGTTCATGTGTATATGTTGGAGGTGTGACAGTATTATTTGGTGAACTAGGAGATAAAGGTTCTTGATTATCTTCCTTTCCCAGTTCATCCCCATGTGTCATAGGAACCATGTCATTGTTTTCTTGGAAGACCTTTTCTTCAACAATGAATTCTACCCAATCAGGTTCCTTAGTACCAACCTCATTCATGTATTCACTCCAATTCAATGATTCTTTTTCCAAAAATTTGACATCTCTGTTGATGCAAATTTTCTTAGTCATAGGATCAAATAATTAACATGCTTTTGATCCTTCCTGAACTCCCAAATATACCATTTTCACACTTCTATCATCTAACTTAGTTAGATGATTTGGAGTTCTATTTAACACATATATGGTATGCCTTACAGCTTCACCCCAAAAGTTTTGAGGCATTGACATAGCTTTCATTATGCTATGAGTAGTAGATAACATTGTTTTGTTTCTACGCTCAACCACACCATTTTGTTGTGGTGTATAAGGTGCTGTAAGTTGTCGAGCTATACCATGTTCTTTACAGAATGAATTAAATTCACTAGAAGTGAATTATCCACCTCTATCAGTTCTCAATGTTTTTAGTTTGGTTCCAACCTCATTTTCAACTAATTGTTTAAATTCTTTAAAGATTCCAAAAGCTTGATCTTTAGAGCTCAACAGGTATATCCACATATACCTTGTACAGTCATCTACAAGCAAGAAAATATATTTCTTGCCCGAATGTGTAGGAGGTGATATCGGACCACATAAGTCACCATAAACCAGTTCCAAAGGTTTATCTGACTTGAACCTTGCTTAGTTCGGGAAAGGGGCCCTAATGTGTTTCCCTAATAAACATGCATCACATATTTGACTTGCATGATTTATACGAGGAACACCTTGAACCAAATTTTTATGAGTCATCAACTTAATAGTGTCAAAGTTTATATGACCCAGACGAGCATGCCAAAGCCATGCTTCTTCATCTATTTTTGATAATAGACATATGGGTGCACCAATTCTCAAATTGATATTGTAAAGTCTATTCTTTAAACGTGTGACTTTCATAAGTAAAGTCTCATTGTTATCATACATAATTAATAAGTCACGTTCTAATAGAACCTTACACCCATTTTCAGTCAATTGTCCTAGACTGAGAATATTATTTTTCAGATTTGGAATATAGTAAACATGAGAAATGACTCTCTGTTCTTTAGTTTTACATTCAAGTAATATTGAACCTTAACCCTCAATTTCAACAAATGAACCATCACCAAAACGAACCTTTCCAGAGACCTTTTTATCTAATTCTCTGAAATGTTCTTTGTTCCTGTCATATGGTTACTTGCACCATTATCCAAATACCATAGACTTTCATTTGTGGTTCCATATTGACTGGGCTTAATTTCTTTCTCATTTAGAAGAACTTCTTGATGATCATTTTGTTCATCAAGAATTGCCATTAATAATGTAGGATCAACATCTTCTTCTACTAGATTAGAATGTTTTTGTAACTGTTTCCTTTTAGGGCACGTGTTTGAATAATGTCCACGTTCTTTACAGTTATAACATCTAACCTTACTCATAGGTTTATGAGTTTTCTTAGATTTATTATACTAGGAGCCTTGAGAGGATCTTTCATCCTTATCAACCTGCTTCCCTTTATCATCACGCCAATTCTATTGTGATGAATTGAACCTGTTTGGTACTTGATTACCAAACCGTTTTCCATGACCTTTCTTATTGTCATGTTTTGTAAATAATAGTTTTTCTTGACTATCATTAGAAGTTCCTTTTCTATACTTAATCCTTTCCTCATAAGTTTTAAGTCTTTCGATGACATCATCTAGAGTTAAAGTATCTAGATTACTGAATTTCTCTATTGAGGCAATTATTTGCAGAAATATATCGGGCATTGCAGTCAAGAATTTCCTTACTAGTGTAGGCTGATCAATGGTTGCACCACAACTAGTTACCTTACTAACAATACATGTTAGTCTCAAAGTAAATGAATCAACAAATTCATCATCTTTCATTATCAGTATGTCAAACTCAGATATGATGCTTTGTAAACGTGCCTGTTGCACTTGAGTAGCACCAACATGTCTGACCTTAAGTGTGTCCCACACTTCTTTTGCTGTTTTACAATCCGCAACTTGTAAAAGCAATTCCTCAAACAGAGTTTGAAACCGATAAGCAATTGTAGATTTATCCTTTTTGGTATCTGCAGTTGTTTGATCAGTTGGTTCAATTGTCTCACGAAGACCATTTGCATCTAAAATAGCCTTCATCCTTATTGCCCATGTAGTATAATTTAAGGATTAAAACATAGGGCATTGGAAATTTGTAAGAGATGGTCCCGGTTCCTTATGGATAACAACCGAGCCCTCAGCCATTTTAAAATATTATGACTTTCAATGAACCAAGAAACAATAAAACAAAAATTAAACAACAAAGAATCAAACCTTTGTTTTCGTTTAATTTCAAGGAATTCTAATTCCTAATAGTTAAGGGAATTTGATTAAATTTAACCTTACAGAATATATCAGACCGTGTCTGATTTCTGTATATCCAGAAACACAGAAGTGATAGAAATGAATTCTCACCTTTTTGGTGTTCTTATTATACTTATAATCACCAAATTAAAACAATAGCTTGTGTCTAATAACACAAATTGTTTCTTGATATGTATCGAGATATTAATTAATAATCTTAATATCCGAATTTGATTTGTAAATCAAAAGAACAAAGTTTCAACACACAAAACTTTGTAATTGAAATCAGCGTGGTATCTGGTCAACAATCAATCTGAACTAAACCATATTTCCAACACAAATAGGCCTGCTATACCTTGGTCAAACAAACCAAAAATATCAAATATAGCAAACAAAATCCACTGGATGAAACACGAAGTAACAATTTTTGAAAAACTGAAACACGAAGTAACAATTTTTGAAAAACTGAAACACGAAGTCAATTAAAAATGAAACATGAAGTAACAATATGATTTAAATGCTTAAAACAGTGTCAATTTTAACTTTTAATTTCAACGAACGAAATGGACGAAAATTCTAGTTTTGTCTGCACTTACTTGGCCGAATGAAGTAGAAATCCAATCACACTGTGGAACACCAAGTAACAAAGCGTACGTGATTTGGATTTATTTTCTTCTTCGAATCAAACAAGTGTTCGATTTCAACAAACAAGGTTGAAACAATCGAGTGGGCTGAACCGATTTTTCTTCACAGCCATGTGAATCAAACCAGATTTCCTTCCTGTATGAATCATAAAACACAAACAATCTATTCAGTTTGATGAAACGATTTCAATCTTCCGCTTGAGTACTACAAACGATTCTGTGAACGAAATCACAGAACACAGATTGAACCTTCTGATCGACGGCTTGTTCTTCGAATACGGATCAAGAATAAAACGTGGCTCTGATGCCAAAGGTTGAGGATGAATGCCAATCAGGGCTTCCCACTCGCTTGGAACACTTACGATTCTAAAACCGTTTCATGCCTCGAATATGTGTATTCAGGCGCTGATCCTGAATCAGAATTTAGACGAGAAAGAGTCAGGAGGGGTCGTGAAGGCTTCGCACAGAGAAGTGCAGGTGTTGGCTCCATTGCAAATTCTGGTCAGAATGGGATCACGAGGGGCCTAGCGATATTGGACATCGGCGGTGGCTCGGTGCGATTGGGAAATACAAAACAGAGGGGAAATCACTCTCTAACTTACTTGGCTACAAGAAAGAGCATTCAAAAGGCAAAGGCCTTTAAACTTGATTTCAAAAGGAAGAGGAAAAGAAAATCAAGTGTTACCTGTGTAGAAACTATGGTCATAAGGCTACTACTTGTCCAAGTAAGTACAAATCTTTCGAACCTAAAGTACCCACTGATTTTCTAGTTAAGGGTACCGAATTGGGAACTTTGAATAATATTTGGGTTGTAAACCACTCTTATAAGAAACATATGACAGGAGATGAATCCATGTTTCGAAATAAGAAGGATTGGTTTGGTGTGGAAACCAAAACAAGTGAAAACAAGACTTTGTTTTCAATTGCAATAGGAGAAATTGAACTTTTCATAAATGGAAACCAAAGGCTATTTCATGGTGTGCACTTTTGTGCCAAATTTGAAGAAAAATGTTCTTAGTTATGAACAATTAATTGATCAAGGTTTCGATGTCACTTTCGAGTGTGATTATTGTTATGTGAAACCTATGTTTGAAAATGATCACAGTAATCCACAAAAGTTTGATGATGACATGGCTGTGATTTCTAATTCTGTTGAAAACTTTGATGAAAAGTTTGATAATCATTCTTGTGATAAGAATGAAAAGGTAAGTTGAGGGATGCTTTGATCAAAGCCCAAAAGAAATTGAAGAAGGAGAGATAGAAGTTGAGTCGGATCCTAAGGATCATTTAATTGAACATTCAGATGCATGGGTTACCTTCCTTGACACCTCGCACATTCCAAATTATGGGGAAGGTTCGAAGGAATATTTGAGGGGTGAGTTTGCTAGATTTTTCAAGTGGTTCTATAAGGAATACTTCAACCAAAAGGATAAAAAATACCCACCAAAACTCCCAAATGATTGTGCCATTGAATTATTGGATCTTTACATGTATGTTGAAGATGCATGTGGATATACCAAGGCTGCCAAGGATAACAAATGGCCTGAAATAGCCATTAAACTTGGTCTAGACAAAAAGTATGCAGTAAACCTGATGGATATCTATCAAGGGTACTTGGACCTAATGTCTTGGAAATATCTCATCACAAAACATGGTGAAAACAACATTGGGGAGCCAAGTGGTTTAGTAACAGCTGATGAAAGGGTTGCTGGAAATAACATTAACACAGGAGAAGATGGAAAGGAAGAAATGGAAGATATCCAAAAGGAAGACAAGGAGCCGGTTGAAATAGGAGCCATACAAAATGAAGAACTTGACTTTCAAATTGAAGATCTTGATGTTGAACTCAGTCAAGATGATTATTATCTCCTGGAAGACTTTCTTTCAATGGATGAAGACTCCATTGCACCTGCTGAATGAAGAATTGAAGACTAAAACTTAAATGGATTAGGAGGGTGAATGTTGGGCCATAATCCATCTTAAGTTTTATTGTATTAAGTCTTTTACTTTAATGGGCTAAATAATTGTAAATAAGTAGTATTATTGGGCTGGAACATTATGACCGAACCCAATACTAATATGTGTATATATCAGTGTATTGAAGTCAAAAAAATAGGTTAGAAGAAGGTCAAAAGGGGAAGAATGGCTGTGACGGTTACCACCACCGGTGATTATGCCTGTTACCTTCCTTGACAAAATTTACTATAAATATACACTCGGTATGTCGTATTCGTATATGTATGAAAACCGCTAGTAAAGAACAACTTTTGTTCTCTGCGTATTTCTGTGCTTTTCATTTGTGCAATTGTGTATTGTATTCGATCAAGATGACGAATAAGAAAACTAGTTCATCTTTGATTCTGGGAAACCCACTGTGTTACAAATTATTTGTGTTCTTAGATCTTCAATAATTCTTGTTCTTTGATTGTATTTACGTTCTTGATTACCAACATTTCTTGTATAAGCATGCATTATTTACTAAATTTAACCCATATTATGTTGAGAATTGTAAGAACTACGCCAAATATGATGCATTGCTCAGTTAAAGTACGTTATGTGGTTCTTTTAGTTCTCAACAATCAAACGTACGTATGAATAGAAGTTGGAAAATATGAAATGTATACCTGAGCCAGTGTCTTCCCTTTGGACCTTGCAATGTTTTGAAGAACATCACATTCCATGACATGGCTATGTCCCCATGTATTGTTGCCAGCTGCACCTAAAGGTGAGTAGGCGGTTACAATGATATCATTCTTTTCGCAGAATTCTCTGAGTTTTTTTTGTTGCCAAAGTGGGTTCACCTCAATCTTCAAATCAAATTAAAATGATGTTATGATTTTCGACCATCATCGATCAACTTATAACAATAACTGAATATCAAGGAAGTCTTTAAACAGTATTCATCACCTGGTTTAGAGCAGGAGAGATTTTTGCGAACGAAAGAATTTGTTTGATCCTTTTAGAAGAGAAGTTACTGACACCGATCGATTTGGCAAGACCAAGATTTTGACACTCTTCCATTCCTTCCCAAACCGCTTTTATATCGATAGGGACTATGCACTCGTTTGGAATGGGGAGTTTGAGTTCATCTTGGGTTATCTTGAATGGCCAATGTATGAGATACAAATCTATGTAATCAAGTCCCAGATTCCTGCATTATTTCGTAAACTTAATGACCAATTATTCAATTGTTTTTGTAAACCTGGTTAGCTTCAAATATGAACACAGTTATGCTGCTGATTCATTAACATTTTCATAGGGAGAACATCAAACATGATGTGTACAGAACCAGATAAATTGTGTAGTTTCAAAGCTTGGATACGGGTTGTTTGTTAGCCTCTTAATTAGGAGGCTAACTCTTAATGGTTCATAGTGTTTTAATGATTAAGAGGTAATCTTAAGTCTGAATGGTTAAGAGGTAACATTAAGAGGTAGCCTCATAACCATTTATACATAATGTTACTTGTTAACCATTTAGAAACAATGAACAATTAAGAGGTAGTATCTTTATAACCATTAAGAGGTAGCCCCAACTTTTTTTTTTAATAACAAGTTTGGAGCTTGCGATTTCAATTTGTAACACTCTAAGGTAACTAAGGCAAAATATAAGTAAAATAATCAATATTATATCGTTTCAAAGGACTAAAAGTTGTTAAAAAAACAAAGTTACCTTTAAATTCCGGTTTTGGCCTATGTGGTTTAAGTATTTTAGTTATTCGGTCCAAAAAAAAAATCTTCTGTTAATTCGCCCTTGTGGTTTAGAAAACTAACGTTTTTGGCCACCAAACATAGTTAGATTTTCTGTTAAAACCGTTATAATAGTTAAGTTTAACGGACCAAAACGATAATTAACTAAACAAGAAAGCTGAATTGATAGAATATTTTATTTTTGATCAAAATAGTTAAAATACTTATTTTATCAGATAGACCAAAACCGTCATTTACTCCTAATATAAATTAGCAAAAGTAATTAAATATTGAAAAAAAAAAACAAATTAATTAGTTCACTACCATCACCATTACCCGAACATCAATCATAATCTGTCTCCCTATCTCACCACAAAACCACACCAACGCCATATATGACATATTCAAGAGTGGTAAAAAAGATTATGAAAATATCTTACTTAAGACTCTCTTTAATGGCTGGTACCACAAGATGCCGATCAGCAGAATTACACCATAACTTGGTGGTAACAAAAACTTCAGATCGAGACTTTATGAGACCTGATCTTAGAGCTTCAGCAATGGCTTCTCCGACAGGTTTTTCAGTTCCGTACACTGCTGCTGAGTCAAAATGACGATAACCCATCTTAATGGCTTCAATTAGAGTCGATGGTGTCACCGTTTCGATTCGAGCGATGCCGGATTCCGTTGCTGTGCCCAGTGCGATCACAGGAATTGGACGAGGACCTTCAGAAGAGCTTATCATCTTCACCTCAATAGTTGCCATGCTTTTTATGTTACTTTTGAAAGCTTTGATTCGTGTGGATATGGTTTTGTGGTTGCTTTATATATAGTGATAAAATTTGGTTTTTATTTTCTATATTTTTATAGGTTAGATAGATACTCATATATTACCTATATATATAAAAAACGTCGGTGGTGGGGTATGTGTGTTTTTCTGTGCGGCCATATTATATATATATATATAGGGGAAGGTTCCCCTAAAAAGTCTATTTTGCCTAAGAAGGCTAAGAAGGATTTTAAAAACTTGAAAACCGACTCAAACGAACCCCGATTGAATTAATTTTTACATCATTGGAACCGGCTTGTCGAACCCTAAAACCCAAACCTTAAATCGTAAACAATAAACCCTAATACTAAAACCAAAACTTTAAAATCAAATGTTTAACATAAAGATACAACTTAAAAGCTAAAAACCAAGCCCTAAAACCCAAAATCTAAATCTAGTTGTTAAAACAAAAACTTAAAATCTAATATTGTAGAGTTCGATGAGACGGTTCCAATGCCATCGAAATGAGTTCAATCGGAGTTCGTTTGGGTCGGTTTTGGAGATTTTAAAAATCCTTCTTAGCCTTCTTAGGCAAAATATACTTTTTATTTGATCTTTCCCCTATATATATATATATATTTATATATATATATATATATATATATATTTGTTATACAGGTTGTAGAACAATCGTGAGTTTAGTGGAGTTGGTAGGTTTGTTTGCATTTATATAAAGGGTCATGGGTTCGATTTCCTGCCCTATTTATTTAATCAAATTTTCCTTTACCATCTTTAGGATGTTATTTCCTGCCCTTTTTATTTTATCAAATTTTCCTTTACCATCTTCAGGATGTTATTTTTCCGTATTGTGACGTCTTTTTAACATTTAGGTTATATTTTCTTTTTAAATACGTTTTTAGGTTTCGTAATTTTAATGGTTACAATGACATGATATTTAGCTACATCTCGATTGTTTTCATTTTTCTTAGCATTTTTACTACGGCTTAACTTATTCATCATTTTCGAGTATATGTACTCTGATTTAATGTTACGATGTGTATTCCATAATTACTTTAAAGATAATATTTCCATATACTCTAAGTTAATGTTAGGACGTTCTTTTAATAATTGAGTTTCGATATAAATATATTAATCAAAACCAAGTTCGTCTATGTTTCCGGTCGCACTAACTACAATATATTCTTACACTTTATAAATACGTTTTCATGTTCCGTAATTTATTTTTGACAATTACTATTTCAGCTACATATTGATTGTTTTATTTTTATAATAGTTTTTTAGAACGACACAACTTATTTATCATTTATAGTACATCGTTCTAACGTGTTCTTTAATGTATAGAGTATATCTCCTACATTATATACGACCTGATTTTTCACAATAATTTTCCTTTGTAGATTTTAAAAAATATATAGAATTGCGATTTATATCAACTGACGATGATATGTTGTTCGTGAAGAACAACACCAACACCAACTATTTTGATTTTTCTTATATTTTTCTACTAAAATATTGTCTAAATTCATATAACGCAACGTATAAGGCACAATAATGTTGTCTATCTACGTTTTAATTATATATATTTATATTGATATTGATATCCAGATTCAGGTCGCTACGACTTTATACATCTCTTTTATGTACACAGGACGAAACATACACAATGGAATTCATAAAAATGTTGCACCACGCCATAACGCATTTGCTTTTTCTTATATTTTTTTCATATTAATATTTTCTTAATTCATATAACGTAACGTATAAAACACAATAATGTTGTCTATATACATTTTAATTTTTATAACCGATCAGACTTGACTCCATATGTCCCTTTTAATCGTACGAACACGATGCAACACAAGAATTTTAATCGTATCACATGCCGCAACGCGCGGGTAACTTTTCTAGTTATTATATAAATTAAAAATAAATATTAAAAACGAGCCTACCGGCCATGAGGCATTATATAAAAACATTCTAGAGAAATACGACATGGATCGGCATGATTGAATTTATTTTGTATGTTAGTATATCGTTCTCTAATTTATGTTTATATTTATTTAAATAATTTTATTTTTAATTTTAGGTTCTGTAATTTACTTTTAATGTAATACAGGTATACTTTTTAATGGCTATTTTTTTTTTTTTGAGTTTTTCCTAACGAGTAGTTTTTTTTTTGTTTTATTTGAACGGCTTTTTTTTTGTCTTTTTTTCTTACGGCTATTTTTGATTGTATCTTTCCTAACAACTAGTTTTATTATATACCCATAAATACTCGCACATACCTCAACCATTTTCAGATTCAGACCATATGTTTGTTTCGTGATAAAAAACACATCTAAATAGAACCGAATCTCTGAATGTAGGTATGAACCATTAAGACTTGAGATGAAGTCTGAATCATTTATACGTGAAGGACAGTGGCGGAGGATTATTGGGGCCCGTGGGTGCCCCGGCCTCTGCCGTTTTTCGGGTCAGAAGTCTCGATATATTAGTTTTCGGTCGAAAATTTTTATATGTATTGAGCCCGGCCCTGTTGGTTTCTCTTCCAAAAATTTCTTGGGTCCTCTTGAATTTTAAAAAATAATAAAATTAATCTTGTATTGGAAGTTTTAACATTACCTTTAAAGGTTCACAGTGTCGATTTTTATCTCATTTTTTAGCCAATTTTGAGTTTAAAGCTTGTTTCAACCTTAAAAACTAAAAGGAGCCTTAAAAACTAAAATGACCCTTAACCATTAAACATTACCCATTACCATTTGTTAAAAAAATCAACAAGGCCCAAATTTATATACCTGGTGCGGTGCTTTCAAAGAGGGCTCCATTATAATTTTTTTCTCTTATCTGTCCATTAGGCGTCGTTCGCTTCAAGGGCTTCAAATTGAAGCTACAAATTTTCAAATTTCATATAAAATTTCAACCAATCTTGATTAGTTGAGTGATTAAATGCTTCCTGCTTGACGGCTGCTTCATCTTCTTAATCAGTTTAGCCGTTCTCAGTTCTCATGTTCTGCACTGACGCATTGTTATAGTTTATTGATTAGTTAATTGTGTGAAGTTGATTAGTTAAATAGTTAACTATAAAATTGTTTTAGGATTTAGGATTAGAAATTTATCATTTGGTATTTTAAATTGTTTGACCCGATCCGAATTACCATTTTTCGACCCGAATTTTTAACCCGAAACATAGCAATAAGACAAAAAAATAATCTATAATTTTCGGCCCCCTTGGACATTTTTTCCAATCTCCGCCATTGGTGAAGGGTTGGCTAACATAACAGAACAGGTGTGGGTTAGGATAGGTGTAGGTCAGGATGTGTTTTAAGCAAAATTAGTTTGGTTTTAAATGAGTTATTTTAAAAAAAACATCAATTTGTTCAAGTTAAAATGAATTGTAACTAAACAAAAAGTTTAATTAAATAATTTTCTCATCAAAGATATTATTGTTCATTCTTACTCATTTTAATACATCATATTCACACAATTTTTAAGTTACCCTTGTTATAACTCAAGATTATCAGGTCTAATTTTTCTCTACGAGATTTTATTTTTTAAAATTTACCAAAAGAAATATCTATGAAGACTTTTTTAAGTAACTCATTCTTCAAGAATACAAGTACAAATATCACTTAAATTCTCAAAACAAGTATGATTATATAAACTTAAGTAGACGATTGCAAAATATTTAGAGAGCCTGTTAGAATTTTAACACATATATGCTACTGTGAAAAAAAAATTCAAGAGAGGTAGCTGCCCCTCTCTTACTAAAACATGGACACCCCTGCGTATGCATTCGTATAGAGAGAGAACAGATAGAAAACTTCCGATGTTTGTAAGAATTCTCTTGTTGCATTCATTTGATTATACAAATGTAAGCATGAAATCGTCTATGCTTAGGCTATGTGTTATGCAAGTCGCCCCCATCACTTCACGTAGGCGCCACATAATCAACCAACACCATCACCCCTTATCACTCCACATCATCTTTACATATATTATCCATCACTCTCCCATTACTTCCTTATCACTCCACATCATCACCCCTTTTTCCTCATTTTTCTCCCTTTCTTTTTTTCACCCGGTGATGCCCCTCACGTCTGCACCCTCACGCACTCTTCACGCCCCTGTGTAATGGGGGGAGGGCGCCACAGGGGCGTGACCGGCCCCTCTCACGCCACCATCACACATCATAACACATAGCCTTAGATGAAGTATTTAGCACGATGAAATAATAAAGTTTGCATTTTTATGTATGCATGCATAGATCTCGATTGAATCAACCAATCTAAGCTTCTTTTAGCTTGTACACATGTGAGACCCTCGAGTATATATATGTTTTATAAGCTAATATATGTTAAACATCTGAATAAAGAGTTGTATAACTCAAAATTGAGACTAAAATTAAAAGGAATTTTAAAAGTTTCTATTTTAACACAAAAAAGTGAGTTTTAAATAAAAATAATTAGAATTTTGCGATTGATCATATGAACTCCTTTTGATGTATTTTGACCAGGTTGTGAAGTTTTTGTGAATATATTTGTATTGGGTTTGTTTAAAATAGAAATATATAAAAATTAATCCGTTAAAATACTAAGCTTTTCATTAAAACTTTTGAAAAAAAATCTTAAACACCTCCAAAAATTCTAAATAAGTGAAGTTAAACCATATATTTAGATGTATGACCAAAATTCATGATTTTAAAATTTCTTTGCTATTTATATAACCTTAAAAGGCAATGTCGGTGGTGACGTAAGGGACAAAACACCGTGTAAAATGTAATCAAATATATATATTTGTTATCTAGGTATAAAATTTATGGGTATGTAGATGAGATGGTAAATACCAATACTTCATTTTGAATGGTCACGGGATCAACTCCCTCTCGAGCCACCTTTTTTCCCCTTCCATCCCTCTTTCTTTTTCTTCTTAAAATATAAAACCAATAACTAATCTTTACCGTGTTTTATAACTATTTTAAGGCACTTTTTTTCTTCATTTTCTCTTAAAATATTTTTTTGATATACTTTAGATTAATCTTGTAAATTTTTTCTATAACTAATTTTCAATATAAATATTATTCAAAATCGAGTCTGTCTATTTTTTCATTTGGGTTAACTCTATTCAAAATAGTATAGAGTTGATAAAATCGAGCATGATCTTACCCCTCTCCTGCTCAAACCCTAAGAACTCTCAAAAACCTTAACATTCCAATGCTGAGAACTGACTTATATAGGGGGTGTCCATTAGTACGATGGACCCATTCGTATTGTCCATTCATGCGAATGGACCCATACACATTAGACCCATTCGCGTATGCTCCTGCGAATGGCTCAGTTCTTAGTGTAACATCATACAAATACATACAAATGACTACAAACATATACTAATTCTATACTATTCGACCAGCAGCGGACACCTAAAATATGCATCAACATGTTTAATTATCTAGTTGCTTTGCATTTTTAAACCATTAAATAATGATCAAAATAAGAGATTAATAAAAATAAGCTCATGCAAATATGAGAAATTCCAGGAATTTTCATTTTGAAAAGAACAAATAGGAGAATAAAATTATGAATTTTCAAAAAAAATGTTTGGCATTTTCCCCCCATTATATATATATATATATATATATATATATATATATATATATATTCATCAATAATACAAATATATTAATAAATAATGTATATAGGGAAAAGTTAATATGGGATGTTAAGCATCTAACTTAGGTATAAACACATCAAAACGAAGTAGTTTTGATTAAACAACAAAAATTTGAAGAAAAAAAAATCTTTTCTTTTTTATAGTGAGTTTTGTTTTGATTTTTTAACAAGATTTAATAAAACTACATTGTTTTGTTAAGTTTTGCATCTAAATTGGGTGCTTTTATTCACTTTTCTCGTATATGTATGTGTGTGAATTTGGACCAAAGAAAAATCTTATAATTTACTGAAGATCTATAACAATTAGAAAACCTTATAAATAATTATCATGAATATTAGACATCATATGAATTTATTTGAAATTTTAGTGTTTAAATAATATGAAAAGTACTCAAATAAATACTTCATGACTAAGAAATATTCCAAAAATTTTATTATAATATAAATGTGTTATACAACAAATTTTATAAACTGTAAATTTACTTGACTAATATTTAGTATTTTATGTCTTTAAATACTTAATTGAATGTTATATACCATGCACACCCAACAAAAAGAATGCTTGTAATTAACCACCTAAACTATTTTAAAATATATATATATATATATATATATATATATATATATATATATATATATTCCAGTTTGTAAGTAGGGGAGTGTTCAAAAGAAACCCATTACTTTGGAGAAAACTAAGAAAACTCGAACTAAACAATCAATTTAAAAAAAATTCGTGATTTTTTATATTTAGCTTAGAAATGATATAAAAAAAACTTTTAATAAAAATATGTAGATTACAAAGTTACGTATATGTAACCAATAAAGTTATATATATATGTATTTCATATATGTAATTTACAAGTTACATATATGTAATCAATGAGTTACACATATGTAATAACATGAGTTACATATTTTTTTTATTTTTTTCTTTTGTTAATAGATCTAACCTTATAATAAAACAAAATGTAAAACAAAAAACGAAAAACAAAATTGATTAATAACAATGGTGATTAGTTTTCTAGGTTTTCCTAAAAATGGAGGTTTTCTATGGAACCATCTTTGTAACTATTGGGAATAAATCATTTAGAGTAACAATATCTAGACCAAGCCCTTACCAAGGGCAAAAAAACTACCGCTTCGGACCTAATTTTTTGAGGGGTCCAAAATAGGGTTCTGAATTGCGCACCAAGTTCCTTAATAGTGGATTACACAAAGGTTTATTGAGCTCAACCCACATTGCTTTTTGCTCCATTTTAAACCTCCAAATCCTTTGTTAGGAAGCCCATATCCATTGATTTAATGCTTCAAATTTAAAGTTAGGACCTTATCCAACGCAACCCATTAGCTTCTTTGTGAATTTGGGCACGTTTGGAGCCTAGTTTTTCACCGGGTTCATATTTGCCTCTAATGTAAGGCCCAATTCAACATACTAGACTGATCGGCCCCATATTTCCACGAATTTTTTGTTTTTATAACCATGAAAACCCACTTGCATGGTAAACCCTCGAGTCTCCCCAATATCCGACTAACAGAAAGGGACATGTAAAGTGCGGCCGCAAAAAACCGTGTCGGTGGTATCCAAGGAAAATTGCTCCAAGTGGGATTAAACTTGAAACCTTAATTGTCTCTCTTCCACTCTATCTAGACATGCACAAAAATACAGTTAACGGAACCGGTACTAGTCAGATACCAGTTTTAAACCGGTTATTGGAATCGGGTTTTGGTTTTTGAAAAAACGGGCGGTTTAGGACTGGTTTGAAATTTCAAAAGATCAAACTGGTTAACCCGTCCAACTTAGGAAAAAATCGGTTATTTGACGGTTAGACGGTTCGGTTAACCTGTTTCGGTTATATATCGGTTTCGGTTGCCAGAATTTGACTAGTTAACTGGTTCGGTTAGTTCAAAACTGGTTTTCCACCGGTTTACCGGTTTGTGCACCTCTAACTCTATCCACGACACCACTTCCTTGAAGGTCATTTATACACCACTTTCTTTGAGATTTATTCCCACGAAAATGTAAAGATCATAAAGCTAAATTAAAGCATCTCAACATCTTGCAATGTTCTGCACATTTATAGCTGACCACTCGTCAGTGAAAACATCATCGTCTAAAATTTGATGTGATAAGGTTGGCCCTTCTTTCAACGAGTCATGTTGATTATGATGGGTGAAGTGGCTAACGTTAAACAACCCTTTATCCAGCCTCTAGCTTCACTTGCTAGGAACCCTATTCGGCTCATTATTTATCCAAACAGTCAGGGGTGGCCCTAATAATTGACATGCCCAGGACGAGCCGGAAAAAAAAGGCATCTCTATAGAATTCAAATATTAAAGTGGTTGTGATCAAAAGATTGAATTCGGTTTACTTGGCTGGATTCGTTTAATTCAGATCGGTTTATTCGGTTTTTAATCAGTTTATTTGGTTTTAATCGGTTTATTCTATTGAACTCGGTTTATTTGGATCGGTTTATACGACTTTTAAGCGGTTTATACGACTTTTAACCGAAATTAGAACCGAACCACTTCTCGAATTCGGTACAGTTTTTTGATAGAGAAAAAATTTGAAAGCCGAATAAACTGTTAATCGAATCAATAAACATATTTAGTTTAAAGGGAACAAAAGTAAGTTCCTATACTTTAAAAAAATGATTTTTTACACCAATTAAATAATGTGTTTATAAATGTTTCTTTTTAGTTTTCTTCATCTTATTAGCTCTCATTTGAATGAATTATTGTATTTTGTGTTGAAATGGGTAACATTATGATATAGAATGTGTTGAAATGAGTAACACTTCAAACACAATAAGGGTCAAGATGGGTAACTTATAATCTATATAAATATTAGTATTCAAGCACGTAAAAATGATTAATAACATATTTAATGATAAACTCATTAAAAATTATTTAAAAAACTATTTATTTCATTATTTAAACAAACTATTATTTGTATATAAGCATAGTATCAAACTGATGTCTTCGGAATGCATGCATATATATATATATATATATATATATATATATATATCATGATCTTAAACTGATGGGATTACTATTTAATCAATGTCTGCATCAATCTCAGCTAGTATATCGTTATGCTCAGTCACTACTGTTCTATTTAGAGAGGTATACTTGCGCTGAGGAATCTGATCAATTTTGTTCAATTCTTCCTGAGTTAAAGACCAGTCAAATATGTCAAGATTCTTTTTCATCCTCTCTGTATTGAAGCTCTTTATTGCTATAATAACACCTTGCTCGTATAACCATCTTAAAGATATCTGCTTGTCACCACAATAACTTCATTATACATGTTTTATTTACTGCATAAAATGCATTATAACTTTTATATGAATTAAAATATAAATAAGTTTGACATAACATGTCAACTTGTATTTTATTTTAAGATGATTTTCTTGAAAGTTATTTTAATCTAAATTTGTTGTTATATAAGTATGGTGTTATAGTGTCAGTAGTTTAAAGAATAGTTTTAGTTTCAAGTGTCATTATCAAACTTTGGTATCTCATTTCATTATTACAAAAATAACAATACAAGAGATATCTCTAAATAAAAAAACGTAAACAAAGAATGGACTAATTAAAAATTAGGCATGACTATAGGTGCTAGAAATAAAGAAATGATCCATGGTCAATACATTCCCACAATATTCCCCCTCAAGTTGGAGTGTGAAGGTTACGAACACCCAGCTTGCCAAGTAACATTTGCAATTGCTTTGATCCAAGCGCCTTGGTGAATAGGTCTGCTATCTGAAGTTTGGTGTTGATGTGAAGTGGCTTGATCTCTTTTGATTCGACTCTTTCACGAACAAAATAGCAATCCATTTCAACATGCTTAGTATGTTCATGGAAGACGGGATTGTTGGCAATGTGTTTGACTGCAAGGTTATCACAGAAGAGAGTTGTAGGTTTTGTTTGAATGACATCGTGATCCTTGAGAAGCCACCTCATCCAAAGGGTTTCGCTAACAGTAGTCGCCATGGCTCTATACTCGGCTTCTGCAGATGACCGTGATACGACAGATTGCTTTTTGGATTTCCAAGATACAGGGGCGCTTCCAAGGAGGAGAAGACAACCAGTCCTTGATCTTCTAGTGATGGGACAACCAAACTAATCTAAATCAGTATATGCAACAAGATTGTTTCCCCTTTCTTGGAAGAAAAATTCCTTGACCGACTGTGGCCTTCAAATATCTGAGGACTCTTGTCGCTGCAACGAGATGGCTTTGACGAGAGTCAGCCACGAACTGACTTAGGATACTTACAGAGTGTGCAACGTCTAGACATGTGGCATGAAGATAAAGTAGTCTTCCAACAAGTCATCGATAATGACTTGCGTCAACACGGTCTTCTTCTCCTACACTTTCAACTTCAAATTCTGTTCCATTGGTGTAGGACTAGGGCGACAACCAAGCATCCCAACGTCTTCAAGAATGTCAAGTGTATACTTTCTTTGACTGAGAACCATGCCTTCTTCTGTCCGAGAGACTTCGATGCCCAAAAAGTATTTTAGATTTCCAAGGTCTTTGATGCTAAAGCGTTCATTTAAGAAAGACTTCGTTTCGCTTATTTTGTTGGCATCATTACCCACCAAAATCACATCGTCTACATAGATTAAGACTCCAACATATATCTTTTCTCTTTTAAATACAAACAGGGAGTGATCCTCCTTGGACTGTTTGAATCCGTGTTCAAGAAGAGTCGAAGTGAATTTGTGGTACCAATTTCTCGAGGCTTGCTTAAGGCCATATAAGGATTTTCTCAACTGACACACTTTGTTCCCCTTTTATTTATCAAAACCTTGCGGTATTTTCATGTAAACTTCTTCATGTAAGTATCCATGGAGAAACGCATTGTTTACATCCAATTGGTGGACCAACCAATTTCTCTTGACCGCAACAACCAAGATAGTTCTCACTGTGACCAACTTTGCAACGGGAGCGAAAGTATCATGGAAGTCAACTCCTTCCATTTGTGTGAAACCCTTGGCGACCAAGCGAGCCTTGTATCTCTCAATGTCTCCATTTGGTTTGTGCTTGACCTTGTACACCCACTTGGAATCACTGGCTTTATTTCCTTTTGGCAAGTTTTCAAGAGTCCATGTCCCATTCGTTTCAAGAGCCTCTATCTCACGTCTCATAGCCATCCTCCAGTACTCATTCTGCATGGCTTGATGAAATGTCTTGGGCTCATCGTTATTGTTGATAGCCGATAAAAAAGCTTTATGAGAATATGAAAATTTATCATAAGAAACATAATTAGACATAGGATGCACTGTTGAGGAGTGTCGATCAGAGGTGGATGGTGCATGGTCGAGGGACAGTGGTAGTGTTACACCATACTCATCAAGACGTTTTGATCTTGCCCTTTCTCTTCTTTCTCTAGCCACAGGTTCAGGACCAATGATTCGGTTTCATTCGTCTGGAGAGGATCAGGATTCATGGGTTCAGTCGGTTCGATTTCACTTGGTTCTGGTTCAGAATTCACGGTTCGAGTGGGTTCGAAGTTAACCTCATTTTCTCTCAACTCTGTTAACCCTGTTTCCATGTGATCATCATCTCCTACATCATGTGCAACAGGATTAAACTTATCATTTTCACTACACTCTTTATTACAATTTTCATAATACCATGGTGGGAAGCTAAAAATCCCATCATCTTTGGCTAAACAGCGGGTTTCATTAGTTTTGTATGGAAAAATGTTTTCAAAAAATTTCACATCCCTTGAAAAAATGATCTTATTTTTATGTGCATCAAAAACTTTGTAACCCTTTATTCCCATAGGATAACACAGGAATAAGTGAATAACCCAGGTTTCCCCTTTCTTCCAGCTTGTCTCTGTCTGTATCTATGTTTCTGTAGTAAGCGAGACAACCGAAAACCTTCAAGAGATCAAAGTTTGGTTTTTCTTTATGAATTATTTCATATGGGGTTTTGTTGTTTATGACTTTGGAGGGAAGACAATTGATGATGTGACTAGCGGTCAGAATGCACTCCCCTAGAATCGTTTTGGTAGATTAGTCTCAAACCTAAGAGAACGAGCTGTTTCAAGAAGGTGTCGATGTTTCCTTTCTACGACACCGTTTTGTTGAGGCGTATGTGGGCAAGTGGTTTCAAGGAGGATACCACATTCAACATAGAATTTGGTCATACGGTTTGAGGTGAACTCTCCACCGTTATCACACCGTATGCGTTTTATGGGTTTTGAAAATTGTTTTTTGGCATATTGATGAAAGTAAATAAGACGATTACTTGCCTCGCTTTTGTGTTTCAATAGGAACACCCACACAACCCGACTATAATCGTCGAAAATATTAAGAAAATATCTTGCTTGAGTAAGCGAAGGTGTCCTATATATTCCCCAAATATCACAATGTAAGAGCTCGAAGCAATCCTTAGTTTTAATAGAACTAACAGGAAAGGGCAATCTTTTATGTTTAGCTTTAATGCAAGAGTCACAGAAAAACGTACTAGTTTTTGAAGGAAAATCAATAAAGTCAAAACGTGAAAGTTTGTCCCTTGATGCGTGTCCAAAACGTCTTTGCCAAACATCCAGATTCACCATCATAGCTTTTCTTTCACTACCCGCCATGTCCATCTCGTAAAGGCCATCTTTGCACTCACCCTTTCCTATCAACCTCCCTGTGCTCAAGTCTTGCATGGTGCAAAAGGTAGGAAAGAAGGTAACTGCACATTGCAAGTCATTTGATAGGTTGCTAACAGATAAAAGGTTGCATGATTCATTATTTTTAAACCGTATGGGAAGGTGCAACTTCCTTTTCCTTCCACTGGAATTAAAGAGCCATTTGGAATGGAAACAGGCATCTCATTTGATGTTTTTACTTGGTCGTTAAGCCATTCTTTTCTGTGTGTTATATGCACTGAAGCGCCCGAGTGAACGAGCCACTTACCTTCGCGTTTAACTTTTCCTGCGAAGTTTTTGGTCAATGATGTTTGTGCTGAGCATTTGTCTCTGAATATGCTCAGGAATTGCTGGTACTGTTCATTACTCAGCCCCGGTAATGTGCTTTCTTCGACACATGTTGCTTTGGGTTTTGTCTTTACAGCTGAAGCGTGATCAACGCACGTGTTGTTGGTTGATTTATGGGCTTCTTCTATCTTGTTGTCCATAGGCACGATGATCAGCGCTTTTAGGGTTTATGAGTTTTGATCGAGCGTGTGATAAACCATGCTGTGGTACCATATCAAACTTTGGTATCTCATTTCATTATTACAAAAATAACAATACAAGAGATATTATTTAATAAGAAAACGTAAACAAAGAATGAACTAAATATTAGGCATGACTAGGTGCTAGAAATAAGGAAATGATCCATGGTCAATGCTTTCCCACAATAGTCATATGGTAAATATTAAAAGTTAAATGGTCATAGTTTAAGTATTCTATCTAGGGTTATATATATGGTCAATGTATGTGAATATCATATACAAAAACATTTATATGCAAATTATTTGTGTTCTTATATCTTCAATAAGTCTTATTCTTTGATTGTATTTACGTTCTTGATTACCGGCATTTATTGTATAAGGATGCGGTATTTACTAAATTTACCAATATTATGTTGAGAATTGTAAGAACCACGTCAAACATGATGCATTGCTCGGTTAAAGTACGTTATGTGGTTCTTGTAGTTCTCAACAATCAAACGTTTGTACAAATAGAAGTTGGAAAATAAGGAATGTATACCTGAGCCAGTGTCTTCCCTTTGGACCTTGCAATGTTTTGAAGAACATCACATTCCATGACATGGCTATGTCCCCATGTATTGTTGCCAGCCGCACCTAAAGGCGAGTAAGCAGTTACAAGGATATCATTTTTTTTGCAAAATTCTCTGAGTTTTTTTTGTTGCCAAAGTGGGTTCATCTCAATCTTCAAATCAAATTAGAATGATGTTATGATTTTCAACTATCATCGATCAAGTTATAACAATAACTAAACATCAAGGAAGTCTTTAAACAATATTCATCACCTGGTTTAGAGCAGGAGAGATTTTTGCGAACGAAAGAATTTGTTTGATCCTTTTGGAAGAGAAGTTGCTGACACCGATCGATTTGGCAAGACCAAGATTTTGACACTCTTCCATTCCTTCCCAGACCGCTTTTATATCGATAGGGACTATGCACTCGTCTGGAATGGGGAGTTTGAGTTCCTCTTGGGTTATCTTGAATGGCCAATGTATGAGATACAAATCTATGTAATCTAGTCCCAGATTCCTGAATTATTTCGTAAATTTAATGACCAATTATTCAATTATGTTTGTAAACTTGGTTAGCTTCAAAGATTAACACAGTTATGCTGCTGATTCATTAACATTTTAATAGGGAGAACATCAAACATGATGTGTACAGAACCCAGATAAATTGTGTAGTTTCAATGCTTGGATGGAGGTTGTTTGTTAGCCTCTTAATTAGGAGGCTAACTCTTAGTGGTTCATAGTCTCTTAATGATTAAGAGGTAATCTTAAATCTGAATGATTAAGCTTTAATATTAAGAGGTGGCCTCATAACCATTTATACTTAAAGTTACTTGTTAACCGTTCAGAAACAATGAACCATTAAGTGGTAGTCTCTTACTAACCATCCTCAACTTTTTTTTAATAACAAGTTTGGAGCTTGTGATTCCAATTTGTAGCACTCTAAGGTAACTAAGGCAAAATTTTGTTCGTTTTCATTTTAAATATAAGTAAAATAATCCATATATCGTATCAAAGGACTAAAAATTGTTAAAAAAAAACAAAGTTACCGTTAATATAAGAGTAAATTACGGTTTTGGCTCATTTGATTTAAGTGTTTTAATTATTCGGCCCAAAATAAAATCTTATATTAATTCAGCCCCTGTGGTTTAGAGAACTAACATTTTTAGCCCCCAAGAGTAGTTAAATTTTCGGCTAAAACCGTTGTAATAGTAAAGTTTGAGAGGTCAAAACCGATAATTATCTAAACCAAATAAGCTAAATTGATAAAATATTTTATTTTTGATCAAAATAGTTAAAACATTTATATCAGATACACCAAATCTGTAGTTTTACTCTTAATATAATTTAGCAAAAAGTACTTAAATATATATATATTTTTTAAAAAAAAAGACAAATTAAAACCACTAACACTGCAATCACCATTACCCGTCCATCAATCATGATCTTCGTCTCCCTATCTCGTTACAAAACCACACCAACGCCATATATTCAAGGGGTGATAAAGATTACGAAAATATCTTACCTAAGACTCTTTTTAATGGCTGGTACAACAAGATGTCGATCAGCATCGTTACACCATAACTTGGTGGTGACAAAAACTTCTGATCGAGACTTTATGAGACCTGATCTTAGAGCTTCAGCAATGGCTTCTCCGACAGGTTTTTCAGTTCCGTACACTGCTGCTGAGTCAAAATGACGATAACCCATCTTAATGGCTTCAATTAGAGTCGATGGTGTCACCGTTTCGATTCGAGCGATGCCGGATTCCGTTGCTGTGCCCAGTGCGATCACAGGAATTGGACGAGGACCTTCAGAAGAGCTTATCATCTTCTCTTGAACAGTTGCCATGTTTTTGGTGTTTCTTTTGAAAATTTTTGATTAGATATTTGTGTGCATATGATTTTCTGGTTGATCAATATATGGTGCTGCTATTTTTGTTTTTATTTTCTAATTTTTATAGGTTAGATACTCATACTTTTTTTTGTTACGATTAAGTCACTCATACATTTTTTTGTTCCGATTAAATCACTCGTACTTTTTTTTTTGTTCCGATTAAGTCACTCATACTTTTTTTTTGTTATAATTAAGTCACTCATACTTTTTTTTTGTTCCGATTAAGTCCTTCATATGAGTGACCTAATTGAAACAAAATTAAAAGTACAGTGACCTAATCGGAACAAAAAAAAGTATGAGTGACTTAATCGGAACAAAAAAATGTATGAGTGACTTAATCAGAACAAAAAAAAGTATGAGTGACCTAATTGGAACAAAGCTGAAAGTTGGTTACATTTATATAAAGTTACCCTAATATAAATTAAAAATAAATATTAAAAACGAGCCTACCATGAGGCATTATGTAAAAACATTCGAGAGGAATACGACATGGATCGCCATGATTGGATTTATTTTATATTTTAGCATGTCATTCTTTGAATTTTTTTTAAAAGTAGGATTTTTTTCTTTCAAGGTGATAAAAAATGGTTCCAGAAAATTTTTTTTCACAAGGGGATATCTCGCCCCTGTGAAGGGTGACCTCTGACGCGTGTCAGAAATTAATAAGCTTAATTACCTTAAATCTCGCCACTGCTACAGGCGACATCTAGGTGGCATTCCACATCACCACATTATTTACCACATATTGATTCAAACGAAAAAAAGGAGACATCGACATTGGTACGGGCGGTATCTGGCAAAAAAGAACGGTGAACAGTATCTTGCCACTACCATAGACACCTACACTCAACCGATTAAAAAAAATAAAAAGGAGATGCCACAGTTAGTTCAAACAAAAAAAATAAAAGGGAGATATCGTCCCTATGGATGGCGATGTCTGACCAAAAAGGGCAAGTCTACTGCAGAGAAAAGGACAAATGAATATGTGGTTGTCCTTTCTACCGGAGACATTGCCCTTGGTAGTGGCGAGACACTGTTCACCGTCCTTTTTGCCAGATACTGTCCGTACCAGTGGTGATATCTCCTTTTTTATTTTTTATTTTTCGTTTGAATCACTATGTGGTAAATAAGTTAGTGATGTGGAATGCCACCTAGATGTCGCCCGTAGCAGTGACGAGATATAAGGTAATTAAGCTAATTAATTTCTGACGCGCGTCAGAGGTCGCCCTTCACAGGGGCGAGATACCCTCTTGTGAAATTTTTTTTTCTGAACCCATTTTTGATCACCTTGAAAGAAAAAACCCTACTTTTAAAAAAAATTCGGCGTTCTTTATATTATGTTTAAATTTATTTAAATATTTTTATATTTAATTTTAGGTTCTGTAATTTACTTTCAATGTAACACAAGTATACTCATTGTCTCTTACCTAACGACTAGTTTTATTATATACTATAAATACTCATACATATCACCAACCATTTTCGCATCTAATACCTTTAGGGGCTGTTTGGTTGGGTCTGAATCTGATTCAGATTCAGACCGTTTGTTTCGCGAAAAAAACCACATCTGAATGGAACAAAATGTCTGAATGGAGGTCTGAACCATTCAGACATGTGAGGAGGTCTGAATCATTCAGACATGAAGGGAGAGGTGCTGGTGCTCGATGGTTGGCCGCACGCTGACCGCACGCTGACCGCACCGCCACACTACAGACTGCAACGCACCGCGGCTCGACCATTAGCTTGTTCAGCTACTTGATGGTTTGACGGCCACTGGTACAGATGCTTGATGGTTCGACGGCCACAATTCTCAATGTCGACAAAGGTGGCGATTGTTCTCGATGGCGACAGCTGAATCGAAGGTTGATAGGGACAGGGGTGGCAATGGGTAGGGTTTTGTGAGAAATGAGGATTTTGCTTACCTTTGAGTCGACCAGGCATGTTCGATGGTTCGCACCACATGGGGCGGCGGTGGAGGTGCTGACGAGCGGCGACCGGCTAGGATGAAGGGGCGACTGGGCCAAATGGGATGGGTGGGGCTGAGGGTAGCTAGGGCTTTGAACAAAAAAAATAGTATTTTTATTTTCATTCAGACATGGAACTAAACAATATTATATGATTCAGCACTTAATGGTTCAGACCCAACCAAACTGCCCGTTACATATTTAATTCTATTCATTCATACAATTCAAAATGATCTCTGATGACGGGCAATTGTTAGAAAACATACTGCTACTGTTGACACAACACTTTCAAACATTGATTCTGAATGATGTTGAAGATCTATCGATACAGTTGTTTAAGCTTGATCATTATGAAGACGGAAGAGCCACGTTCTTCCAATTAGATGAAGAAACGAAAGGTCATAAATAAAGACTAGAAGGATGGAGATGCGTGTTTGTAGAAAGATTACTTTGCTCCAGACCCGGTTTACAATAAAAGGTTCTTAAGACAGGTTCAAGATGAGTATACATCTTTTTAATCCTGTTGTTGAAAAACTCTCAAAACAAGGTTGTTGTGAACATTTTAAATATTTTACACAAAGATATGATGTTGTGGTTCTAAAAGGTCTATCACCAAATGTCATTCGTCAGTTGGTTTGACACTTTAGGTGACCAATGTAAATTAATACATACACATTGGTGAAACAAACTTTAATTATGACAAACGATAATTGGTGAAAGATTCTCTTAGCATTGCGGGTAGTCTCACTGAAACAAACTTTAATTATGACAATTAAAACGTATACAAAGTTTAAGAATAAACAATTACACTTTCTCAAATTGCTAACTTGTGCACAAACTATAAGCATATAAGCATAGTATCAAAGTGAGGTCTTGGAAATGCATGCATAGCATGATCTTATTATTTATTCAATCAATGTCTGCATCAATCTCAGCCAGTATATCGTTATGCTCAGTCACTACTGTTCTATTTAGAGAGGTATACTTGCGTTGAGGAATTAGATCAATTTTGTTCAATTCTTCCTGAGTTAAAGACCAGTCAAAGATGTCAAGATTCTGTTTCATCCTCTCTGTATTGAAGCTCTTTATTGCTATAATTACACCTTGCTCGTATAACCATCTTAAACATATCTGCTTGTCACCACAATAACTTCATTATATACATGTTTTCATGTACAAATTAACATATACACAAATAAATGTTGGAAAATAAGAAATACCTGAGCCACTGTCTTCCCTTTAGACATGGCAATGTTTTGAAGAACATCACATTCCATGACATGGCTATGTCCCCACAAACTGTTTCCAACCGCGCCTAACGGTGAGTAAGCAGTTATCAGGATGCCATTCATTTTGCAAAATTCATTGAGTTTTTTTTGTTGCCAAATTGGGTTCATCTCAACCTTCAAATCAAATTAAAATGATGTCCGTTAGTAACAACACCCTTCAAAGCTAACTATCATCAATTACCAACAACGAAACATCGATCAAGAAAACCCTTAAACAGTATTTGATCATCACCTGGTTAACAGCTGGTGGGATTTTTGCGAATGAAAGGATTTGTTTGAGCTTTCTAGAAGAGAAGTTGCTGACACCAATCGATTTGGCGAGACCAAGATCTTGACACTCTTCCATTCCTTCCCAGACTGCTTTTAGATCGATAGGGAATATGCATTCAGTTGGAATTGGGAGTTTGAGTTTTTCTTGGATCACTTTGTATGGCCAGTGTATTAGAAACAAATCTACATACTCTAGTCCCAGATTCCTGCATTATATCGCAAACTTGGTTAGCTTTAACAAACCACAAGTTAAAGAACTAGCTTCAAAGATTCACACATTTATAAAGAAATAGCTTGAGACATGCAGTTCCATATATATGACGTGAAACATCATTAATTAATAGCTTTAACAAACGCTAAAGAACTACTTTTTGTACCCCTTTCAACACGTTCAAGCTCTGCCAGTGCACATATATTTAAGGTTAGAAAAGATTATGAAAATATCTTACCTTAGGCTCTCTTTAATGGCTGGTACAACAAGATGTCGATCAGCAGAGTTGCACCATAACTTGGTGGTGACAAAAACTTCTGATCGAGACTTTATGAGACCTGATCTTAGAGCTTCAGCAATGGCTTCTCCGACAGGTTTTTCAGTTCCGTACGCTGCCGCTGAGTCAAAATGACGATAACCCATCTTAATGGCTTCAATTAGAGTCGATGGTGTGACCGTTTCAATTCGTGCGATGCCTGATTCCGATGCTGTGCCCAGTGCGATCACAGGAATTGGACGAGGACCTTCAGAAGAGCTTATCATCTTCTCTTGAATAGTTGCCATGTTTTTGGTGTTTTTTTTTGAAAGTTTTTGATTCGATATTTGTGTGGATATGATTTTCTGGTTGATTAATATATATAGTGCTGCTATTTTTGTTTTATTATTGTATATTATTTATTTCTTGAAAAGCATGGAGAGAAAAATGGAAAATTATGAAAATAGTCATTTTAACAAAAAATTTACACAATATGACCATTTGACTTTTTGATCACAGAAATAACCATGGCTTTATGGGCGCCGACGCCCATCAATTAGCGGGCGGCCGCCTTATTGAGGTCCAATAAAATTTCGCCACGTGGCGTATAGGGTGCCCACGCCCTTTAAATCTGACGAACGCCCCTCATAAAATTAAGTTGTCACGGGCGTCGGGCCCAACGTGTTTTATGAGGGGCGTTCGTCAGATTTAATGGGCGTGGGCGCCCGTATACGCCACTTGGCTAAATTTATTGGCTCTCAATCAGGCGGCCGCCCCCAAATTAATGGGCGCCGACGCCCATAAAACCATGGTTATTTCTGTAATATAAAAGTCAAATGGTTATATTTTGCAAATTTTTGGTCAAAATGGTTATTTTTGTAATTTTCCCGAGAGAAAAATATTAATAACGTGCACAAGCAATGATGGCATGCAAAAGTTTTTACTCAATATTTTAGGAATAAAGTTAAAATTAATCTGATCTGTATCTAATAAATTAATATGATCTTGTAGTGCTTAATTTTGTTTTTAGCAACTCACGGCTCACTAAAAACTCGCTTAAAAGAAAAAATTATTTGTAAACGAGTCGATTCAAACAAGCTATGGTTGTTTCCAACCCGAACACTAGCCAAGTTGGTTTGGCTTGTTGGCTAGTTTATATAAAAATAACTTATTTTGAAGCAATAAGTGAAATAGAAAATGATAATAAATACACTAATAAAAAAGTTATACTAAAGTTTTTATAAATATAATTTGTATTTTGAATTTTAAACTGACTTTTCAAACCAAGCTCACGTCTCTAACTTGTTAAAAAACCAAGCAAAGAATATTCAAATTGTTCCCTTCAATCCGGAGCCCGTGTCATGATCGCTTAGCTCAGTTTGTTTATATTTTACATTTTAGAAAAAATTGTTTTATATTTTGTTTTGATAAATTTTCTTTTTGCACTTTTCATTAATTTTTCAACTATGTTTAGTCTAATTCGTGATAATTAAAAAATAACAAGATTAAAGTACTTATTGCTGAACATAACAAAAACAGAAAAAAAACTTAAAAAAACATGACGATGACAAAAGCAAATTAATCCTTAAACTACACACGTACGTATTTTGTAACATATATGTTTCATTTGGTTAGAATTTCATGACAATTTGGTATTTTGTATTAGATGCTATGATGAATAATAATTATTAATCAGCATCTGATAACAACATTCCGTCTTTAATTTATTTCTTTTAAACAAGAGTATGAATCAATAATAGTTTGACATGTGTTATGTTAAAAAAAAAAAAAAAAAAAGAAATTCAGTACAAAAAGCAAAATCTTTTACAAAAAAATCCATCACAAAAAATCGAAAATCTAATAAAAAAATAAAAATCCAATCCAAAAAATACAAATCCATCACAAAAACAAAAATCTAGTACAAAAAAACATAAATATAGTACAAAAAAATGTAGTAAAAAAATTCATGGCAAAAAAATTCATGGCAAAAAAATTCAGTACAAAAAAAAATATAATTACAGTACAAAAAATAAATGTTATGCCTAAATCACCATTCATTCATTTTTTAGCATAACACATGTTAAAATTCTATTGATTTCTATTCTTATAAACAAAATTTTTTTTTTCTTAATTGATCCTTTCTGGTTTCAGATAATATTTGTTACTGGAACAAACTTTATAGCAAACAACAAACTCAACATGTTTAACTTTAAGAAGTTCAAAATTAAATAGTTACAATTTCTTATAAATCCTAATTAGTGAAATTTTTTTTTGCATGTCGTGGTATACTACACGCTTTTAAAATAAATCACAGCAAAATAACTAGGTGTTAGCAACTTTTAATTGAAGTTTCTAATTTCTTTTACAGACTTTGAAATTTATTTTTGTTTTGTAGAAAAAATCTGTTAGGTTTCGGATAATGCGAACATTGTTGTCCAAAAAACCCAGGAAGATGCAATGATCCCATCTTAAAAAGACGTAACAAACATATATTAAATTCACTTATGAGCTAGGATATAGATAGGCCACGTTTAAGCATAAAAACCACTTGTTGTCACCACATTTAACACAAAAAAACAAATAATAAATAATAAAAAAAAAGTTGTCAACATTCACCAGTCAAAACAAAGGTTTACCATGTAACCTTTCTCGTTGTGTTACAACTAAGGTTTACTCACCATGCTACGGCACTAATCTCGTATTTAGCAAAACAAAAACAAAAACATAATCATGTTACAACGGTAATCTCGTATTTAACAAAACAAAAACATAATATTTAATGAATTAAAATTCTACCAAAAAAAAAGTTAAACATACTAATCTATCAATATGAGTATTCAATCACGACCTTGGTGATAACATCATGTATATCAAAATGTAGGATAAAAAACTGTCTACAACGACTGTTAATCTGTCATAAACAATAAATCAAATAATTGCAAAACAAGCGCAACTCGTAAGAAATATACAAGCTCAAATACAAATGCACAACGTTAAAAATCATATAATTAAAACAAAAAGGACATCTGAAATCATAAAATCTAGTATCAAAAATTACAAACATAAAACAAACAAATAGTTAATAATAATTATTTAATTATTATCATTACATAATTACTATTATATAATTTTTATTATTTAATCATTAATAGTATATATTCTATTACTATCTTAATTATTATTATTTATTAGAAAAAAACTAAGTTAGTTATACCTAAAATGAAAACTCTTTATGCTATGTTTCATGGAAGATGACTGAGGCGTGAAGGCCTCGGTCAAGTCCCCTTGACGCTCACACCCTAGCATGATCGGACGAGACCGATTATGGATGTGAGTATGGTCACGGGAAAGTAGCAGTCAGCCGTTTGGGGGTAAAGAGCCATTGAGGCTTTTGGAACCGTTGGAAAGCAAAAAATTAATAAATTCAAATAAATTCACCCACTTCAATAAAATTCATTTACCCAACTAAAAAATTCCAAACTTTTCAAAAGTTTTTCTCTACGCAATGGATCCACACAATATGTTTTTTAATCCATTCATAAATTGTTATCGTCCGTCAGCCGATCCCAAAGTCCCGGACAACACAAACAATACGAACCATGTCCAACATTCGTAAATACCTACAACATTCTTTTTTCAACCAACCATCAACTACATTCGAAAATGTTCCTGAAACCCCTGAACCCGACACTGAAGTGATACATGAAACACAACCCGACCCCGAACTTGCTACTTCAAGACGAAAACACAAAAGGTAGGAGGTCGCCGAAAAATCAACCAAACAAAACCTCACCCGAAGTATAGACATTGAGGAGGTTGGACTAACTCGTGCCTATATCGAAGTTTCTGAAGATCCATACGTAAGTAACAAACAAACAAGTACGGAAGTTTGGAAACGTCTTTGAGGCCAATTTTTTGCAGCAATGGGTCATGATGCCTACGGACAGATGACATGATTTCCAGAAAATGGCACGACTCACAACGAAAAGTCGCGAAGTTTAACGAATTCCGCATCCAACACCACAACAAAAAAAAAAGGTGGTGCTAGTGACAAAATGGTCACGAATGAGGCTTTGATGGCCTATGCTTGAGAGAACGGAGCACTTTCTCATAAAGCGGAGTGGCATCTTATGAGAAACTCAATAAAATGACATCTTGTCCCGAAGTCACAAACTTCAAAACATAGTACGCGACCACTCAATCTAATTTCGTCTGTTGATGTCTGATCGATTTAAACGAGTCGGGCTATGAAGTTGAGATGGACATGCCACCAACCGAACTACAATGTCCACCCGGTTGAAACAACAAAAGAAAACGACCACAAGCTTTATCTTCAAGCGACTACATAGAAATGTTGGAGACCATATCGGAGTCGCGTGCATGAAATGGCCGATAAGACGAAAAATCAGATAATGAAAAATATAATATGGAGTGATTTTATTTTAATGTTTTTGATTTAATTTTTGTTTTGTAATTTTATTTTAATTTTATTATGTAATGTTATTTAAGTGTTTGAGTTAAATATAAGCCTATAATTAAAAAAATAAAATCATATAATAAAATATTAAATAATGATAATGATTACAATAGAGTACGCCCCATTTGAGTTAAATATAAGTCTAAATTCCTTCGTTTTTTTCTACATATTTAACCATCGTACAAAATCTTAGACAGAATAGTAAGTTAAAGGAATCAAAATTCTTTTTTTTTTTTTTGTAATTATTACTTGGAAACTCGGTCTCCCTCCAAATAAATCATCACATAACCGAAACTAGTGCGTCGTTCAGTTGGTTCAATCAACTAGTCGTGCTCTCCCGTCATAAAAAATGATGGTTTTGCGATGTCATACTAAAGAAGATTGGCGAGAAACTTTTCGGTCTTTTTTTGTGCCTTTTCAGTAATCCGTTTTTGTAGCTCTAATTGTGTGTGATCCATTTGGATATTTGCGATTGCTTGGAAGAAAAAACCACTTCATATATATCACGTCTGGGATTGAAAGATTTATTAATACTTTTAAATGTTTACTGTAACCTACATGTGACACAAAGTTATCCCATTTTTGTTATATGTATAACATACTAGATCAATACCCCGTGTATTACACGGCTTAAATAAAAAAATAATAAATATTCAATAATAATATGATCAATAGTTTATATAGTTTAATACATAAGTAATGAAATAATAATATTATATATTTAAACACTAAGTTTATTAAAGTTTGTTTTTTGAATATATTTTTTTGGAAAACAATTATTGAATATTTTATATTTTATAATAATTTGGATTCTAAAAAAAATGTACTCTTTTAAAATTAATATATTTTTAATGCTTTAAAAGGCTTTTTTAATTTAAAAATGTATAAAAATATATTTAATATTTAATATTATTATTATTGAATACATGTGCATTTAACAGGAGAGAGAGACGAGAAAATGTTAGTAAGGATATTATAGAAAAGTGACATGTACTACATTTTATTTTGATTTATTAGTATAGATAGATACGTAACATTATACAGTTGAACAAATTTTTCTAACATATACTCCGGATTGTCTTTAAAATTATACGTAACAGATCACTTTAAGGTTCCTCTTTCTCCTCATTTACGTTTATGATTCACTGGCCTAGGTTTAATTAGCAAAGGCAACTTGGAGTTCCATTCTTTCGATCGCCAAAATTGAATTAAAAAATGGTCGTGATTTTTGTGAAAGTACATATTATTTTGTCAGCTTGCAGGTGGGGCAGTGGGCTCAATTCTTTTTGAACGCCAAAATTGAATTAAAAAATAATGGACAATTCTTTTGAACGCCAAAAAATTGATATTTTCTGCTTAGACTCCCCACAATGGTCAAGCCGTCCGGCCAGCGGGCTTCTTTCCCGCTGCGGCATCAAGCGGGAACACCGCCCCCTGCATAGCGGACCCCGCCGAATCTCTTCCCACGGCCCCCGCTCCCCGCGTTGAATGGTGAGATTTGATTGGCCCAAAAAAAATAGCCGTTGGTAAACGGCATTTTCATAAAAAAAATTTAAAACTAAATAAATAGTCAACCTTTTTACCTAAAAAACTACCCAAATCTCTTCATCTTTCATCTTTCTCTCTATATATTTTTTTTAAAAAAATTACAAACATGAATCCAAGGCCTAACAATCCCAATCCCAAATTCAACCCGTTCTCATACGATCCTGAATCGTTTAGAAATTTATTGGTTCAACTACAACAAGACCCGAACATCCAACACTTTCAACAACATCCACAAAACTTCCAACCACCTTCAAACTTTCAACCCGGTTTTGCTCCCTACTCCCAACCTCGGTTCGAATCTGATTTCGTGTCACCGAATGGTTTAATTAAATCCTAAAGTTTTTATTTTTAGTTTGCAACAAAAAAATTAAATAAATCAATTAAATTTAAATAATGTTGATGATGTAGAATAGTGGGGAAGGGTTTTCAGTGGGGTGACCATTGTGGGTGTTAAAGGTTTTCAGTGGGGTGATGATGTGGCAGGAAATTTCAGTGGGGAAGGGTTTTCAGTAGGGTAACCGCTATGAATAGTCTTAGGATCCTTAGAAATAAGATGACACGTGTAAAAGACAACACAATAAAACATATCAGGCCTTCTGATTAGTGAATAGTTTGAGATAATATAATTAACGATAGATGATTATAACCATTTTTATTTAGAATAGAAAGGACATTAGATATATAAAATCTTTCTTATTTGGATAAGATACGCAAATAAATTGAATAAAACATATTTATTCAGGTTATTTATATATAAAAACATCCTTATTCACGTTATTTGAATATATTAAGAAGATTAGAGAAGCATATTTCATATTTGGATCATTCAGCTTGGATTTCAGATAGATAACTAAAAATTCCAAATCCAAGCAAACCATTATATATTTATATGAGCCAACGAACTGTAACATCCCGTTTTATGGATATAAATAAAATATCGTTTATAATTAAAATATTATTAGTCAAAACTATAATAAAAAAAACCGATCAATTAAAACGTAAGGTTTCGTCTGATAATATATAATAATTTATTTTATAAATACGATTATTCGATAGTATAAGAGTAGAAATAAGCGCTTAAAAATTTTAACGTTTGCATAGACGAATAGGTAGGATAAAACAATTATTAGAAATAATCGGTGTCTAGATAATTCATATGGTTAGTCACGAGTCGGTTGAATAATAATAATAATACTAAATATATATATATATATATATATATATTTGATCTAGATCCGTTTCTAACGAAACTTAGGTCGACGCGTAGAGAAAAATGAGCAGGACTTAATCGTATATTTATAAATTTATAACACATGACATTTTAAAAGTTATAAGCGATAAACAAATTTGAGCTAAAATTAATTATATTGATTTAATATTAATAATTATAAAAATAAAAATAAAATTCATGTGCACGTGTGAGTGTGTGTTGTCAACAAAAAAAAAATTAATTAAAAGAAAGTGTACGTGTGTATTGTGTTGTCAAGAGAGTGAAAGAATAAGATAAGCATAAGCTTATCATATCCATCGAAACACACATGCATACAGCATAGATATGTTGAGCAGAATCATTTACAAAACAAACAAGTTCTCTAAAAAAAACAAATAAATGAAGAACAAAGAAAGAAAGAAACGAAATCAACATGCGGTGCGTTTTCAAGATTAAGGAATCAATACGCAGTTAGGTATGTATTTCAATCTCTAAGTTTAATTTGTAAATTTTAGTTTTCGTATAATAGTAACATATATGGTTAGGGTTAAGATCTGATCTTGTGAATATAAATATTGAAATTATGGTTCATTTTAGGAGCAAGAAAATGAACATCAGGAATCATTCATTTGGGATAGATATAAAGATATATTAAGCAGAAACGCTGCCCAATTTACACTAAGAAGTTCTAAGCTGTTACCTTGGCAACCAAAAATCAGGTGAATACATCTAACTTATTTTTAAATTTACAAATGAATTTTTTTAGCATTGTATGTTTAAACTTTGACGTATAAAGAGACTATTAGACCAGCATTTAGGCCATTAGTATACATATGATTTGCAAATTGTATCCGCTATGGGTGAAATTCTCATATGTGGCTGGTAACGTGGACTGGAAGGTTATACGTAAGACGCACTTCGCAGGCAACCTAACCAGTGACGGGCTGTGGGCTGGAGGGAACAATTGTAAGACGCACTCCGCTGTTGTTTCTAACCAGTGACAGTACAAGCCAGGGTATGCAGTGGTTGTATCGATCAGTGAAATAACCTGATAAATGTGTAGTATTGCCAATAATAATTATGGTTAAAGGATCGAACATGCTATGCTTACATATTGAGTCTGTTATTTGTATTCACCAACATTATGTTGACGTTTTATTTTCAAAAACTTTTCAGGTTATAATGAAATGTAAAAGAGAAAAAAGATTAGAGATTTTTGGCCTATGATGCCTTGAATAAGATGTTGTGCTGAGACCATGGAGCTATTGGAGCTATGCCTCCAAGTCATGCATAAACCAGATATTATAAAATGATTCGTAATTATGTGTTGTGAAAATCCGGTTTACTATAAATTGAAATGATGATGTTCATACCTATGCGTATGAAGCTTTACGAAATCCTGAAAATTCATTTTGAAAAAGTATTAACAAACGATGAAAATGTGGTTTTTAATACCCACGTGTATGAACTATTTATAAATAATGAAAAACGGTTTTCACATCCATGCATGTGAATTATTTGTAAAAGTATGAATTCATGAAACAACGCTTCCGTTTAACACATATGAAAAAGAGTAATAAACTCTGACCGAGACATATCTCTGAAACCAATTCGAGTCGCAGCACCCGGGTCGCCTAGAGCCCGGGGTGTGACAGGTTGGTATCAGAGCTCCTGGTTTTAGTGAAATAGGTACTATTTATAGTATCTAAGCTTTAACCGAATTGAGATAAGTGCCTATCAAAGGAATAGGTAGAATAGTATTTTTGAAATACTATGAATGATTGAAATAACATAGTGAATCTTGACGATAGCCTATAAGCTAAATTATGATGAATTTTTATTGGACCTTGTCAAATATCTTATTACGAAGACAATGTCTAGAAATCTAAACAACTGCAAATACATGTAGGCGAAGGAGAAAACACGGATATTATTGAAACCGTGACTCAGAATACTACTGGGATACAATGGATGATTGCAGAATGAATAAAAGATGTGATTATGTCAATAATCGCTAAAAAAAACAAATGAAAATTCGAATCTCACAAAAACAATAATAAAAGAAAACAATGCATCTAAATGAAAAATGAAAATTGAGAAGTTCTAGTTTGAAACAATTCTAAACTAAGGAACGTTAATATAAAACATTTGGATCTTGTAAACCTCCTGAGTTCACTGGAACGGAAGGAGCTGTCATATCATTAAGATGGATTGAAAATATTGAGGCAGTACTTGCTATTAACAAATGTGCCAAAGAAGATATGATTTTGTACGCTTCGAATTCATTTAAATACGGAGCTTTAGTATGGTGGAATTCCATTATTTATACCAAAGGTAGAAACCAAGCATTTACTATGACTTGGGAAAGTTTTTGGGAGTTGGTGACCCGAAATTTTTGCCTTGTGAAAAAAACAAGAGATCGATTGAAAATTCATAAGCCATCGCATGGTCGGTGCTAGGCATCAGGAATACACTTCTAAAAACTTTGAATACACTCAATTGATGCCACATCTTGTGACACCAGAATCAAACCTTATTAGTTATTATATCTAGGGTTTGGTATGTGAAATTAATGACATGGTTAAGGCTGTTATGCCCTGGACCATTGACTCTGCCGTTGAGCTAGCAGGATCCTGGATTGAACAAAGCAAGTGAAATTAACAGGTTCGGTGGTTCATGAGCAAGAGCTAATCCAAATGCGAAGAAGATGACTTGAACTTTTGGTTCTTAATGCTAAAGAAGCTACAGACATGCCAGATATCATTACTTGTACGTTTCTTATCAATAATGTTTATGTTAAGGTATTGTTTAATTTAGGAGCAAAGTAAAGCTTTATTGATTATGAATTTTGCAAGATTCTAAATGAACCACTAGTGAAATTAGATAAACCTTATCTGGTAGAAAGTGCTAATGATGATCTTGTTAAGATAAAAGAGGTTCTAGTAAACTGTAAGATCACTTTCTTTAACACACGATATTCCAAAAAAAAACTATTGTCTATGGTACTATCAAGCTTCGATACGGAAATCGGAATAGATTTTTTAGCTACATACCAAGCATGTATCTTGTGCGATACAAAATTCACAGAAGTGTGTGTTCCAACAGGAGGAAAATGGATGATTAAGGGTGATAAGTCAACGAATCACGTTGGAATCATTTATATGATCAAAGCTAGTAAGTTTCTGAAAAAAAAAGGTTGTTTAGCTTACCTAATCTCTATCACTAGTAATGATTAAGAAAAGAAGAAGATGGAAGACATACATGTTGTATATGATTTTCCTGACGTATTTCCATATGAATTGCTTGGTATACCACTAGAACGAGTAGTAGAATTTAATATCAATTTGTTGCTAGTTATGACTCCAATTGCTAAATCATCTTATAGATTGGTATCGACTAAAATGAAGGAGCTCAAGAAACAAGTAGATGAGCTATTGTAAAAAGGTTTTATTCATCCTAGCTCATCACCTTGAGGAGCTCCAATATTATTTGTTAAGAAGAAATATGGGTCGATGCGGATGTGCTTTAACTGTAAGAAGCTAATAAAGGTGACTATCAAGAATTAGTATCCACATCCACGAATTGACGATTTGTTCGATCAACTTCAAGGAGCTTGTCATTTTTCTAAAAGTGATTAGCGATCAGGATATCATCAACATAAAGTACAGTAGGAAGATGTTCCTAAAACAACATTCCGTATAAGGTATGGGCATTATAAGTTCACTATTATGTCTTTTGGACTTAATAATGTTGAAGTTGCCTTTATGGACATGATGAACCGGATATGCAAACCTTATTTGGACAAATTCATCATTGTGTTCATTGATGATATTCTTATTTATTCAAAAACTCCTGAGGATCATGCTATACATCTTAGAACCCTACTTGAATTACTAAGACATGAGAAATTGTATGCTAAATTCTCTAAATGTGAATTTTGGCTCACTGAAGTACAATTTCTAGGGCATGTTATTAGTTCTCAGGGTATTCAAGTAGATCTATCAAAAATAGAGGCTATAACCAAATGGGAGAACCCCACGTCACCAACAAAGGTGCAGAGTTTCTTAGGCTTGGACGGTTATTATTGTCGATTTATTCAGAATTTCTCCTAAATAGTCGTTCCTCTCACGTTATTGACTAGAAAATCAGAAAATTTTGAAAGGGTCCTAAACAAAATGAAGCTTTCAAAATACTTAAAGATATCCTGAAAGTGTTGAGTACTTTGTTATCTATTGTGAGCTTCTCATACAGGATTAGGATGTGTACTAATGCAACAAAACAAAATGATTGCGTATACATCACGTCAGTTAAAAAAAAACCAATGAGAAGAATTATGCAACTCTTGAATTGGAATTAGGTGCCATTATCTTTATATTGAAATTATGGAGACATTACCTTTACGAAGTTCATTTCATAGTTTATACTGACCATAAAAATTTAAAATATATCTTTGGTCAGAAGGACGTGACAGACTTGTGATAAACCGATAGGTTAAATCTTGTAACTTCAAATGTCACATGAATACGAAAACTAATCCATTTTCCTGCAAATTTCAAACGAGTCAAAGTTTACAGTTTTTACGAAATGAACTTCTTCAATCTACTTGAATGAGGTTAGTTAAACCAAACATCTTGTAAACCACAACAACTTTGATAAGACAAAGTTCTCAGTCTGTGAAGTTCTAAATTAACTCATTTGTATGCCACGTTCATGAAGTAGGGTAATCATGCAAAGTAAATTACCATTACGGGTGCACACGGAACGATAATTTACAGTACATGTGAATCCTGCTGTAAGGGACAATGGACACAATCATAACAAACTTTGAATCCAAATCCTAAAAGAATTAAATATTCGACAACAAAGAGGGATAGAAACATTAAATGAATAACTATGAATTTCTGTATCACGAAGAAAGGAGAATGTGGTCACTGATGCCTTAAGCCGAAAGGAGGCTGAGAAAAAAAAACATATGTGCTCTAAGGATATAATTACAAGTTAATTTAATAAATCAGATTAAAGAGGCAAAAAGGCAAGCCCATAAAAATTAAAACAAAAAGGTATGATGACATGTTTGAACAATTAGTCAAAAATGACGATGAAATTCTTCGGATGAATACAAGAATTCGGGTTGCCGGCCACTAGCGTATTATTAGAAAGGATATTAGAAGAAGTTAATAGATCCAAATATATGATGCACCCAGAAAAAAAATTGTATAAAAACTTAATAGAAAACTATTGGTGGATCAACATGAAGAAAGATATAGCTGCATGAGTTGCAAAATGTTTGACTTGTTCTTAAGTTAAAGCAGAACATCAGAAAACTTTCTAATATGTTAAAGAAAAGAAAAACTTGAATTACCATTTGGAAAATGGGAAACGATAACTTTGGATTTTATAAGCAAACTTCCTTGAAACAATCGTGGGAATGATAAGATATGAGTTATTGTTGGTACACTGACTATGTCTGCTTATTTCTTACAAATGAAAGAAAGTTATACTATGGATAAATTAGCACAACTATACATTAATGAGATTGCATCTCTACACGATGTGTTTCACGTTTCTAACCTTCGAAAATGTTTAGCTGATGAATCAATGTTAATATCTCTACAAGATGTTGAAGTGAACGAAAACTTATAATTTATAAAAAAAAACAATACAAATCCAAGACCGAAGAGAAAAGAGACTTAAACATAAGAAATTGATATTAGATAAGGTTACGTGGAACTCCAAATGTGGTCCTGAATACACATGGAAACTACAGTCTGAAATGAGAAAGAAATATCCACACCTATTTAAATAATCTCGAGGACGAGATTAAAACAAAGGCGGGGAGGATGTAACATCCCGTTTTATGGATATAAATAAAATATCGTTTATAATTAAAATATTATTAGTCAAAACTATAATAAAAAAACCGATCAATTAAAACGTAAGGTCTCGTCTGATAATATATAGTAATTTATTTTATAAATATGATTATTCGATAGTATAAGAGTAGAAATAAGCGCTTAAAAATTTTAACGTTTGCATAGATGAATAGGTAGGATAAAACAATTATTAGAAATAATCGGTGTCTAGATAATTCATATGGTTAGTCACGAGTCGGTTGAATAATAATAATAATAATAATAATAATAATAATAATAATAATAATAATAATAATAAATATATATATATATATATATATATATATTTGATCTAGATCCGTTCTTAACGAAACTTAGGTCGACGCGTAGAGAAAAATGAGCAGGACTTAATCGTATATTTATAAATTTATAACACATGACATTTTAAAAGTTATAAGCGATAAACAAAGTTGAGCTAAAATTAATTATATAGATTTAATATTAATAATTATAAAAATAAAATTCATGTGCACGTGTGAGTGTGTGTTGTCAACAAATAAAAAATTAATTAAAAGAAAGTGTACGTGTGTAGTGTGTTGTCAAGAGAGTGAAAGAATAAGATAAGCATAAGCTTATCATATCCATCGAAACACACATGCATACATCATAGATATGTTGAGCAGAATCATTTACAAAACAAACAAGTTCTCTGAAAAACAAATAAATGAAGAACAAAGAAAGAAAGAAACGAAATCAACATGCGGTGAGTTTTCAAGATTAAGGAATCAATACGCAGTTAGGTATGTATTTCAATCTCTAAGTTTAATTTGTAAATTTTAGTTTTCGTACAATAGTAACATATATGGTTAGGGTTAAGATCTGATCTTATGAATATAAATATTGAAATTATGGTTCATTTTAGGAGCAAGAAAATGAATATCAGGAATCATTCATTTGGGATAGTTATAAAGATATATTAAGCAGAAACGCTGCCCAATTTACACTAAGAAGTTCTAAGTTGTTACCTAGGCAACCAAAAATCAGGTGAATACATCTAACTTATTTTTAAATTTACAAATGAATTTTTTTAGCATTGTATGTTTAAACTTTGACACATAAAGGGATACTTTTAGACCAGCATTTAGGCCATTAGTATATGTATGATTTGCAAATTGTATCCGCTATGGGTGAAATTCCCATATGTGGCTGGTAACGTGGGCTGGAAGGTTATACGTAAGACGCACTCTGCAGGCAACCTAACCAGTGACGGGCTGTGGGCTGGAGGGAACAATTGTAAGATGCACTCCGCTGTTGTTTCTAACCAGTGACAGTACAAGCCAGGGTATGCAGTGGTTGTATCGATCAATGAAATACCTGCTAAATGTGTAGTATTGCCAATAATAATTATGGTTAAAGGACCGAACATGCTATGCTTACGTATCGAGTCTGTTATTTGTATTCACCAACATTATGTTGACGTTTTATTTTCAAAAACTTTTCAGGTTATAATGAAATGTAAAAGAGAAGCAAGATTAGAGATTTTTGGCCTATGATGCCTTGAATAAGATCTTGTGCTGAGACCATGGAGCTATTTGTCACACCCCCAATTTTCAACTAACGGAATCATACCGTTTGGGAACGTGACAAACCAGGATCTCAGATCATTAGACATAACGAAGACCTCTATATGGATTTCAAAACATACTTTGGTCTAAAAACATAACATTAGAGTTTTCAAAGTTTGCGGAAACGTTTTAAAACAATAACCAAAGTAATAGTTGTAACATGTAAATTACAAAACAAAATCCCCAAATGTGTAATTCAAACAATATAAATGGAAAGTCATGCATGCGACTCAATCTCCTAGTCCATGCCTGCTTTCTTGCGCACCTTAACGTCCTGAGAAAACATGTAAATCAAGTCAACACAAAGGTTGGTGCATAACACAGGTTTAAGCATTCATAATGTTTAAAACAACAGTTTGAATATCAAGTTTGCAGATAACATAATCACACATGCATAGTCATGATAGCTAGTCATTTATACTATTTACATAAGTGGTCGACACCGAAACTGACGATTGCCATGCTATAGCATGTTTTTGCCTTGCCACTATTGTCTAGCACGAACAATAGTAATGTGTGTTTGGTCAGTCAAACACCTGCGTAGATCCCATCTACCAGGTGAGGTTTGTCAAACCTAATAGATCTATTTCCAACTACCACGCTTTGCGCTACGTCAAACTAAACGGTTCGAAGTGTAAGGACTTTTAAATGCTATGTTGTCACATAATGTAAACAGCTAACTCATGCAAGTGATATGTATCCAAAAATGTTTGTTGCACATGTTTTCTCCCCCAAAACAGTTAAAATAAGAAAAGGGCCGTGTACGCACCTTTGATTATTTGTAGAATGATCAAATACTCGTGAACTCGCGTAAAAGATCCTTTACGAAGAATCTGTGTTTAAACAATAACTTAGTGTTATTCGAAATGTCGTTTTGTGCTCAAAATCACATACGTGTCAACCCACGTATGTTAAGGTGTTAGGAATATGCATACGCATATACGCGTGTCTTTGAAATCGTTTAAATAAAATCACATCATGATTTTATTTAAACCAACGTAATTATACGCGATTTCGTTTTCGGGTTAAAATATAACTTTTATTATTCTAAAACATTCGTATTCTCGTTACGTTTCCAATGCAACTCGAACCGATCAAATCGGAGTTGAAACGAAGGAGTTACGGGCTAAAATCAAAAATGGTTTGAAATTACAAAAACTGGCAGCCCTAAGGCTCGAACCCGCGACCTGTCACTCACAACACACACACCTTACCAGTCTTGCCCGCTAGGGTATCGCGTTCTACTACCCAATTCAATTCTTTTAAACATCAATTAGCCGGTTCCCTTTTGTCTTCCTATAGCCGAAGCTTTAACCCCTCAATTGGTCATGAATTCGAACCCAATCAAACCTAAAACTATGGAATTATTGTTCTACATATTCAGACGATCCTGCTAGTGATTTTAATTCCAAACTAAATCAGTATAACTTAGTTAATCGGTCATACACATGTTCGAACCCCAACTCCCCCATTTCCAATTCAATCAATCGAACTGACGATTACTTGATCCTGATTTCATAGGGTTTACATTATACAACAAATTTCGACCCTCTCTGTACTAATTAATTCAATTCTTATTGTCATCTAACCCAAGAACCCCACATCGGTTTCAATCAAAGAAGACTCAAATCGAATTCTTAAAAGTTGTAGTTGTTTGATAAAATCAATATAGGTGAATCATTAAAGATAAGATTTCTGAACTTTCTGTATAGCTTAATTTGATTCTAAACCTCATTTGTATCAAAACCCCAAAAACCGTTTATACTATGAACCCTAATAATAGAACTTGATCGATTCGTGAACGTTTAATGAAATTGAATTATGGTTTAGCTTTATCGGAACACTCTGAAACTACCAGTAATATAAAATTTCGTTTTTAAGCTCATTTGATACGAAACCCCCAAATGGGTTTCAATCAAGAACCCTAGAAATCAAAGTCTTACAATTCGATGTTAAAACCCGAAATTAACATATTATTATCCTTAGTCGACTCTTTTATATTGTGTAGGTGTCGAGCATTACCTGGATTGATCCCGAATTGTTGTTAATCGACTATAGAGTGTTCTTCGGCCGTCCCCAATTCAAGTTCTTCAACCCACAGCTTCTGCGATGTAATTATGATATGGAAAACTCTCTAAAGATGTCGACTAGTGGCTTAGAAGTTCCAATTGTGAAATACAAAGTTGATTTATGCGGTTTTGATAACTCATAGTGACGGTTTCGACTTTTGGTTAGCTTCTGGATTTAATTCGATTGATGATGATGATAATGACACCTGGTAACCGTTACTAATCATTAAGGTATTGATTACAACAGGTTTAATTCGATTATAATGGCCTATTGATGAGAATTTCGAATTCTTTTGATGTTCTAGTCGAAATTTTGACTAGTAAAAGTCAAAATTGACACTTATAAATATTTACAAGTTAAAACCTTATAATATAAGTATTCTAGACTTGATTTTACTTAATTCAAATCTCTCAGATTTGATTTTGTTCGATTACATAGCATTTTGGTTTACAAAGTTGAACTAAAAATCCCGAATTGTCACTAATCGGGCAACTTAGAACATTGTTGGGCTTGATTAATCTTTTTGGGCCTCATAAAAACAAATGGGCCTACCTTGGGCCTTATTGGGCCTCCCTTGGCCTCATTGGGCCTACCTTGACCTTATTGGGCCTTGCTATTTGCAATTGGGCCTACTTCTATTCAATTGGTCCTCATAACTTACAATTGGGCTTCAATTGGGCCTTATAACATACAATTTGGCCTACGAGGGTTAACGAGGTTAATTCGAAAAGTCGGATTGTCACACTATTGGAGCTATGCCTCTAAGTCATGCGTAAACCGGATATTATAAAATGATTCGTAATTATGTGTTGTGAAAATCTGGTTTACTATAAATTTAAATGATAATGTGTATACCTATGCGTATGAAGCTTTATGAAATCCTGAAAATTCATTTTGAAAAATTATTAACAAATGATGAAAATGTGGTTTTTCATACCCACGTGTATGAACTATTTATAAATAATGAAAAACGGTTTTCACATCCATGCATGTGAATTATTTGTAATAGTATGAATTCATGAAACAACGCTTCCGCTTAACACATGAAAAAGAGTTATAAACTCTGACCGAGACATATCTATGAAACCAATTCGAGTCGCAGAACCCGGGTCGCCTAGAGCCCGAGGTGTGACATGTAGGGGTGTTCAAAAAAATCCGAAATCCGAAAAAATCCGAAATTCAAATCGTATCCAAAACCCGAAAAAACCGATCCGAATTAAATATTCGGATATTCGGATAGATTCGGATCGGATATCCGTTTTCCAAATTCGGATCGGATCGGATATCCGTTTTCGAATTGTCACTAATCGGGCAACTTAGAACATTGTTGGGCTTGATTAATCTTTTTGGGCCTCATAAAAACAAATGGGCCTACCTTGGGCCTTATTGGGCCTCCCTTGGCCTCATTGGGCCTACCTTGACCTTATTGGGCCTTCCTATTTGCAATTGGGCCTACTTCTATTCAATTGGTCCTCATAACTTACAATTGGGCTTCAATTGGGCCTTATAACATACAATTTGGCCTACGAGGGTTAACGAGGTTAATTCGAAAAGTCGGATTGTCACATCATCCCCTTGTTGAAAGAATTTTCGTCCCGAAAATTAGCAAATGTTATGAGTAGTTAGGAAACTACTTACGAGTTTAAATCGTACGTGTTAGTGTGGTTTGATCATTCCGTGTGCTTGTGTGTATTCACACACAAAATCTAATGCTTGCAACATCACAACTAAATGTGATCGTTCAATGTGACTGTTTGTGTGTACACTAGTTAGTTCACCTAACTGTGACTGTTTGTGTTTGATCATACTGTGTTGTGTAACCTCACACATAGTGAGTGTCTGTAATTGTTTGTACTATGCAACCCCGCACATAGCAAAATGTGTATAACTAATCATGCATGTACTACCATAACATGTAACATATGAAATGTAGCACATAAAATGTATAAAATATAATATAGCACAAATATTTGTAACAAAACCAATTGAATAAAGTGTTTGTGCTTACAGTTTGAAATTTGCAGTGTTGATGTGTGACGCATCACGTCATCCCCTTGTTGAAGGAAATTTCGTCCCGAAATTTAACGTGCGCTCCCAGTGTGTGTAGTTGTTGTTTTGAACAGATGAGGATACTTCTTCATCATTTGATCTTCCCGTTCCCATGTGAATTCAGGACCACGTCTTGAATTCCATCGAACTTTGACTATTGGAATCTTGCTTTGCTTAAGTTGTTTGACCTCTCGGTCCATGATTTCTGCTGGTTCTTCAATGAATCGTAACTGTTCATCTACTTGTATTTCTTCCAACGGTACAATCAATGTCTTATCAGAAAGACATTTCTTTAAGTTTGATACATGAAAGACATCATGAACTCCACTGAGTTCATCCGGTAATTTGAGTTGATACGCAACCGGACCAATCCTTTTCAGGATCTCAAAAGGTCCTACGTAACGTGGCCTAAGCTTTCCGCGCTTGCCGAATCGTATCACACCTTTCCAAGGTGATACCTTTAGAAGAACTCGGTCTCCTACTTGGAATTCCAATGGTTTACGACGCTTGTCAGCATAACTCTTCTGTCGATCCCGAGCCGCTGCCATACGGTTCCGAATTTGAACTATCTTCTCTGTCGTCTCGTGTACTAGTTCAGGTCCTGTAATCTGACTGTCACCAATTTCAGCCCAGCAAACTGGTGAACGACATTTGCGACCATACAAAGCTTCAAACGGTGCTGCTTGAATACTTGTATGATAACTATTATTGTAAGAGAATTCCACTAACGGTAAGTGATTTTCCCAACTATCACCAAAGTCAATTACACAAGCTCGTAACATATCCTCAAGCGTTTGAATCGTACGTTCACTTTGACCGTCGGTTTGTGGATGATAGGCGGTACTCATATCCAAACGAGTTCCCAAAGACTTATGGAGTGATTTCCAAAAGTTGGAAGTAAATCGAGCATCCCGATCTGAAATGATAGAGATTGGCACGCCATGCCGTGCTACCACTTCCTTGATGTAAATGCGAGTCAGTTTCTCCATTTTATCGGTTTCCTTGATTGCTAAGAAGTGTGCAGATTTCGTTAATCGATCAACAATTACCCATATCGTATCACAACCACTCGGTGTACGGGGTAACTTAGTAATGAAGTCCATCGAAATCTGTTCCCATTTCCACATCGGTATCTCTGGTTGTTGCAGTAAACCAGATGGTTTCTGATATTCAACTTTGACTTTCGAACAAGTCAAACACTTGCTAACGTATCTAGCAATGTCAGCTTTCATGTGAGGCCACCAATACAGTGCCTTCAAGTCATGATACATCTTGTCTGACCCCGGATGGACTGAATATCTGGACTTGTGTGCTTCATCCATCACGAGTTCCCTTAAACCTCCGTACAAAGGTATCCACAGTCGATCTATGAAATAACGAATTCCATCAGGTTTAACATCCAACTGTGTTTCCATCCCCCGTAAGGATTCATGTACCAGATTATCCTTTTCTAAGGCTCCCAGTTGAGCACTGCGTACCTTGTCAGGTAAATCAGTATGTATTGTCATCATAAGTGCGCGAACCCGTCTTGTTGAAGTGTCTTTTCTGCTTAAAGCATCAGCTACCACATTAGCTTTTCCCGGGTGATACTTAATCGCGCATTCGTAGTCGTTCAACAACTCAACCCATCGTCGTTGTCTCATATTCAGCTCCTTCTGATCAATGATATGCTGCAAACTCTTATGATCAGTATAAATGGTACACTTAGTTCCATATAGGTAATGCCTCCAAATTTTCAAGGCAAAAACCACTGCTCCTAACTCCAAGTCATGAGTAGTGTAATTCTTTTCGTGTGGTCGTAGTTGCCTTGAAGCGTAAGCAATCACTTTATCACGTTGCATCAATACACATCCCAAACCCTGTCCAGATGCATCACAATACACCACAAAGTCTTCCGTCCCTTCCGGTAAGGACAGAATTGGTGCACTACAGAGTTTCTGTTTCAATAACTGGAATACAGCTTCCTATTTATCCGTCCAGTTATTCTTCGTCCCCTTATGCGTAAGAGCTGTAAGTGGTTGAGCGATCTTTGAGAATCCCTCAATGAATCGTCGGTAATAACCCGCCAAACCAAGGAATTGCGTACCTCGGTAGGGGTCTTTGGCGCTTCCCAATTCTTAATCGCTTCAATCTTCGCTGGATCAACATGTATACCCTTTTCATTAATTATATGACCCAGGAATTGTACTTCTCGCATCCAGAAATCACATTTCGAGAACTTAGCGTACAATTGTTCCTGTTTCAGTAATTCCAATAGCAATCGAAGATGTTCAGCATGCTCCTCCTCAGTTTGAGAATAGATGAGAATGTCATCAATGAAAACAATGACAAACTTATCAAGATAAGGTTTACAAACACGATTCATGAGATCCATGAATACAGCTGGAGCGTTTGTCAACCCAAATGGCATGACCAAGAACTCATAATGGCCATAGCGTGTTCGGAATGCTGTCTTTGGAATATCTTCTTCTTGAACTCTTTGTTGATGATAACCCGATCTGAGATCGATCTTCGAGTAATAACTCGAACCTTGCAACTGATCGAATAGATCGTCAATTCTGGGTAACGGATACCGGTTCTTGATAGTAACCTTGTTAAGTTCCCGGTAATCGATACACATACGGAAAGTCCCGTCCTTCTTCTTAACAAACAAAACTGGAGCTCCCCATGGTGAAAAACTAGGTCGTATGAAACCCTTATCTAACAACTCTTGCAGTTGTGTGGATAACTCTTGCATCTCTGACGGTGCAAGTCGATAAGGCGCCCTAGCTATCGGTGCTGCATCTGGTGTAAGGTCGATTCGGAATTCCACCTGTCTGATAGGCGGTAATCCCGGCAAGTCTTCTGGAAATACCTCCGGAAATTCACAAACTACTGGTATATCTTCCATCTTCTTCTCAGCTACCGGCTTTTCAGTTATAAGTGCTATAACTGCCGTATGACCTTTTCGCAGACATTTGTGTGCTTTCATACAAGATATGAGATGCAGTGGTGTACTGCTCTTCTCGCCTTGTACATACAATGTCTCTCCCTGCGGAAAAGGTATACGAACGATCTTTTCATGGCATACTATTTCACCCTGGTGTTTGGATAACCAGTCCATGCCAATGACTACATCAAAACTGCCTAAGGCAATAGGCATAAGATCAATTTCTAATGTTTGACCCATCAAATCAAGGATACATCCCTTAAGAATATGTTCCACTACAATTAACTTACCATCAGCTAATTCCACAGTGTATGGACTATCTAAGGCAGTGGAACTAACATTTAGCAACTTAGCAAGTGAACTAGATACAAAACTCCGGTCGGCACCAGTGTCAAATAACATAGAGGCATAGTGATTATTTAAGAGGAACGTACCCGTAACAATGTTGGGATCCTCCCGTGCTTGACGTCCTCCAATCACAAACGCCCTGCCCCTAACACCATTATTATTGTTGTTGTTATTATTGTTGTTATTGGTGCCATTGCCGTTACCGTTGCCGTTGCCATTTGCATTATTATCCCCGCCTTTCTTGAGTTGTGGGCAATCCTTTTTAAAGTGCCCCATCTTTCCACACTCAAAACAACCCTTCTGTGCGTTGTTCTGATTGTTATTGTGATTGTTGTGATTGTTTTGCAGCTCCCCACGACAATCCTTAGCCGCATGCCCAACCTTACCACACCGTTGACACTTAGCTCTATCACATTGATTTCCCGCATGATGAAATCCACACCTGTTGCACTTTTGGTGTTTACCAATATAACCCCCTGATGATGATGATTGTTGACCACTGTTTGAATTGTGGTAAGACTTGTTTGAATCTTGTTTCCGGTTCTGCTGAAACGATTGTTGGTTGAAATTCTTGGTGTTGCTGCTCTCCCACTTCCTTTTGTGGTCTCCCACCTTAGTAGCTGATGTTCGTTTAGGCAGAGTCCCCTGTAACACTGCCTGATCAGTCAGTTGATGCGCTAAACGAACGGCTTGTTGAATTGTGGTGGGATTTGCAGAAGTAACCAATCCCTGAATCTGAGGCACCAATCCCCCGATGTACCTTTCTATCCATTTACTGACTGGAGTAGCCATATGAGGTAGAAGTCTGGCCAGTTCATGTGATCGAGTCGTGTACTCCTCGATGTTTGATCCCTCCATCTTGAGGTGCCAGTACTCTTCCTCTAGTTTCTGCATCTCACTGCGAGGGCAGTACTCCTCCTGCAGTAAAGTTTTGAAACCATTCCAAGTCAAGGCATTAGCCTCACCCAACCCCAAGGTCTGAACATTCGAGTTCCATCAAGTCAATGCCGGACCCTCCAATGTTCCCGTAGCATACTTTACTTTACTCTCGTCGGGGCAGTTGCACATTTCAAAAACCGATTCAGCCTTTTCAATCCATCGAAGGAGTCCAATGGCCCCCTCCGACCCTTTGAAGTTATGTGGCTTACAGTCCAAGAACATCTTGAACGTGCACGCCTGTGGGTTAGCCAGTCCCCCTGCCGGACCCTGTGGCCCTGTGGTGTGTGTCTGAGCATAGTTCGCGATTGCCTTCGCGACCCTGTTATTAATCAGCTCATTGAGCTCAGCCACTGTCATGTGAACGTTCCCCTCAGCCATTATCTTCCTAGTTAAAAGAAATGTTAGAGTGTTATCAAGATCCAATGTGACGTGTAAACAAAACAACAAACACAACATGTAATGTATAAATCAATACAACTGTTGGCAATAAGTAGAAATTTCCAATAGATAATAATCTGGTTTGAGTACAATACTTTTGAAATCAAACATAAGTTTTCAAACTTCTAATGTAGGGACACAACCCGCCCCTAATAAGTTTAAACAAAATAAAGAAAATCAATCCTCAATGGTGGATTCAGGATCAGAATCAACAGCTGGTGCTGGTTCTTCCCCTTCTTCCTCTTCATCCTCTTCCTCATTCTCTGAGGCCACCAAGTCTTCCAAGGCTTCAAGTCTGCCTTCCAGAATCTACGCTCGGTTCTCTGAAGCTTCAAGACGACCAATCAAATTAATCATCTCATCCCGCATATCATTGACCAGATGGGCAAGATTATCTTGTCTTTCATTAGCATCCCATAATTCCCGAACATTATACTCGATCCTGTCATTCGCCCAGTACAAGTCCTCGCGCAGTTTGGCGATCTCCTCAGCATCAGTCCTTTGCCTCTTAGGCTCAGGAACATCCAATACCGGTGGTGGATGGGTAGAAGGTCCCTCAGCAGGGATCTCCTGAGTACCCTCCACTGGCTCCTCCTCCGGATCCTCATCCGGGTCCTCATCCGGATCCTCCTCCGGATCCTCATCTGGGTCCTCATCCGGATCCTCCTCCGGATCCTCCTCCGGATCTGAATCATCCCTCTCATATGGTGGAGGAGATGGAATAGGTGGTGCTGGTGATGACGGTGGTGCTGGAACTATCGGCTCCTCATCCTCAGAATCATCAATGTAGATATACGGTGCTGATGATGAAGATGCCATGCCTGTTACATAATACCATATGTAAGTGCAGTGCCATGGAATGTGTAAGCAAGTCAATTACATAATGCCATATGTAATTTCTAAGTAATATGTGTAAGCATATGTGTCTAATGTCTAACAGTCATAGTCTAAGTCTACAAATGCAAACCTAGTTCGCTATAACCAATGGCTCTGATACCAATCTGTCACACCCCCAATTTTCAACTAACGGAATCATACCGTTTGGGAACGTGACAAACCAGGATCTCAGATCATTAGACATAACGAAGACCTCTATATGGATTTCAAAACATACTTTGGTCTAAAAACATAACATAAGAGTTTTCAAAGTTTGCGGAAGCGTTTTAAAACAATAACCAAAGTAATAGTTGTAACATGTAAATTACAAAACAAAATCCCCAAATGTGTAATTCAAACAATATAAATGTAAAGTCATGCATGCGACTCAATCTCCTAGTCCATGCCTGCTTTCTTGCGCACCTTAACGTCCTGAGAAAACATGTAAATCAAGTCAACACAAAGGTTGGTGCATAACACAGGTTTAAGCATTCATAATGTTTAAAACTACAGTTTGAATATCAAGTTTGCAGATAACATAATCACACATGCATAGCCATGATAGCTAGTCATTTATACTATTTACATAAGTGGTCGACACCGAAACTGACGATTGCCATGCTATAGCATGTTTTTGCCTTGCCACTATTGTCTAGCACGAACAATAGTAATGTGTGTTTGGTCAGTCAAACACCTGCGTAGATCCCATCTACCAGGTGAGGTTTGTCAAACCTAATAGATCTATTTCCAACTACCACGCTTTGGGCTACGGCAAACTAAACGGTTCGAAGTGTAAGGACTTTTAAATGCTATGTTGTCACATAATGTAAACAGCTAACTCATGCAAGTGATATGTATCCAAAAATGTTTGTTGCACATGTTTTCTCCCCCAAAACAGTTAAAATAAGAAAAGGGCCGTGTACGCACCTTTGATTATTTGCAGAATGATCAAATACTCGTGAACTCGCGTAAAAGATCCTTTACGAAGAATCTGTGTTTAAACAATAACTTAGTGTTATTCGAAATGTCGTTTTGTGCTCAAAATCACATACGTGTCAACCCACGTATGTTAAGGTGTTAGGAATATGCATACGCATATACGCGTGTCTTTGAAATCGTTTAAATAAAATCACATCATGATTTTATTTAAACCAACGTAATTATACGCGATTTCGTTTTCGGGTTAAAATATAACTTTTATTATTCTAAAACATTCGTATTCTCGTTACGTTTCCAACGCAACTCGAACCGATCAAATCGGAGTTGAAACGAAGGAGTTACGGGCTAAAATCAAAAATGGTTTGAAATTACAAAAACTGGCAGCCCTAAGGCTCGAACCCGCGACCTGTCACTCACAACACACACACCTTACCAGTCTTGCCCGCTAGGGTATCGCGTTCTACTACCCAATTCAATTCTTTTAAACATCAATTAGCCGGTTCCCTTTTGTCTTCCTATAGCCGAAGCTTTAACCCCTCAATTGGTCATGAATTCGAACCCAATCAAACCTAAAACTATGGAATTATTGTTCTACATATTCAGACGATCCTGCTAGTGATTTTAATTCCAAACTAAATCAGTATAACTTAGTTAATCGGTCATACACATGTTCGAACCCCAACTCCCCCATTTCCAATTCAATCAATCGAACTGACGATTACTTGATCCTGATTTCATAGGGTTTACATTATACAACAAATTTCGACCCTCTCTGTACTAATTAATTCAATTCTTATTGTCATCTAACCCAAGAACCCCACATCGGTTTCAATCAAAGAAGACTCAAATCGAATTCTTAAAAGTTGTAGTTGTTTGATAAAATCAATATAGGTGAATCATTAAAGATAAGATTTCTGAACTTTCTGTATAGCTTAATTTGATTCTAAACCTCATTTGTATCAAAACCCCAAAAACCGTTTATACTATGAACCCTAATAATAGAACTTGATCGATTCGTGAACGTTTAATGAAATTGAATTATGGTTTAGCTTTATCGGAACACTCTGAAACTACCAGTAATATAAAATTTCGTTTTTAAGCTCATTTGATACGAAACCCCCAAATGGGTTTCAATCAAGAACCCTAGAAATCAAAGTCTTACAATTCGATGTTAAAACCCGAAATTAACATATTATTATCCTTAGTCGACTCTTTTATATTGTGTAGGTGTCGAGCATTACCTGGATTGATCCCGAATTGTTGTTAATCGACTATAGAGTGTTCTTCGGCCGTCCCCAATTCAAGTTCTTCAACCCACAGCTTCTGCGATGTAATTATGATATGGAAAACTCTCTAAAGATGTCGACTAGTGGCTTAGAAGTTCCAATTGTGAAATACAAAGTTGATTTATGCGGTTTTGATAACTCATAGTGACGGTTTCGACTTTTGGTTAGCTTCTGGATTTAATTCGATTGATGATGATGATAATGACACCTGGTAACCGTTACTAATCATTAAGGTATTGATTACAACAGGTTTAATTCGATTATAATGGCCTATTGATGAGAATTTCGAATTCTTTTGATGTTCTAGTCGAAATTTTGACTAGTAAAAGTCAAAATTGACACTTATAAATATTTACAAGTTAAAACCTTATAATATAAGTATTCTAGACTTGATTTTACTTAATTCAAATCTCTCAGATTTGATTTTGTTCGATTACATAGCATTTTGGTTTACAAAGTTGAACTAAAAATCCCGAATTGTCACTAATCGGGCAACTTAGAACATTGTTGGGCTTGATTAATCTTTTTGGGCCTCATAAAAACAAATGGGCCTACCTTGGGCCTTATTGGGCCTCCCTTGGCCTCATTGGGCCTACCTTGACCTTATTGGGCCTTCCTATTTGCAATTGGGCCTACTTCTATTCAATTGGTCCTCATAACTTACAATTGGGCTTCAATTGGGCCTTATAACATACAATTTGGCCTACGAGGGTTAACGAGGTTAATTCGAAAAGTCGGATTGCCACACTATTGGAGCTATGCCTCTAAGTCATGCGTAAACCGGATATTATAAAATGATTCGTAATTATGTGTTGTGAAAATCTGGTTTACTATAAATTTAAATGATAATGTGTATACCTATGCGTATGAAGCTTTATGAAATCCTGAAAATTCATTTTGAAAAATTATTAACAAATGATGAAAATGTGGTTTTTCATACCCACGTGTATGAACTATTTATAAATAATGAAAAACGGTTTTCACATCCATGCATGTGAATTATTTGTAATAGTATGAATTCATGAAACAACGCTTCCGCTTAACACATGAAAAAGAGTTATAAACTCTGACCGAGACATATCTATGAAACCAATTCGAGTCGCAGAACCCGGGTCGCCTAGAGCCCGAGGTGTGACATGTAGGGGTGTTCAAAAAAATCCGAAATCCGAAAAAATCCGAAATTCAAATCGTATCCAAAACCCGAAAAAACCGATCCGAATTAAATATTCGGATATTCGGATAGATTCGGATCGGATATCCGTTTTCCAAATTCGGATCGGATCGGATATCCGTTTTCCGAATTGTCACTAATCGGGCAACTTAGAACATTGTTGGGCTTGATTAATCTTTTTGGGCCTCATAAAAACAAATGGGCCTACCTTGGGCCTTATTGGGCCTCCCTTGGCCTCATTGGGCCTACCTTGACCTTATTGGGCCTTCCTATTTGCAATTGGGCCTACTTCTATTCAATAAGGTGTTAAAATTTTGAAATCCGAACAATCCGATCCTAATAACTCGAATAAACCGTTATCCGATCCGATGAACACCCCTAGTGACATGAACACACCTACAATTCTTTACGTGGCGTATGACTTCTAAAAGCTGCTACCTTAAATTCCATGACGTGATTGATTAAATTCAGTGTTGTACGCCACGTAGAAATCTCTAAGTGACGCATAGAGATTTTTGATTAAAATTAGCTATCATGGTCCCAACATTCAAGACTTATACGTGTAGTATACACCTATATGCCACGTATAGTTTTAAATAATCAAAACTATTTTATAAACTTTAAAATAACAAAAATTTGTAAGTGTTATACGGTTAATGATTTTAAATAATAATGTTTGTCAATATTAACAACATTTGTTATTTAAATTTATAACGTTTTTCATTTATTATAATTAAATTCATCAATGTTAATATTATTTTGTTTTAATAAATATAAAATGATACAACACATATTACATATATATAAAAGTAAACAACCAAGCAAACAAAACACATAATATATACATAATAAGTGTCTGTATAATACAAAGAAACGAAGTAAAAACTACGAATCATGTCTGTGTGATGGTCGTGGAGGGGGTGGATGATCAATGTTAGCCTACCTTGACCGGTTAAGCTCTCAATCGACCATCCAACACAACATGTTAGGCTGGTAAGCCAGCTGACAATCTTGCTTCTTGAATCTGGCTGCAACCTCCTGTAATTTATCATTGTTAGAAAAAATTTCAAATCAATTTGTTATCTTTAAGCTCGTTACGACGATATAAATACAAGTATTAGCTTGCATGATTGACACCAACAAATAGATTTCAAACATGTATTAACACATGGCCATCAAAACAAAGACTAAATGTATTTACAAGTTTGCATCAATAATTGAATGATTCTAAAATATACATGGTAGAATATCACTTTTGTAACAACCTTAAATTTACAAAAATGTAAAGAGGAAAGTATGAGAAAAACTTAGAATTTACTAAGTTTTCCAAGCATGTCTTTGATTATGTTTGTGGAATAAAGAATCACATTTTCCCCTATGTTTGTATGCATATGAAGATAGACTTAGCATTTTGTATGTTTCAAGCATTGAGTCTTATTATAAGGTAATCTATGATTCACCTGATAATAACCCATTTGAAATCAAAAGATTTATAGTATTAATTTGAATTGTAGATGAAAATGTTTATTTAAAAAATTAAGTAACTTTCCAAGTTTTGTAAACAAATAATAATAGAACATCAATATAGAATATTCTGTTTTTATTTATTTAAAATTTATAAATTTTATTGTTACAACATCAAAAATGTTTTATTAATTAAAATTTCTTTTTAGGTTAAATAAAGGTTAATTATATTTTATTTAAACAATTTAAATAAATTATGTTGACAATTTTATAGTAGCTATTTTAAAAAAATTCTATAAAATTATCCCATGTTTTATATTATAAGACTAGAATTATCGAAGTATTTGAATTTAAAATTGTATGTTATATTTAAATAAAATAGTTTTATATAACTAAACTTATATTTTTCTGTTTAAGAAACAAATTAAAATATTTAAAATGAATTTAATTTTAAATTTTTTAAAGCTTCATGTAGATTATTATACTAGTTTAATAGCAATTATTATACTAGTTTAATAGCACATTGTTTGAAAATAATAAAATACCTTTACAGGAATTTATAAAACTCCAAAACATATCCTATAATATTTTTCAGAATTTTATAGAATATTTTATTTTCTGAAATTTATGTAATTTTTAACATTTTTTTTAGATTAGCTTCATTTACTTTAATATCTTTTAAATGATTAAAATAAATAATTACTTTTATAGAAATGTACAAAACTTTCTCGGAGTCTTACCGCTAGGCTAGCCAAGCGGATTCGCTATTCTCTTTCCATTCGAATTACACTTATAAGATATTTGATATCAACCCCGCTTTCATCTATACCCTAATTGATGTTCTGATCTAAATTCATTCAAATGCGATCTCCGTTGCCCATATAAACACGGGGCTTTTGTTACTCACCAAAAATCGAGCAATTCTATGTAAATAATGCTTACAATTTGTTTAAAGAATCATGCTTTTGAGTTGTGAGATTGAGATAAAACACTAGATGCGTTGTAGGTCTTGATTTGCTTTGGAGAGTGAGTGTGAGTGTATATAAATGGTCAATAAGTCTCGTGATGATCAAACGGTTCTATGCGTGTGTTGTTTTGAGTTTATGCATGCATTTAGGTTGAGTTCGACTCTCGATCATGATTTGTATATATGGAAAGCAAACGACACGTTCTTCATTGTTTATTTTCTTTGATTAGTGATTTAAATCAATCATACAATCTCTGGTGTTGCCATAACCGAGTTTAATCGTGTTGTAAACTCGTTCGGGTCGGATCTGGTGTTTGCTGCAGGGTGGGAAAGAAGAGAAGGACAGGAATTTACGGTTCTGGTCCAATCCTTTGAGTTTATATGGGCTTCCCTTAATTTGTGACTTAAACCTTAGTAACGCTATATAAGGTTCCAAAAATTTCAATCTTGGCCCCTCCTGTTTATTCTGTTTGTTATTTTATGTAAGAAACTAAAAAAGATAGTTTATAATTATAAGTATTAAGGAAAACGTCATATAAATGTAACTAACTTTCAGCTTTGTTCCACTTAGGTCACTCATACTTATTTTTGTTCCGATTAAGTCACTCATACTTTTTTTTGTTCCGATTAAGTCACTCATACCTTTTTTTGTTCTGATTAAGTCACTCATACTTTTTTTTCCGATTAGGTCACTGTACTTTTAATTTTGTTTCTATTAGGTCACTCATATGAGTGACTTAATCGGAACAAAAAAAAGTATGAGTGAGTTAATTGGTACAAAGCTGAAAGTTAGTTACATTTATCTAAAGTTACCCCTAAGTATTATTAACAATTTATTGTATTTTATAAAACTTAATTGATTATACAAATTCTTATCCTATTAATATTTATATGAAATAATTCTTAAAGTTAGATTAAATCTTAAAAATTTTGAGCATTTTATTATGTATATATATATCTTCACATCTGCATAATAATAATTTCTTTTTGACAAAATAAATCTCAATAAAAGGTTTTATTTAGGGTTTTAGCATTTTACTTACAACAAAACTTGTATTATACCTATTATGTATTTAGGTAAGCATAATATGTATATAGCTATTCAAAAAAATACTTATTCGAATACGATTCCGAAAATCTAAACCCGAAATATACAAAAAATTTGGATATCAGGAAGTTCGGTATCCGAAATAGTTTTATTTCGGATATTTTAGATAAGTTTTTTGGATATTCGAATAATTTTTCGAATATTTTGGATAATTTTTCGGATATTTCGGAAAATTTTTGGATAATTCGGATAATTTTTCAGATATTTCGTATAATTTTGGATTGTTTTCGGATATCCGAAATATATCTTTTTTAATTTTAGAACTTTTTTTCTGAGTTCGGATATCAGAGATATATTTTTAAAAAAATTTTGAACCTTTATTCTGAGTTCTGATATCCGATTGAAAATCTGAAATTTAATATACGGATTCAGATATTGAAATTCACTATCCAAAATTTTCGGATATCTGAATTTCAGATGCCCGAGTCACTAGATATCCGAAAAGAACACCCTTAGTTGTGAATGCTATTAAATAATAAATATGGCTCTAAATGAACATTTCGGGAACCATTCAGGTCTTTTATAATTGCTAAAATAAATCTATCTCATCAGTTTAACATAAATTGCTTTATGTCGATCACTAATAACAAAATTCACCAAATTATAATCATAAAAAATAATATGAGAGAGTGAGAAATCACTGATAGCTAATCATAATCTTAAATTCATATTGTAAGACCATGTGTAGTCATCAATCTCCATCACTCTACGTATACGTCACGTAATCAACAAACATCATCACCTCATTATTACCTCACATCATCATTACATGTGTTTTCTTCACTCCCCTATCATTTCACGTCATCATCACCTTTATTTAATATTTTATTATTTGATTAAAAAATTATTTTGTGTTTTTGGTTTTGTGTTGAATGAGTTTATATAGGCCGGGTTTAATTTTTTTTTTGTCTCAACAGTCTTATAGCCATTTGAGATTTTTTTTTGTTTTTTTCTCCTTCACACGCCCCTTCATCCGTAATGCTCTCACACCACGCCCCTTCACACCCCGGTCACGCCCTTGTGAAAAGGGGGAGTATGACCAAGCCCTTTCACGCCTAAATCATGCTCGATTACACATGGTCTAAGAAATAGTTAGAAAGTGAGAAACCTATCATTCCTAACCTGAGTTACTGAGCATACAACTTCAAACTTGTGACTTCATTTTCTGAATCCTCCGTATTGAACATCGTTTCAGCATTACCGCGGTGATGGATTGTTGAATCAATAAACACTATATTGATTATGAAACAAAATATAATTACTAACCGGAGTTGTTTTTGAGATTGGTTGAAATTTAGAAATTCACAATTGTAAAACTTGAAGATATGCAACTTGGATAATCTCTAAGAATCGGGAATCACTATCAGATCAAACTATTTGATGGTACGAATAAAAATGTTTGAACGGATTAGACTTAGAGATCCTGAGATTAAAATTTGAATTTGATTTCTTGGGCAAAAGAAAACCGTACGCCACAATCGTTTTTCTATTGTGATCGAGATATATGCCACAAAAAGAAGCAAAAATGCTTTATATATTTATTTTCTAGAAACGGTTTCCCCATCGAGAGCCCATGTGCTCAAATTTTTTTAATTTGTTTACAATTATATTAATAAATTGGAAAACCTTAATTATATTAATATAAACAAAATATATAATATTTAAGTCAAACGAGCTCACACTATGTAACGACCCATTTCGCGATTAATTATATTTTAATCGAGATGTTGTTTCAAGTTAAATGTTATTTAACTTTGTTGTTAGTAAGTAATAACCAATGAGATATTAGTTAAAAGTAGAAAAGGATTAAAAATACAACTAGAAGGACTAATATTGTCAATTATTGAAAGTTAAATAACAAAAGGGAGATAGATGTTGACTTAGTCAAAATCAGATTGTGTGTGTGTGAGGGTGGACGACGTGAACAAGGAACAAGAAGGAGAAAACCCAAAATTTGATGAACAAATCAAGTGATCTTACTTTGATACACAATCAAACACACACACACACTTGCTCGTACAAAATGAGAACAAATCTCAGATTGTTTTCTTGGAATTAAAAACTTCATACGAATACAAGAAAAATAGAAAACATAAACTGCCAACTACTCCCACTACGTTAAACATGACAAAGCACTACTCACTAATTCCTACTTACTTGCATGAATTAAACTTATAAAATAAAACAAGAAAATAGATAAATAAGTCACTACACATGCACGTGCAGGACCATAAATCCATCAAGTGAAGTTGCACACTTTAACACTCCCTCTTAATCTTCACTTGAACCAGCTTCATCTTGTCACGAAATTCTCCCAACTTGACACCAGAAAGACTCTTGGTAAATATATCAGCAACCTGCCCTTTAGTGTCTACCCATTCCATCTCAATTTCTCCTTTCAATACTTTCTCTCTTATAAAGTGATAATGTATCTCAATATGCTTCGTCCTAGCATGGAAAACTGGGTTTTCAGCTAATTTGACTGCTGATCGATTATCACACAGCAGCCTGACTTTATACTTTACCACCTGGTTCATATCATTCAACAGTTGAATTAACCAAACACATTCTTGTGCCGCCATAGCTGCGGCTCTATACTCTGCCTCTGTAGTCGATAATGACACAGTAGGTTGTCTTTTGCTGCACCACGAGATTGAATTTGACCCATACATGAAAACATACCCAGTAGTTGATCTCCTTTCATTCAGGTCTCCGGCATAATCAGCATCACAATAACCCATCAGCATGGGATTAATCTCCCTCTTGAACATTACTCCTTGGCTTACAGTTCCTTTCACATATCGAAGAACTCTTCGAATTGCAATAAGATGCGGTTTACGAGGATCTTGCATAAAACGACTTAGAACACCGATTGCAAACAAAATATCTGGCCTTGTGATCGAAAGATAAATTAAGCTGCCAACTATCTTCCTGAACTCAGTTGGATTTTCAAGTTTCTGCCCAACTTCAGCATACAACCTACAACTTACATCCATCGGTGTTACTGCACTTTTGCATGTGAACATCCCAAACTTTTGTAGCATATCACTTGCATATTTCGTTTGATGCAAGATAAACCCTTCTTCACAGTACATCAATTCCAAACCAAGAAAATGAACAAGTTTTCCCAGATCTTTCATTTTAAACCTAACACAAAGGTTTGCCTTTAGTTGCATGATTTCTTCCTTGACATCTCCTGTGATGATTAAATCATCAACATACACTAGTACCACTACAACCTTGTCATCTATCTTCTTGACAAAGAGACTTGTATCTGCATCAGTTAATTTGAAACCATTTAGTTCCAAAAATTCAGCAATCTTCCCAAACCAGGCTCTTGGTGATTGCTTTAAGCCATAGATAACTTTCTTTAATTTACACACATAACCAGGATGATCTTCACTTTCAAACCCATCTGGCTGGTCCATGTAAATCACATGATCGAGCTCTCCATAGAGGAATGCGTTATTTACATCCATCTGTATCAGTTCCCATTGCTTACTTACTGCAACAGCCAACAACACTCGCACAGTTGTTAACTTAGCCACCGGGCTAAACGTTTCTTCATAATTGACTCCATATTGTTGAGAGAATCCTCGAGCTACCAGCCTTGCCTTGAACCGTTCTACCGACCCATCAGGTTTCTGTTTCAGTTTGTAGACCCATTTACAACTTACTACTTTTGCATCAGTTGGTTTCGGAACTAATTCCCAAGTCTCATTTCGATACATAGCGGTCATTTCTTCTTCCATTGCCTGCCACCATTCTTGTTTCAAACATGCCTCTGCAAAAGAATTTGGTTCTGCCAACACATCTTCAACAATTGCTACATTAGCATACTTTGAATTTGGTTTACGTACTCTTTGCGACCGCCTTGGACCAAGATCATCTTGATTGTTCAGTTCCTTATCTGGACCACTTTGTTCTTCCCTAGTTTGCCCAGATAGTTCACTTTTATCTAAGCATTCATCATCAGTAAACTCCAAACTAATCTTAGAGTTTTCAAGATCTTCTTTGAGCTGATGGCTATCTGACAACAGTTGATTTTCAGATGACCACCATGATGATTGCTCATCAAAAATAACGTTTCTTGATACATAAAGCTTTCCACTATTGGGATCACAGCAGCGCCAACCCTTTCATTGTGGATCATATCCTACAAACACACATCGAACGGCTTTCTTCTCCATCTTGTGACGAAGATGAGAAGGAACAAAAACATAGCATACGCATCCAAAGACTCGAAAATAACTTACATTCGGTTTAGTGTGCATCAACCGTTCGTAAGGAGATTCATAGCCAAGACTTTGTGAAGGCAGTCGATTGATAACATAGCTGGCTACCCGTATCGCCTCAGCCTAGAAACGACCTGGTACATTTTTGTCATGAATCAAACTTTTTGTCACTTCGCCCAAGTGCCTGTTCTTGCGTTCTGCAATCCCGTTCTGCTGAGGCGTGTTTGGACAGGTCAGCTGACGCCTAATCAGCTTCTGTCTCAGATAATTGCTGAATTCCACAGACACATATTCTCCCCCGTTGTCAGACCGTAAACACTTAACTTTACAACCAGTCAACAATTCAGCATCAATCTCAAATTCTTTAAATTTGTAAAAGGCTTCACTCTTGTCTTTCATAAAGTAAACCCAAACAAATCTTGAGAAATCATCAATAAAAGTGACCATATACCTGAGTCCTTGCATCGACGGTTGTTTCACCGGACCAAGCACATCCGAATGGACTAGTTCAAGTGCTGAAGATGATCGGTGCTCTGATGAGCTGAGTGGTAATTGAGTAGCCTTACCATACTGGCATCCCGAACACACCCCATCCTAGTTCACATCCAAGTTTGGCAGCCCATCAACTAGACTTTGTTTCATCATCAGCCCCAGCTTATCAAATCCAACGTGACCTAATCGTTTGTGCCACAGGTCTGCAGTCTGCGATCCCTTTGTCTTCTCCACATAAGGTGACTCAGCATTGAGAACGTACACCTTCTCCGTCCTACGTCCTTGAAGCACAGGTACAGAAGATGTCTCAAAGTTTTTAAACACCTTTACCTCCTTCGGCCCAAACAAAACATAATAACCATCATCAGTCATTTGAGGGACTGATATAAGGTTTTTCTTCATTCCCGGTACGTGGTATGCGTCTCTTAGGATGAATTCTCTACTGCTATTGTTTGCTGGGAACACCACATCACCAATGTTTGCGATGTTGTGTCGTGAATTATCTGCAATTACCACTACCCTGCTGCCACCGTATTTAACTGGATTCTTCAATCGTTCTTTGTCTCCGTTTAAATGATTTGAGGCGCCCGAGTCCATAATCCATTCATCCAGACGATTTCTCTTGTACTCTGTAGCAACTGTGTAGGCAACATCTTCAGTTTGAGCTACAAGAGCTTCAGCATCCCAGCCATCTTCATGGTCAACAGTAGCTGAATTACCTTCCTCATTTACTTTCTCATGACAGTTTCTCGCTATATGACCTTTGTTGCCACATTTGTAACATTTAAATGGGAATTTCTTTCCATGGTTTCGGTACTTACCATGACCAGAGGACTCTCCTCGTTCATAGGCAGAATTCTTCTTTTCATTATGATCGTATTCCTTCTTCTTATCACTGTGCCGAAACGTGTTGTGATTCTTGTAACTTTGGTTGGATCTCTTTTTAATCTTTTCTGCATACAGAATTTGATCTTCAGACTTTGTAGTTGAACCTACGGTCATACTTCCCAATTGTTTGGCTAAAGCTTCTTGACTAGCCAACAAATTTTCGAACTCTCCCAGCGATGGTTGAGTTGGCCAGCCTTGAACTGCGGCAACAAAGCTCTTATACTCCGATCTCAATCCGTGAATGATGATACGTTTCATCCTTGCATCACCAATGATAGATTGTTGATCAAGATCACCAATTTCCCGACATAAAGTTTTAACTTTATGGAAGTATTGCGAAACCGTTAGGTCCTTTTGAGTTATACTCAATAACTCATTTTCTAGCAGTTGAAGGCGAGCATCATTCTTCTTCAAGAGTATTTCAGCCAACGTATCCCATGCAACTTTGGGACTCGGTGCATCCTTGATGTGTTCAAGGAGTTCTTCCTCTACTGTTGTATTGAGAATGAACATGGCTTTCCCAACCTTTATTCTCCACTTCCGCAAAGCTCCATCGGGTGCATCACGAGGAGGTTCTTCAACATCACTCCCTTGTACCACTTCCCAAAGATCTTGACCTTGCAAATATGAAGAAAGATACGTAGCCCAGGTCTTATAATTCTGGTTATTCAATTTCTTCACGCCTCCGATCAATTGCAGGTCCGACATCTTAAAATTGGGTGCTCTGATACCACTTGATGAACAAATCAAGTGATCTTACTTTGATACACAATCAAACACACACACACTTGCTCGTACAAAATGAGAACAAATCTCAGATTGTTTTCTTGGAATTAAAAACTTCATACGAATACAAGAAAAATAGAAAACATAAACTGCCAACTACTCCCACTACGTTAAACATGACAAAGCACTACTCACTAATTCCTACTTACTTGCATGAATTAAACTTATAAAATAAAACAAGAAAATAGATAAATAAGTCACTACACATGCACGTGCAGGACCATAAATCCATTAAGTGACGTTGCACACTTTTACAAAATTTGCTCATTTTATCAAATTGGTAGTCATTCTTGGGTTGATCTTGAATGCAAACACACCAACCATGTTTTCTTGCTTCATCTAACACCTTAGTAAGTAATTTTTTGGGATTTTGGAGTAGAAATTCGTGGGTCACCATGGGGTTTAGATGTGTTGGTGTAAAAACCCAAAAATGGGTTGTTCGTGTGTGCAAATGCTTGTGGGTTTCATGTAGATTTGTCATAACTACTTGAAATCACCTACTTTGATGTTAGATAATGATGCATGGGATAAATGGGAGATTCAAATAAGAATTTTAACAAGTGTGAAAATGTTATGCACATTAGATGTTTGTAGAAATGCCAAAATGAAAAGAAAGATTAAGTGCAGATTGAGCTAATGTTTGATTTCTGCACTGTTTTAGAAAGATTATATAAAATCAAACGTACCTCCGATTAAGGCGTATTTTTTATGGTTTTAAAGGTATTTGAGAGTAATACATTTTTTCTTTGAAACTTATAAACTGATTCAGGTTGTAAGGGAATCAAAATGATTGATTTTTATAGCATAACAGTAAGTTCAGCATGCTTGTTGAACATAAATTTTGTTGTTGTGCTGATCTTTGAAAAATCATATAAAATCATATAAAAATATGTAGAAAATGTATCTTATATGGCTGGAAAGCTCTTAGAGTATACTACAATCCATATTTGAACATCAAAGGTTGAATAAAATCATAAGTTGGTCAAATTTGACAATTACAGCAGCAACTCAGAAAGTTGCTGCACTAAATTGTGACATTTCAAAATGTGATTTAAATATGAAACTGAGTAGATATGCTTTGGATCAATAATGTATGGTACTAGTAGATCTTATACAAATACTTGGGTGTGTTACAAGTATCTAAGATACTTGAAAATTTGATATGATCCATATTTACACTAACGTGTCAAAAATGAGAATTTGATATAGACATGTAGAAATGAAGACCCTTGTGTAAGTAAATTGTTTGTTTGACTTTGGAAATGCTAAATGGCATGTTTGTCATGTTATTTGTATAGGAAATGAAATTGAAATTGAAAGTGAAATCCCTAGACACCAGAAGGAGTTACAAGGTTTAGCATTCCTACAGGCCAAGGTGAGTTACCTACTCACTAATATGCAACCATAAAACATATTAGTGCTTATGTGTAATGTGATTATGTTTGTTGAAACTACTTTTAATTGACTTGTAGTAATTGTGATAAATTGACCATATGTGTCATGAAACGTTGAAAATATAAATATGAAACCACATGGGGTGGTATTTAACTACTTGATAAATGTCTTGTAGTATTGGATGAATGTTATGTGCTAAATGCATAAGTTAAAAGGTGTTATTAAATGTTAATTGATAGTTGACATAGAAAATGATGAAAATCAACATTGTGGCATTGTGTGGAAGTGTATGAATATGAAACCACATGAGGTGGTATTTGGATTGTTGAATCAAATATTGGATGTAACAATCTGAGTTTTGTTGAAATTAGTTAATGTGATGATATAATTGCATAACTAATGAAAGTGGCATTATATGTTTAGAATAACTAACACAGATAATTTGTGACACCCGACAATTTCAGGTAAATTGCAACTCTTACATTCTTTACATTTCACATTCATATTTGTTGCATTTCATTTAATTATGTTTAATTAGATGAGTTGAACACAAACTACTGCGAAACAATAGTTCGTGGAACAATCGAATCGTACATTGCACATTGGTTTTGGAAACCAAGTGTGGCAAACACAAACACTAACACAAAACAATAATTCAGGGAATTATTGAATTGTGCATTTCACGTTGATTATGATTAATCAGGCGTGCAAATATTTCGTAAAACAAAAACACAGACGATCACCGCTAATTCGAGGAATTATGGAAAAACACACGAGTCTCACGAACGTTGGTGAACAAACGATTGAAGGACAATTGAGTCACAAATGACCGAACATTAGTAATCAAGGTCAATCGATGTTAAACGATGAGTTATAAGCGTGAAATCATCGAAAAACGAGTAGAAACGACGAAAAGAGGCTTATTGGGCTTGCCTGGAGGCCCAGGCGCTACGCCCTAGCCCAAACGCCCTTCCTGGGCGATGCGCGCGAGAAGAAAAGGCGCAGCCGGATGAGAACCATCCGCGCGGTACGCCTTAGACCATTAGCCCACCTCAGGCGGTACACCTGACATACACAGATCGCAAAAACTAGATTTACACTCAACCTATCTCATTTTTCATCATTTCATTCTATCTCTTCGGCCATAGCACTCCATCCTCGAACCAACAGCTCTGTATCACCACCATTCCACCAAGAAAACCCCATTTTTGAAGCTTTTGAAGCTTGGGAAGTCATAGGAGCTTGGAAAAAAAGCTTGGAACTCATCATCATCAACACACCACCACTTGAAGCCACTAAGAGCTTATTTCCAGCCACTCTTGGAGCTGCAGATCCTTGATTCAACTCCATTTCAGTTATCTAGAGCATCTAAGGTAGTTTTACTTGCTTATTAATAGTTAGATCGCACATGCAAGGGCTAAAAACCCACATGCATGATGATCCACTCACATGCAACTCCGATCCGCTCACATGCGCGAATTTTTTATGGGTCTAGAGTGTTTATTGATATATTTTGAAGTAGATTGATGATAGAAATCATCTAGGATTGGGTTTTGTTGATTTGATGATGATATTATGCATCTTACTATATTAGGAAACTTTTTAGATGCATGTTGTAGATTTGTGATGATCTAGACATGTTTAGATGTTGTCCAATGCATATTGAAGTGTTTAGAAACAGATTTAGGTATTTGATTTTGTCAAAAACATGGTTTTGTAGAAACTTACTAAATATGGAAACTTTTAAAAATCAAAAGAGGGCTTTTGATGTTTTAAGATGTTTTGATGAACTTTGAGTATTGGAATATGCTTAAAAATGATTTCTAAGCATATTGGAAACTTTGATTTGTGAAAACGAGCTTTTAAACAAGTACTTACTATTTTAGGAAACTTTATTTGGGCAAAACGGCATAAATGGTGATTTATGCGTGTCACACCCCGAGCCGGCGGGATGGATCGACTTCCCCGCTGGGCGGAAGGTTCTCGGGGCGCGATATCGTGAATGATAATCGTGTTGATCAGATTGTTTACATAGCATCAATGTTAAGAATATCTAAAGCACAAATAGCATTTAAATTAGGATTACAAAGTTAAATTACAATATCAATGTTTGATAATTTAACTAAGTAAACCCAACAAAAGAATCAAATGTTTCTATCTTGTATCTGTACAAGATATCAAAAGAGATTCGTATCAACTACAAAAGATGTGCTTTCAAAAGTCTGCTAGGTCCTCTAGTTGGGCTGCCTAGCATGCAATTCCTGAGGCCTTAGTCTATTCCTGTACGTCACCTGAGAAAGCATGTGATAAAACAAGTCAACACAATGGTTGGTGAGTTCATATAGTTTAGTATTTGTAAAATAGCTTTTGCAAACCTTTCCAGTAAAACCTTAACCTCATTAACATCACCTGTATCATGTAACTCGGTATGCTTATATATAGGGCATACCCCTGAGTCGAGCCTACAACCCGCCCAGACGCCGTCCCACCACATACTAAGCTACATAGGACATTGGTGTTAATGATAATTAAGCATTTTACCTACCATCCAATCCCATTCCCGTCATAGTTTTAGCATTTTGTTTATAAGTTTCAGTACGCATACAATAGCATCTGCAAGTCTAGCTTTGTGAGTTACCTTTATGGACAACTGAACACTCTAAGGAATCCAATATCAATCCATATTGGATTTAATTGTGGTTAGCAACATCGGTGTTTTGATTAAGGATTTCTAAGAGGACACAAAGTCAACTAGAGAAATCCAGAATCATCCTAGTCACATATAACATGCATGAGTGGACTATGAGGAATCACTGTATGGCAAGCACTGAGAGACCAACAGTCTGTTCCTCTAGTTCGGACTATGAAGGTCAACCTATGGCAAGCACTGAGAGACCGACGGTCTGTTCCTTCAAGTCCCGACTTTGGTAGACAACCTATGGCAAGCACTGAGAGACCAAAACAGTATGTCCTACCATAGCCAATAGTTTTAGCATACAAGTTTATAGCATTCAAATAGCATAGCGTTTAAGTATCTTGTGCACAAGTACTAGCTTCACAACCGGTAAGGCAAGCACTGAGAGGCCAAACCATTGTTTTAGCATGGCAAGCATATAAAGCATATAAAGTTTTAAGCATTCTGAGCATTTCAAGCATTTAGTATGTATGTATATAGCATTAGCATTAGCATAGAATTATTAGCATTTAGCGTTAGCATTAGCATTAGCCCGTAGCATTAGTATTTAGCATAAACCCGTAGCATTAGCATGTAGCATCAACCCGTAGCATTAGCATTAAGCATTTAGCATTCATCTGTAACATTAGCATTTAGCATAATCCCGTAGTAATAGCATTTAGCATTAACCCATAGCATTAGTGTTTAGCATAATCCCGTAGCATTAGCATGTAGCATTAACCCATAGCATTAGCGTTTAGCATTTAGCATTTAGCATTCATCTGTAGCATTAGCGTGTAGCATTAACCCATAGCATTAGCGTTTAGCATTTAGCATTCATCTGTAGCATTAGCATTTAGCATAAGTCCGTATCATTAGTTTTTAGCATAAACCCATAACATTAGCATTTAGCATAATCCAGTAGCATTAGTAGTTTGAATAAGTTTAAAAGTATAACTGCAACAGTTAAACATTTGTTTAAAAGGTTTAACATGTTTCTCAGTCCCGAAGTAAAAACTCAAAATAGTTTAAAAAGGGACAATGAACTCACCTTGTAGTTGTTGTAGTTGACTTATCCTAGAACAAGAATGCACACGCGCTCTTTGTTGTAATTCGTTGTTGTATTCACGATCCTATATTGATTTCACATTGTTTTCAACTTGTAAGTATGTGTTGTGAAGATTCGTGTATGTGTACGTGTAGGTGTTAGCCCTAAAATTGGCTAGCACTTTTGCGTCTCGGTCATCATTCGGCCTCGTTTGTTTGTTAAAGTTTTTAATATACATAACCCAAATAAGTTTTGTTTACATTCTTTGTAATTTGTTTTATGTTCAACTTAAATCAAAGTCATAATAAGAAAACTTCTAAGTATAAAGTCATGTTTAGGTGTGAAAACTTTGCATGTAATCCTTGTAATGCCTTAAAATGACCATGATTTCTTTAACCTTTTGATAAAAGACCCTTGATGTTATGTACTTGTTTTATAAGGTTTTTCCACCACCTTTGTAGTAATTCATTAGAATTCCCATGTATGTCACCCCTTAAATTTGTGTTATGATCTTGTTTACATTTTGGACCAAGTGGGCCGGACGCTTAACATGGGCCGATTGATTTCGTGGGCTAAGCATATGGGCCGGATTAGTCTAGTTGGGCACCCCCGTAGATCTGGCTACATTGGGCCGAACCACATGCTCTTGGGCCGCAGTGGCTGTGTTGGGCCGTATGGGTTGTATGTGGGCCGATTAGTTTATCCAATTCAGCCTGTTGGGTCTGTTGTGTGTGATTGGGCCTTAACAGTGAGTGTAGCTGCATAAATGGGTCGAACTGCCCCTTGGGCCGATTGTTGTTACTGGGCTCGAAGGAATGTATATGGGCTGAAACAAAATAGCTGAGCCGCATGGTTGCTTTTGTTAGGCCACATCAGTGGGCCTTGGGCCTAGCTACAGCTATTGGGCCGTGTACTGGCCATAACAACAGATCTTGGGCCAAATGTTGGGCTGAAAATAGCTGCTTGTAGGTGGCCGAATGGAGTAGGGTTCTTGGCCAAATGAGGTTCCCAGCCTGATGATCGCGAATGAAGGGGTCGAATGATGATGGCATTGGCCGAATGACATGGCTAGCGAAGGAGAGTGGTCTCACTGAACCGGGATCCCCGAATGAAGCTCCCCCTCGAATGGCTATCTGACGAATGGGAGGCCATCCTCAGTCGGCGAATGGGCCCCTTCGGCCTGATGCCTTTCGGCCGAACCAGCCATTCGATGGCCTGTGGTTCGTGGTCGCCCTAGGTGGTTCCCGTCGAGCATCTAGCCGGGGTTCCATGGTGGTTTTCGGTGAACGTGTGTCAGGACTAGTTTTCAAGGTGTCTTGTTGAAGATGAAAGAGTCTAGAACCGGTCTAGGGTGTTGAGTTAAACAAAGGTTGAAAACCCTAATTTTCGCTACTTTCACAGCCACATACCTCGGATTTCAGTGGAGTTCGGTTTAGATCGGTTGTACTTTCATGTAGTAGAGGTCAAGAGCTTCGATTTGGTCCAAAGATGAGGTGATTTGGTTAAGTATTGAGGGAGATATGGAAGAAAGAAGCTTGAGAATGGTGGTGGGACTCAAAACCGGGATTTAGGGTTTGTGCAGGGAGAAGAAGAAGAAGAAATAAATGAGGGAAATACCCTCATTTAGGGTATTTATACCCCGGAAGGGTTCGGGTTCGTTTTTGTTGCTCGTCTCGCGTATTCGGAACATAACACGCATATTTTACGTGTTTAAATAAAAGAGTTTATTTAAATTAATTATTGATGAGTTTCAAAATTGTAAAACATTAAAATATTTTATTTTCTTAAATTACTATCGTTCGAGTCGTTTTCGTTTCGTCAGAACGCGTCACCTTCGCGTGTATTCGTTCGAATCGTCACCCGAACGAACACGACGATGGTTTTGCTTTCTGACTTTTGTTTTCTACTTTCCAGTCATCATTTTTGAATGTTAAGCTTTCAGATTTATTCGTACAGATCGTCACCTCTACGAATAATTCGTCAGTTCAGCATTCTGCAACAACAACTGTTATAGTTTTGTTTTGTTTAACCTCGCGTACGTTTATACATACTAGCACAATGACAAACATCCGTGTGTGTTCAGCGTTGTCTAACGTGTTTCTAACCGTTAAACTGTAAAGTTTAATTCAGATTACAGAAACAATAGCATAATAGTTTACTGTTAATCATCATGTAGTTAATAGCATATCAATAGTTTGCGTCGTTTGTATCTGAGTTACTGTGCATTTACTGTACAGATCACTGTTCCGGCACGTGTCCGGCACTAATGTTACAATGCGCAAACGGCATGTTTTAAGGGTTTAAACGTGTTTTATAAACATATTAGAAGCTTTAACTTTGTAAAACGGGATTTCATAACCACACTTTCCTAAAACGGAAACTTTCTAAAAAATGGTAACTTGTACGATTAGAGTCATAGGATACATGTAAGTGTCCTACTCGTACTATGACACATTGGGCGGTCATAACACAACAATCGTGTCACCAACGATTCGTCGAGTCTTACTAGTCAACACGCACACACTCGGTTGAGCACACCGACACTTGGAGTTGATGGGATACAACACACCACAAAACACATACTCACACCTATATGGTTATAGGTGCCTACTAGCAGGATTGCTAGCATTTGCAGACGCGAACACGTACACCGGGACTGCTATAACAAGTGAGTTCACGACCCCTTTTACTTTTTCTACCTTTGGGGGAGAAAACATTGCATGATAAACTGTTTTATGATCAACAACTCATTTTACTTTACATATGGACATGCTTTATCACTATATGTATATGTGTGGACCACATCACAACTAAAAGTCCTCGCGATACTCCACGGACCGTTAGTAGCGCGTAGCGCCTAGCGTGGTAATCTTGAATAGTACTATTTGGGCCTGACAAGCCCCACCCATCGCGCCTGGGAGGCCAACCCGACTGGAGGTCGGAATGGGTGCAATATTGACCAACACTTTGACATTGTCTTGTGATGGACATGGCGGGAGGCACAACTGTCAGCTTCGGTACGACCCCGCATATAATATAACTGTATTGACTAGCTATCAATCGATACTGCATTGTAATGATATGTAAATAGCAACTTTTACTTTAAACATTGGATGTTTACTGCTTATGATAAACATGTGCTCTCACCAACCTTTGTGTAGACCCTTTTACTCGCATGTTTTCTCAGGTAACTAAGGCACACACTCAGGGATAGGATGCTAAGCTGGAGTCTCATGCATCTACATAATGCCTTAGGCTTGAGAACATTATCAATTTGTTTTGTTGTGTATTGTTAAACAATTTAATTTGCTTCCGCACTATTACTCTGAAATGTTTTTGAAAACTATTTTAGTTAACGCTTTCGCTATTTATGAATGTTAATCTGTTTTGATGACCTACAATTATTTCCGCAACTCTGATTTTACAAACTGATTTATCCAAGTAATTGGAAGTACGTACACAACCAGACATGTAGGTCTCGCAAGTTGTGTGACCGGAGACTGCGATCCTGCAAGATCAGCCAGCCGTCGTGCCCCCGTCCAGGACGGGAGGGCCGGGGTGCTACAGATTGGTATCAGAGCCTCTGGTTATTGCGAATTAGGTTTGCATTTAGTGAACTTAGTCTATAACTACTAGTCTCCACACGACACTTAGTGCTTAGTATTGTGACACTTGCACACATGTTACATCTTTTATGCATTACGTTCATCACCGCACGTGACTACCCATGACGGGGAGGAGCTGATAGCTCTACATGCTTCCTTTACAGTACCTACTGCACATACTACATTAGTCATTAGACAAACACTAACACTTATTCTCGCTATGAAGATTATGGCTGGAAGACGTGGAGGACGCAGGAATGCGGGTGGACGTGGAAACATCAACCAGACACAAGCTGAATTGAACACACTCATCAATGAACGAGTTCAAGAGGTACTTGCTGCACGGGAAGCTGCCCGTAATCAAAACCCACTGAACCAAGGTGATGAGTCTTGTTTCATATTCACCTTGCATCACAATCACTCGTTTCCAATTTAACACGTTTGCCGATACTAAATCCAACTCTATTCTTGCGTATTTCAGGAGCAAATCCTAACCCACCCCTATGCACATTCAAAATGTTCCTGGATTGCAAACCCCACTCATTCAGCGGCACTGAGGGAGCCGTTGGACTATTAGCTGGATAGAGAAAGCAAAGTCGGTCTTCGCCATGAGCAATTGCAGGAACGAGGACAGGGTCAAGTTCGCTGCTGGAACATTTGATGGAGCTCCTCACTTGGTGGAATTCCAACGTCCAGAATCTAGGGCTGGATGCAGCCAACGCCCTACCTTGGGATGCCTTCAAGAGGATGTTGAACAACGAATACTGTCCTCGCGGTGAAGTGCAGAAGCTGGAAACTGAATTCTGGAACCATAAGATGATTGGTTCCGAAGTTGAGGCATACACTGCCCGATCGTATGAGTTGGCACACTTGTGCCTGGAAATGGCAACCCCACCATTCAAACACATAGAGAAGTATATTGATGGACTGCCACCTTAAATTCAAGGCATGGTACTCTCTGCTGACCCCATCACCATGCAACAAGCTGTGCGATTGACCCACAAGCTCACTGACTTGGCAGTTGCACAGGGACTCTTACCACCTCATGGTGCTGTAACCACAACCACTGACAACAAGCGCAAATGGGATAACACCCAGAGTAAAGCTTCCACTCTCCAACCACCACCACAGCAACGTAAGCTTGGGTCATCTCAAGCTTACGCACCACCCATCCCAACCAGCCAAAACCCCGGAACCTATGCAGGCAAACACCCCAAGTGCAACAAATGCAACCTACACCATGTTTTGGGACAATGTGACTCTATCCGATGCCAACGGTGTGGGAAAGGTGGACACCTTGCCAAAGACTGTAGGGGTGAGCTGCTTGCAAAGACCCCACAGCCACAACAACAACAACAACTTGAAGCACCGAAGGGCTGTTTCGAATGTGGGAAACCAGGGCACTTCAAGAGGGATTGCCCACATCTGAAGAACAACAACGGTCCGAAGGGACGAACCTTCGTGATCGGGGCAAAGGAGGCCAGAAAATATCCCAACCTTGCAACTGGTACGTATCTCTTAAACGATAATTATGCATCTGTGTTGCTTGATACTGGAGCTGAAAAAAGTTTTATATCTAAGGATTTTGGTGAGATACTTGCCATTACCCCAACACCCTTAGAGGTCGAATATATAGTAGAGCTAGCTGATGGTAAATTGATTGTGACTAAGCCCATTCTTAAAGAATGCGCCTTAGAGCTAGCAGGCCATAAATTTAAGATCGACCTTATGCTAGTCACACTAGGCAGTTTTAATGTCGTAGTGGGCATGGATTGGTTGTCTGAAAACCAGGCTGAAATCATTTGCCACGACAAGGTTGTGCGCATACCTCTCCCTGGCTGAGAAACTCTAGACGTCAAAGGCGAAAGGAGTGACACTCCTCTGAACATCATCTCGTGCATGAAAGCTCACAAATGTTTACGAAAGGGATACACAGCCATTCTGGCGCTTATCACCGACAAGACCGAAGAGGAGAAAAGAATAGAAGACATCCCAGTCGTATGCAACTATCCCGACGTATTTCCTGAGGATCTACCAGGACTTCCACCGCCTCGACAAGTGGAATTCCGCATAGACCTCGTGCCGGGAGCAGCACCAATCGCACGAGCACCTTATCGGCTTGCACCTTTCGAGATGCAGGAACTGTCCAATCAACTCCAGGAGCTGTTGGACAAGGGTTTCATTAAACCAAGCTTCTCACCGTGGGGAGCTCCGGTCTTGTTCGTAAAGAAGAAGTATGGCACGTTTCAGATGTGCATCGACTACCGTGAGCTAAACAAAGTAACAATCAAGAACCGTTACCCCTTACCTCGCATCGATGATCTGTTCGATCAACTGCAAGGATCAAGTTATTACTCTAAAATCGATTGCGATCTGGGTACCATCAACTAAGGATTCAAGAGGAAGATATCCCAAAAACAGCTTTTCGCACTCGGTATGGCCATTATGAGTTTCTGGTCATGCCATTTGGGCTGACAAACGTACCCGCAGTATTCATGGATCTCATGAATAGAGTCTGCAAACCTTACCTGGATAAGTTTATCATTGTCTTTATAGATGATATTCTCATCTACTCTAAAACCCAAGAAGAACACAAAGAGCATCTCCAATTGGCACTTGAACTGCTGCGACAAGATAAGTTGTACGCTAAACTCTCAAAGTGCGACTTCTGGATTCGAAAAGTCCAATTCTTAGGTCACGTTGTGAATGAACAAGGGATTCATGTGGATAAATCTAAGGTAGAGGCGATCAAGAACTGGGAAGCACCAAAGACCCCAACTGAGGTGCGACAATTCCTAGGCTTGGCAGGCTATTATCAAAGATTTATTGAAGGATTTTCAAAGATAGCCCAACCACTTACAGCTTTAACTCATAAGGACAAGAAATACCTCTGGACTGACAAACAAGAAGCTGCATTTCAACTTCTCAAACAGAAAATCTTATCTCTCCTGATGGAACGGATGACTTCGTAGTATATTGCGATGCCTCGATACAAGGTCTTGGTTGTGTGCTGATGCAGTGAGAGAAGGTGATCACATATGCTTCTCGACAACTGAAAGTCCACGAGAAGAACTACACCACCCACCACTTGGAACTTGGAGCCGTGTATTTGCACTCAAGATCTGGAGACACTACCTGTATGGTACAAAGTGTACGATATACACTGATCACAAGAGTCTCCAACACATATTCGAGCAAAAGGAACTGAACATGCGACAACGTCGCTGGCTCGAACTCCTAAATGACTATGAGTGTGCTATCAAGTATCACCCAGGGAAGGCCAATGTAGTGGCCGATGCCCTAAGCCGGAAGAATACCTCGAAACCTAATAGGGTACGAGCTTTACAACTCACCATCCATCCCAATCTCCCTGAACAGATATGCAGTGCCCAGGTGGAGGCACTTAAAGCAGAAAATCTAGCGGCAGAATCACTGTAGGGAATGGAGCAACAACTTGAAGTAAAAGCCGATGGATTACATTATTTCATGGAACGCGCCTGGGTTCCACATCACGGAAACTTACGAGACCTTGTGATGGACGAGGCTCACAAATTCCGATATTCCATTCACCCTGGGTCTGATAAGATGTATCATGATCTAAAGGTACCTTACTGGTGGTCACACATGAAAGCCGACATTGCCACCTACGTAGGCAAATGCTTGACTTGTGCCAAAGTCAAGGTCGAGTACCAGAAACCCTCTGGATTTTTCACACAACTTGAAATCCCCATGTGGAAGTGGGAACAAATATCCGTGGATTTCATTACCAAATTACCCCGTACTCCTTGTGGATGTGACACTATCTGGGTAATTGTTGATAGACTGACTAAGTCAGCACATTTCCTTGCGATCAAGGAAAATGATAAAATGGAGAAGCTAGCCAGAATCTATGTCAAGGAAGTAGTCTCGCGTCATGGAGTGCCAATCTCCGTCATTTCAGATCGAGACGCCAGATTCACTTCTAACTTCTGGAAATCATTGCAAAGGTCGCTTGGCACACGGTTGGATATGAGTACATCATACCACCCACAAACTGATGGCCAGAGTGAACGCACGATACAAACCCTTGAAGATATGCTACGAGCATGCGTAGTGGATTTCAGAAATAGCTGGGAAACTCACCTACCATTGGTGGAGTTCTCTTACAACAACAGCTACCACACCAGCATCACGGCAACGCCTTTTGAGGCACTCTATGGCAGGAAATGCCGATCACCCATCCGCTGGGCGGAAGTGGGCGACAGTCAGCTCACTGGCCCGGAACTTGTACATGAAACAACGGAGAAAATCGTACAGATTAGAAACCGCATGGCAGCAGCTCGTGATCGTCAAAAGAGCTATGCCGACAAACGCCGAAAGCCCCTAGAATTTCAGGTAGGAGATAAAGTCCTTCTGAAAGTTTCACCCTGGAAAGGCGTCATTCGTTTTGGTAAACGAGGCAAACTGAACCCACGGTATATTGGACCTTTCGAGATCCTGAAGAGGATTGGTCCAGTGGCATACCAACTCAACTTACCAGCCGAACTCGACGGAGTTCACAACGTATTTCATGTCTCGAACCTGAAGAAATGTTTATCAGATGAGACACTTGTAGTTCCAGTGGATGAGATCCAGGTGGATGAACAACTACGGTTCTAGGAAGAGCCGGTAGAGATCATGGACCGTGAGGTCAAACAACTCAAGCAGAGTAAGATTCCAATTGTCAAGGTCCGATGGAACTCGAAACGCGGACCTGAATTCACATGGGAGCGTGAAGATCCGATGATGCGCAAGTATCCCCATCTCTTCAAACACACAACATCGAACGCCGACAATAGGAAATAAATTTTGGGACGAAATTCCTTTCAACAAGGGGATGATGTGACAACCGGAAAATTTTTGCTTCTCAAACACTACCAACAACAACCAAATTTCGGGACGAAATTTCTTTCAACAAGGGGATGATGTGACACCCGGCAATTTCAGGTAAATTGCAACTCTTACATTCTTTACATTTCACATTCATATTTGTTGCATTTCATTTAATTATGTTTAATTAGATGAGTTGAACACAAACTACTGCGAAACAATAGTTCGTGGAACTATTGAATCGTACATTGCACATTGGTTTTGGAAACCAAGTGTGGCAAACACAAACACTAACACAAAACAATAATTCAGGGAATTATTGAATTGTGCATTTCACGTTGATTTTGATTAATCAACCGTGCAAATATTTCGTAAAACACAAACACAGACGATCACCGATAATTCGAGGAATTATGGAAACACACACGAGTCTCACGAACGTTGGTGAACAAATGATTGAAGGACAATTGAGTCACAAATGACCGAACATTAGTAATCAAGGTCAATCGATGTTAAACGATGAGTTATAAGCGTGACATCATCGAAAAACGAGTCGAAACGACGAAAAGAGGCTTATTGGGCTTGCCTGGAGGCCCAGGCGCTACGCCCTAGCCAAACGCCCTTCCTGGGCGATGCACGCGAGAAGAAAAGGCGCAGCCGGATGAGAACCATCCGCGCGGTACGCCTGAGACCATTATCCCACCTCAGGCGGTACACCTGACATACACAGATCGCAAAAACTAGATTTACACTCAACCTATCTCATTTTTCATCATTTCATTCTATCTCTTCGGCCATAGCACTCCATCCTCAAACCAACAGCTCTGTATCACCACCATTCCACCAAGAAAACCCCATTTTTGAAGCTTTTGAAGCTTGGGAAGCCATAGGAGCTTGGAAGAAAAGCTTGGAACTCATCATCATCAACACACCACAACTTGAAGCCACTAAGAGCTTATTTCCAGCCACTCTTGGAGCTGCAGATCCTTGATTCAACTCCATTTCAGTTATCTAGAGCATCTAAGGTAGTTTTACTTGCTTATTAATAGTTAGATCGCACATGCAAGGGCTAAAAACCCACATGCATGAAGATCCACTCACATGCAACTCCGATCCGCTCACATGCACGAATTTTTTATGGGTCTAGAGTGTTTATTGATATATTTTGAAGTAGATTGATGATAGAAATCATCTAGGATTGGGTTTTGTTGATTTGATGATGATATTATGCATCTTACTATATTAGGAAACTTTTTAGATGCATGTTGTAGATTTGTGATGATCTAGACATGTTTAGATGTTGTCCAATTCATATTGAAGTGTTTAGAAACACATTTAGGTGTTTGATTTTGTCAAAAACATGGTTTTGTAGAAACTTACTAAATATGGAAACTTTTAAAAATCAAAAGAGGGCTTTTGATGTTTTAAGATGTTTTGATGAACTTTGAGTATTGGAATATGCTTAAAAATGATTTCTAAGCATATTGGAAACTTTGATTTGTGAAAACGAGCTTTTAAACAAGTACTTACTATTTTAGGAAACTTTATTTGGGCAATACAGCATAAATGGTGATTTATGCCTAAACGGCATGTTTTAAGGGTTTAAACGTGTTTTATAAACATATTAGAAGCTTTAACTTTATAAAACGGGATTTCATAACCACACTTTCCTGAAACGGAAACTTTCTAAAAAATGGTAACTTGTACGATTAGAGTCATAGGATACATGTAAGTGTCCTACTCGTACTTATGACACATTGGGCGGTCATAACACAACAATCGTGTCACCAACGATTCGTCGAGTCTCACTAGTCAACACGCACACACTCGGTTGAGCACACCGACACTTGGAGTTGATGGGATACAACACACCACAAAACAGATACTCACACCTATATGGTTATAGGTGCCTACTAGCAGGATTGCTAGCATTTGCAGACGCGAACACGTACACGTACACCGGGACTGCTATAACAGGTGAGTTCACGGCCCCTTTTTACTTTTTCTACCTTTGGGGGAGAAAACATTGCATGATAAACTGTTTTATGATCAACAACTCATTTTACTTTACATATGGACATGCTTTATCACTATATGTATATGTGTGGACCACATCACAACTAAAAGTCCTCGCGATACTCCACGGACCGTTAGTAGCGCGTAGCGCCTAGCGTGGTAATCTTGAATAGTACTATTTGGGCCTGACAAGCCCCACCCATCGCGCCTGGGAGGCCAACCCGACTGGAGGTCGGAATGGGTGCAATATTGACCAACACTTTGACATTGTCTTGTGATGGACATGGCGGGAGGCACAACTGTCAGCTTCGGTACAACCCCGCATATAATATAACTGTATTGACTAGCTATCAATCGATACTGCATTGTAATGATATGTAAATAGCAACTTTTACTTTAAACATTGGATGTTTACTGCTTATGATAAACCTGTGCTCTCACCAACCTTTGTGTAGACCCTTTTACTCGCATGTTTTCTCAGGTAACTAAGGCGCACACTCAGGGATAGGATGCTAAGCTGGAGTCTCATGCATCTACATAATGCCTTAGGCTTGAGAACATTATCAATTTGTTTTGTTGTGTATTGTTAAACAATTTAATTTGCTTCCGCACTATTACTCTGAAATGTTTTTGAAAACTGTTTTAGTTAACGCTTCCGCTATTTATGAATGTTAATCTGTTTTGATAACCTACACTTATTTCCGCAACTCTGATTTTACAAACTGATTTATCCAAGTAATTGGAAGTATGTACACAACCAGGCATGTAGGTTTCGCAAGTTGTGTGACCGGAGACTGCGATCCTGCAAGATCAGCCAGCCGTTGTGCCCCCGTCCGGGACGGGAGGGCCGGGGTGCGACATAATTGGAGACGATTCACATTCGTGTGAAACTAATGTAAGACCATGATATATGACATTTAGGTGATAAGCCACATTCATGTAGAGGAACATGTAAGTCCATAATGAAATGGCGTTGATGTTTTTCATGTAAGTCCATAATGAAATGGCGTTGGAATTACCATGTAAGACCATTGGTGTGTGGCATTGGGTTTGTCATGTAAGTCCATAATGAAATGGCGTTGGTGTTTGTCATGTAAGTCCACATTGTTGTGGCATTGGGGATAATCCACGTATGGGTGAGTTTAAAAGATAAGTTAATTAAAATGGGTGTTGACCTGTTAGCGAAAAATTAGCTTGACAGAATGATTATACAATTGTTTGATTTGAATATTGGCTAAAGAAATTGTAGTGACTGTTCAAACGAATGATTAGTTGCATGAGACTTGAATTGATAAACTAAGGCTTGGGTGAGATAACCCATAGCCTAATGTTTGTTCAAAAAATTTGATAACCAATTGTTTGATAATGTAATTTGGTTGATAAAAGGATGATAAGTCACCACGAATGGTTTGGGACTTAGTTAGCTTCCATGTTGCGTCATGGAGCGGAAATTGGATTGGGTAAAAATGGACCTATTAGTGATTGTTTTGGAAATCAATTGTGATTGATTTCTTTAAAAATAATGAAATTATGATAATAGATATGGTTAGAAATGTGATATATTAAGTTTTGAACGTATCTTAACACCCCGGAATGTTTAGAAATGGTTTTGGGTGATTAAAACTCAAAAAAGTTGAAAAATTGTTGTAGGGGGCGTACTGTACGCCGGCCACAATATGGTACGCTGAAAGGCTTCTGTTGTACGCTGATGGTATGGCGTATGGTACGCCGGGGCTGGACTACCATACGCCAGGCTGGGTAAAATTTCTGGATTTCGATTTTCGTGATGAATTTGATTCCGGGGGTCAAAGGGGTTAACTCACTTAGTTCTTATGAACTAACACTTGATTAATTGTGGTGTTTTCATGTCAAAAGTAGGCTCGGCTACGATTCGAAGGGATAAGACGGTTAATGGGGATCGAACCAAGCTTTCATAAAGTTTAAGTAAACGGGTTGTAAAGTTTAAAACTACGCTTTTAACATATTTGACAGGTTTTGTAAATGATGAACACGTTTAGTTAGTCATGTTAATGCGTTAACTAATTTTGAGGTGAATTGTAAAGGTTTTCAACTTGAAAAAAAATGTGGGACCTCTTTTGAAATTCCGCAATCTTGTTAAAAGTTATATTTTGAGAATCTGGGTTTCACACACTACTGCGTCACCTAACTTGATTAATCATTAATATTATTATCTTGATTACCATGTTAATCCAATAACACTAAAATAGTTGATAACACTAAAATTGCCAACATTCATCCCTCATTTTAGTGATATCCGTGATTAACTTGAATATCTCTTACGCAAACACAAACTTATGCATAAATGAAAATGTCCTATGGATTGAATTTTTATCTTAGTATATTACACGTTACAAATATTAAAATATCGGTTGTCACTAAGGATTGAACCCTTGCTATACATTTAAATACATGTCGGTAACATACTCATAAGTTTACAAATTCAAATTACTTGACACATGTTTTACCAGCCTGTGTCCTAATCCTTTAAAGAATATATCAAAGCTCAAGTCCAAAGCTTCTTGAAGCAGCTAAAACTTCATATTCTTATAGGTAGTTCATTACTCTTGCACATGCACTGAAATTTATCAATAAACTATTAAGAAATTAAGTTCAACCTTCTTTATCTTGCAGTCTGAACACATACCTTGGTATGATTATGCTAATGTGTTCCAATATCTTCATGACAAGCTTGCCACATTGAATTCAAGATCTAACATTGTATTAGATGTGAATTGGGTGTCTTGACATGAGATATTAATTAGACTTCAAACCCATCCCTATAGGTGATTTGTTCACGAGATCTCTTCCTAACCCTTTAGTTAGATGATCAGCTATATTGAGCTCTGATCTTACAAATTAAACAGATATCACTCCATTTATGATTAAGTTTCTAATCATGCTATGCCTGACACCTAAGTGTCTAGACTTCCCATTGTACATGTGACTATATGCCTTCGCTAAGGTAGCTGCACTACCACGTCTTATAGAGATTGGTGATATCGGTTTTGACCATAATGGAATCTCAAAGATCAGACTTCTTAACCATTCAGCCTCTTTACCAGCTGCTGCTAAAGCTACAAACCCATATTCCATAATTGAGTTAGTGATGCAAGTTTGTTTTTTAGATGCCTAGGAAATAGCACCACCACCAAGTAAGAACACTCATCCACTTGTAGAAGAATGATCTTCCATATTTTTTATCCAACTTGCATCAGAGTATCCTTTTAAGACGGAAGGAGATCCTGAATAAAATAAACCATAGTTCATGGTTCCTTTCAAGTACTTAAATAGCCTATTCACAGCTTGCCAATGTTGTGTGTTTGGATTACTAGTAAACATGCTCAGTTTTTCCACAGCATAGGGTATGTCTGGCCTTGTACTTATCATAGCATACATCAAGCATCCGATTGCATTGGAATACTCCAAATGTGAAATAGAAATGACTTGATTAAGCAGGAGTCTAATGTTAGGATTTGTAGGGATACTAATTGGAGAAAAATTAAAGTGATTGAAACTTCTTCAATACTTTCTCAATATAATGAGACCAAGTAATGGTTATGCCATTGTTACTCCGTTTAATCCTTATTCCAAGGATCACATCTGCCTCCCCCATATCCTTCATATCAAAAGTAGAAGATAACAACTTCTTTGTCATATCAATCTTATCTTGGTCAATACCAAAGATCAACATATCATCTACATATAAACAAATAATGACTCCTTTACTATGTCACACCCCCAAATTTCAACTAACGGAATCATACCGTTTAGGGCGTGACAAACCAGGATCTCAGTCATTAGACACAGTGAAAGACCTCTATATGATTTTCAAACATAAATTTGGTCCAAATTGTAAAATCAAAGTTTTAACGTTTGTGGAAGCGTTTGAAAAATCAATAACAAAACATAACAGTTTGCGAAATGTAAATTACAAGTTCAAAGTCTTAAATAATCAAATCCAAAACACTTGAATTAAAATATATGCATGACACTCAACATCCTAGTCCCTGCTCTTCCTTACTTGTGCTTTAGTGTCCTGAGAAAACATGTAAACAGAGTCAACACAAAGGTTAGTGCACACACGGGTTTGAATAATCATAAATATTTGAACAACTTGTTTGAAATGAAATGTTTGCAGATAACATAATCACACATTGCATAGTCATGATAGCTAGTCATTGTACTATTTACATAAGCGGTCGACACCGAAGTTGACTGTTAGAGTGTAATTTGCCTTTCCACTATTGTCTAGCACAAACAATAGTAATGTTTGAATTGGCTAGTTAAACACTTGCGTAGATTAACTTCTACTAAGTTAATCATATAGAGGTCCAAATCTTGTTTGTGCTAACATACGTGTTAACACACGTATATTAGATTGTGTGAAACGTACATGCGAAAGCATGCACGATTTTAAATTCGTTTGTTTAAATCGTATAAACGTATACGATTAAACTTAAACACACGTAAATATACGCGATCGTGTTTTCGAGTCCAAATGTAAATTTTATTATTTTATTTTGTCCAGGGTTCCATTACGGTTCCAACGCAATTTGAACAGGTCAAATCGGAGTTAGAACGAAGAAGTTATGGTTCAAAAACCAAAAATGGTTTTAATTTCAAAAACCGGTAGAGGGCAGTTTCGAACCCATGACCTCCCGAACCAAACACACACACGCTACCAGTCTCGCCCGCTAGGGTATCGCATTAGAACTCCCACATAAATTCTTTTAACCTTCAAACCCCATGTTTCCCTTTGTTACCCAATCCGAACCTAATTGTAACCGACATCATAGGGTTTTTTCTCTGATTACCCAAAAGAATTCAAGGATAGGTTTAATTTGATTATTAGTTATCAAGAATTTACAATACGTGCCTTATATGCTTCGAATGTGATTACTAAAACCCACAATTTAAATTAGTTAAATTCGATTATGTTAAACTATAACTTCATGAGGTTTACATTAAACAGGGCATTTCGAAACATTCTGTTCCATTTTATTTGAATAACAAATTCGTTTAGGTCGAAATCCCCAAAACTTTTTATCACATGAACCCTAACTATCAAATCTGTGCAATTCATTGTAATTTTCTGAAATTGATACATGGTTTTCGATATACAATGAATTACGAAACTATCTTTGTTGTTTAATTTGATTTTAAAAACCCTTTGCATCAAAACCTCCAAATCGTTTGTGAATAAGAACCCTAGAACCAGAATTCCTTTAACTCGTTGTTGTTATTTAAAACTAACAGAGGGTTTTCATTTAGAATGTTATTGCAAAACTGTGAGTATGATTTGATTTGGTTTTTGAATTCATTTGAGTAAAAACCCCCAAATCCTCTTGACCGAAGAACCCTAGAATTCGAACTCGTTCAATTCATTATTCTCAGGTTCGATTTGTTAGGGATTTGCTTAGACATGTTAAGACGAACATGTAGGTGTTGCTAATTACCTGTATTGCCTTCGAATGGATGTAAGTCGACTTGAAGCTTGAGTTTGGCCACTCCCCGATCGAATTCTTCTGCTCGAACTTCTTGGAATCGTATTGTTGAGTGTAATAGTCTCTAAGGGTGCCGATTGAGGCCACGGAGGGTTTAATTCGACTGATTTACTACAAATTATACGGATTTTAATTCAAACGGTTCCGCTTTCATCTTTTGGTTATCTTTTGGTTTAATTCGACCATAATGTTTGTAATAAACACTGAATTGATGATGGTAATCATCAATGTGACTGTTATGAATGATTTAATTCGTCTATAACTTGTGTTAGGAGCCAATTTCGATTGTTACTTAGATTTTTGCCGAATTTTGACTTCAAAAGTCAAAACTTTGTATTTTAACCTAATTACCAACTTTATCCTTGTAATTGTGGTGTAACTTGTTTTGTTCAATTCTAACCCTTGTAGTTTGTTTTTGTTCAATTTCGTATCATTTCGGTTAGTCTTGGGTTAACGATGTTAACTCGAAATCGTCGGATTGTCACATCATCCCCTTGTTGAAGGAATTTTCATCCCGAAAATTGTTAAATGTTAAAAGTGGTTAGGATACTACTTATGAGTTCAATGTATACGTGTTCGTGCGATATTTGATCATTTTGTGTACTTGTGTATTCTCACACATAAGTGTTATCGTTCTAAGTTCAATGTTTGCAACATCACACCTAAGTGTGATCGTTCTATGTGAATGTTTGCGTGCACACCAATTAGTGCACCTAACCGTGAATGTTCGTGTTTGATCATACTGTACTATGTAACCTTGCACATAGTGAATGTTTGCAACTAATCATGTTTGTACTACCATGCAATGTAACACATTAAATGTAGCACATAAAATGTAATGTAGCAGAAATATTTGCAACAAAGCCAATTTTATAAAATGTTTGTGCTTGGAGTTTGAAATCTGAAGTGTTGAAGTGTGAAGTATCACATTACTAGAAGGATCAAATCTACTGTAGATCACATTATCAAATTTTTGATGCCATTGTTTAGAAGCTTGTTTCAAACCATACAATGATTTGGTAAGTTTACACGCCTTGTTTTCTTGTCTAAGTAATGTAAAACCCTTAGGTTTTTTCATGTATACCTCTTCATCCAATTCACCATTTAAGAATGTCGTTTTCACATCCATTTGATGAATTAATAATCTGTGAATTGAAGCAGGAGCTATAAGAAGTCTTATAGTGGAAATCCTTGCAACAGGAGTATACGTATCAAAGAAATCTATGCCTTCCTTTTGTCTAAAGCCTTGAATAACCAATCTAGCTTTAAATTTATCTATGCTCCCATCAACTTTCATCTTTCTTTTAAAGATCCATTTGCAGCCCAATAGTTTGCAACCAAGAGGCAAATCTGTTAATTTCCATATATTATTATGCATGATAGAGTCCATCTGATCTTGAATGGCCTCTTTCTAGAAAGCCACATCTCTAGAACCATTGCCTCATTATATGTCTTTAGATCCTATTCAATATTAAAGCAATATTGATATTGATATTCAACCACATTCCTGGTTCCTTCCACTAAATAAAGATAAAAGTCAAGGCCAAAAGACATTGTTTTTCTGGCTCTATTACTTTTCCTAGGTTCAGCAGGAACAACTGCACTATCATTTCTTTCTAATGATACATTCTCAACAAGATTATAAATTCCACTTTAAGAATTTTGAATGGCATCCTTAGGTCTAGACAAAGAAGTAAACCTATCTTCATCGAAGATATCATCCCTAGACTCTATGATAGTGTTTATGGAAACATAGTCATTAGGTTCTAATACATAGATCCTATAAGCTTTAGATTTTCAGCATAGCGTATGAAAATACAGCCTATTCCTCTTTCACCTATTCTTAGGCTCAGTAAGACGTACACCAGCCCTACAACCCCAAACTTTTAAATAGTTTAGATTTTGAGGGTTTTTTTTTCTATAACTCATAAGGAGTCATCTTATTCTTTTTATTTGGAGTTCTGTTCAATAGATAACACGCAGTTAACATAGCTTCTCCCCAAAATCCATCATTCAAACCTGAATAAGATAACAAAGAATTGACCATTTCCTTCAAGGTTCTATTCTTTCTTTCAGCCACACCATTCTATTGTGGAGTGTATAGTTTTGTGGTTTGATGTATTATTCCAGTAGATTGAAAGCATACTGGATCATAATACTCCCCTCCCCAATCAGTTCGAAGAGTCTCAATCTGATCACCATGAACCAATTCAGTTTCTTGTTTGTAAACCTTGAATTTCTCAAGTGCTTCATATTTAGAATGAACAATATATATTGTCACACCCCGAGTCGGTAGACTGGATCGACTTTCCCGTCGGGCGAAAGGTTCTCGGGGGGTGATATCGTGTGATAATCAAAATGATCAAATTGTTTACATGGCACATGATGTATAAATGAGAAATGCTAACATGACATTGATACAGAATTACAAAGTTAAATTACATTGCTATGTTCATAATTTAACTAAGTAATTCTACTCAAAAAGAATCATTGAGTTTTCTATCTAGTATCTACACAAAATTTACAAAAGATGATTCAAAGTTTTGTCATTCAAAATATGCACGACTCAAAATGAAGCTAGGTCTTCTAAAAGTCCACTAGCTTAAGTTCTGAATGCTTGGTGAGTTCATTTAAACAAAGTCAACACTAGATTGGTGAGTTCATAAGTTTAGTAATTGAAAACACTTGATTTATTGTCATTCACAATCACAATTGTCATACATAAGTCTCATTGATTATTGTTTATGTTGTCTCACACAATTTCCTCTCCATAGTTATATTTACAAGTAATATTTCGTCCCATCAAGTATGCTTATATATAGGGCATACGTAGGGGGAACAAGCCCCCAGCCGACATCCCACCACATACTTAACAGAATTCAATACAACTTGTAATACAACAATAGATACCCATTTCTATCTCACATGTGTCCAACCCATTTGATATTTACCCATGTTATGTGTTTATCCCACCATGGTATTATATGTATGATATAGCATTGATTTGAAGGAGCTCAATTACCATGACTGAAGTTATGGTGATCCATCGTTGTTTTAGGGAATATAGATTAGTTAAATCTTATCCTTATTTGTGTTCTCTCAATTGTAAAGTTAGCTGTAATTCACTTCTATTACTAGGAGTGACAATTCACTAAATGTTGTTGTTCACGTTCTTGAATGTATAGAGTCCAAATGGGATCCATTGTGGTCCTCATGTAATCAGACCACAATGCATCCAATTCACCTCTATCCCATTTGTATCACAGTGCCTTCAACGAATCTATTACCAGTAATATGACATGACAGAAATTAATTTCTCAGTCTACCAGTCAATAGAATCGAAGGAATAATTACCATTAGTTTCTGTAGATTAATATCACCATGTGTCGTTTACCAAACCTGACTGATGCCACCTTGTTACCAGTCATACGATACCGTGTAACAACCGGTTTTCAATAATGAAACGTATTTGAAATAATCGTTAATTGAACGATTGTGGTTGTTGTAATTTGAAAATATGTGAGAAATCATGAACATGGGAGAAAACCGTGCACGAAATGGAGTTACGGATTGTCCGGAATCGCGAAACAAAGAAAATTTCAAAGATATTGTGTTTTGGGACTCTTCGCGGTACGCGAAGATGATTCTAAGGTTACTTCGCAGTACGCGAAGGACCAAAAATATCTGAGACTCCGAATTTCTTCGTGGTACGCAAAGAGCTTTTGAGCCCTCCTTCGCGGTACGCAATGAGTGAGGCGGTGTAGAAACTCCTCAAGTTCATCAGATTTCAAGCAGAAAGTTTATAACTTTCTTCCATACGAGTTCTAAACACCCACATACGAAATTTTGAGTTTCAAACTCATAATTGAAGCCAGCTAAACATCCGGATCGAGCTAGGATTCGATTCTACAACATCTGATCGTCGTTTTCATCCGAGAACTTCGTTCAAAAGGGTAACGATTTGATCTCTCCTACTAGTTTAATATTGTGTGGACTAAATTCAGTTTTTGAATGTATTACTATGATTTTGGGTATTGATTATTGCCTAGTTGATAACTAGGGGTTGTTAGAAACGAATAACTTGATATTTTGATGGTGAAATCTTCATTTTAAAGCCGGTATAATGTCCGGTTGTTATGAAACCCATATCATGGTGTGATAACTAGTAGGAATGGGTAGATTACGGTTTTAAATGACATATGGATTATGATCCATGGGTTAAATGATGATTTTGATGAATTGATGTTAAAATTATTAATAGTTATGATCATAAATGAATTTTTGAATAATAGAAATTATTAAAGATCGTAACTAATATAATGAACATCAATTAGTTAATAAAATGCCTAAGAGAGGCAGGTAATATGATTGATTGCAGTAATTGACTAAAACTTACTAAATATAGTAAGATAGAGTCAATAATGAGATAAATTGACTTTGAGAAAGTCAAATCAGTCAAGTGCGTTGAACTTGATTGTATGTGTTATATGCATTGAATATTGTTGTATATGTGTGAATATGCAACTAGGTGTTGGTGGTGAAAGTCGAGTGACAATTCACAGAAATGGAAAGGAGGTTGTAGGAAGTGAACAACCGTATGCACCAGGTAAGTTACCCAACTTACTGTAACATTACATATAAGTAGTAGAAAGAGTCTACTTACGTGCTTGAAATATGTGAATGATGTTAAATATGTGATTGAAACTAGGGGATGAGAAATCCTGTAGTTTGTGTTTATTAAGTTTCAATGGGAAACGTATATGCAATATATTTGCATTAGAATAACCGGATGAACCGGTGATTAATTAATATGATTTTGGTGTTTATATGATGATTGTGCATAACTTGACTAATGAAACAATTAAAAGACCTCTGAGAAGGCATTATTAGTTCTAAAACGAATGTTATGCTTGAGTTGTATGCATAGTATAAAAGCATTAAAAATTTAGCCGGATGAACCGGTGAAATTGATTAATTGAACCACATATGTGTGGCTAACCGGTTAATCCGGGAACTAAATTGTTGACTCCACAATAGTGGATAGCCAGAGGTGCTGCCAATTGTCTTAGATAGAAGTACCGGTGGGTGAACATCTTAAGACTTGAATTATTGATGACTCCACAATGGTGGATAGCTAGAGGTGCTAGCAATTGTCTTAGATGGAAGTACCGGTTGGTGAACATCTTAAGACTTACTATATTTATGACTCCACAATGGTGGATAGCTAGAGGTGCTGGCAATTGTCTTAGATGGAGAGACCGGTGGGTGAACATCTTAAGACTTAAATTAATTATGATATCACAAATGTGTGAATAGTCATAGGTGTTGACAAATAGCTATGGTGGAAGTACAGGAATGTGAACACTATAGTGAAATTTTGATTAAACTATTGTGAGCAATAGTTGATGATTGGTAATATGATATTATTACATTGTGAGAGTCAACTTGAATAGAAATGACTCAGTTTGAACATTGATTGTGAAAAATGTATTTTTAATTTTGTTGTGATACCACAAATGTGTGGAAAACCGGTTAATCCGGAAACTAAATTGTTGAAACCATAGGTGAGTGGGTAATTGATTAAGCCAATAATATATATATATATATATATATGATCACGTGGTAAATAATCGCTTTAATCAATGTGTAAATACGTGATATTAATGAATTTTGGCCCGAAACACGTTTACTTTGAGTATGTTTGTGAATTTCAAGTGTGAAGAGTTTAAAGACGTGTTCGGGAGCAAATTGAAGGGCTAGAAGAGGCGTTGAGTGCGAAAGAGTGCAAGAACATGGGTTTCGGGAAGCCAAAACTTCGGAGACGCATAACTGGAGCTAGGAGAAGAGTTACGAGACCCACAATATATGAAAACTGAGTTTCTCGACGAGACGAAGCCATAGTTGATGACACTTTGGGTGTATGATACGCCCAGCCTGGCATTTCATACGGCCGGCGTACCATACGCCCAGTTTTAAGCGTTGGCAGAATCTGGCATGCGTAGGGCACCAGTTTGGACGTATCATACGCCCAGGCCCGGCGTATGATACGCCGGAGGCCGGAAAACTTGATTTTTCAGCAGATCTTTACCATATTTAAGGCATTATCCTAGGGTTTCGAAAACAACTCTTTTCTGGACGAATTGGGGGCGAAAAAGTGACAAAATTGGGCATCTAAACTCTTCCGAATCCATCCGTAATCGTGAATTCATCACCCGAATCAAGAATCAAAGTGTGCTAATGAAGATGCGTGGCTAGTTCTTTTTCGTAATCGCTTTCAGGTAACTAGGGTTGTGAGTGAAACATTGTGTGAATGTTGAATCTAGGTTTTTGATTGTAAACTTGATATGATTTCTATTTGGTTGATTTAAACAATAGATTTATATTTTTGTATTGATACGTTACCATCAGTGATTCGGTTTTCTTCCATCGTTTACTCATTGGTAATTGTGAAATGCTTTGCGTATGTCTATTGGTAATTGTGTGAATGAGCAAATCTTAAACGTTTGTTCATTATCACCACTTCAAGTGAATTGATTAGCACAATCGATTTTAACATGACTTTGACCTAGGTTTAACTTATATTCATTGTGGAACTTACAACCTAAAAACCGGAAGTGATTACCCTTTTAATTATTTGTTTTCAAATCAAAATTTATGTTTGCTTCTTAATAACGATTCTTTTAATTTAATTCAATCCAAAGTTTTCATTTTTTAAGATTAATAAGTTTATAGTCAAGATTAGCACTTTACACCGATTCCCTGTAGATACGATACCTTACTTACCCTTACTAGTTAAATGTAGCTAAGACACGGGTTTTAGACTCTTCTTTTGATTGACAGTTCGACATCGATCAAAATGGCGCCGTTGCAGGGGAATCAACGCGCAAAGTGCTAGTTTTTAGTTTAGCCCTAGTTTAAGTTTAATTTTAGTTGCATTTGCTTTTCAAAAACATAAAAAAAATACAAAAATATTTTATTTTTCTTTTATTTTTGTTTTGTTTTGTTTATTGTTCGGAATTACGCGTGGGTTTTCTTTGTTTGTGTTGTGCAGGTAATCCTACAATTGCATGCATACCCGTTATTCAAGGAAGACATCACCGTTGATCTTTGATCCTGAAATTGAGAGAACCGCAAGGCATAACCGGGTGTTGCATAGATCCGGCATGTTAGTACCTCCAATTCAACAACAAATTGATCAAGAAGCATCAACCATGAGTCATCATAGTGATCATGGAGCACCACCAAACTACCCAATTCCACAACCACCACCACCACATCCTAGACCACCACCTAACTACCAAGGGGATGATGACTTTCAACCTTATCCTGAACCACCTCCACCACCGCCTCAAGCACCACCTCAAGGCTTATATAGAGGGGGAAATTTCCAACCTTTTGGACCTCAACCAAATCCTATTTTTGGGCCACCACCACCTCCACATAACCCACCAAGGACTCCACAAAGATCTAATCGGGGATCGTCTGACACACAATCAACTCATTTGAATCGTCATGATACACCTTCTCGTCGAGCAAATAGTTTGTATCAAGAGGACAACGTAAGAGGAAGGGTTGATGATTGGGATGATGGAGTGGTCAATGAAGAAGATCAATGTTATCAAGGAGGTTGGGATAATGACAACCATGATGATGGATATGGATATCAGGGCCGTCAACATTATGATCATCCTAATCCAGGATATCAAGGTCAACCAAGAGTTCATATAAGGCCTAATGTACCATTATCAAGATGGTGTGCCAAGGGCACCTAATCGAGCCCCAGTTCAAGGTGTGGAGAGCCATTTTAGACCACACATAGCAGTGAATGCTTCTCCTATTGTTCGTCCTGAGGTGAGAGGAAGATCATTTGAAATAAGGCCACAATTTTTGAACGTGCTACCCACTTTCTATGGTAAAGCAACCGAGGAACCATATGTACATCTATCCGAATTTGAATCGGTTTGTGGCACAATAGGAGGACAAGGATTCACACCTGATCAATTGAAGTTAATGCTATTTCAATTCACTTTGAAGGATGTAGCTAAGTTGTGGTTTCTAGCGTTGCCTTCGGCGAGCATTTTCACATGGGAAGAATTGCAACAACAATTCCTTGATGAGTACTTCACTCCTCAACGAACTAGTGATGTTAGGCATGCAATAAGGACATTTCAGCAACAATCCGGGAATTTATTTTATGAAGCTTTTAAGAGATTCAAACAGTTGCTACGTACATGTCCACATCATGGGATTTTGAAATGGGAATTGATTATTGCTTTCCATGATGGCTTATCTACTGATGACATAAGGGATGTCAATTCCACTACAGGTGGAACATTTTTGTCCAACCCAATAGATGTAGATTGGGATTATTTGGAGAAGATAGCAGTAAATTCGAAAAGGCAAGCACAGTCGAGTAGAAGGAAGAAATTCGCTACAGTAAAAGCTTCGGGAAGCTCCTACGATAGAATGGAGAAGTTGGAGAAAACAAATCAAGCATTGGAGTGAGAATTGGCGAATTTGAAGATGGGTGGAAGCAAAGGTGCTACAAAGGACACTCAAATGTTTCATGTGTGTGATAATTGCCGAGAATTGGGTCATGCTACCTTGGATTGTTCGGGACAAGGTGGAAGGGAAGAAGAACTTAATCAAGTTTATGGAGACCGTAAGCCATATGATATGAATTCTAATACATATCATCCAGGTTTAAGGAATCACCCAAATTTTCGTTATGGTAATTCATCTAACCAGTCTAATCCTAATTTTCAGGGATCAAGTCAAGGAAGCCAACCATACCAGAATAGGCAGTCCAATTACAACAATCAAGGGTACAACCAAAGTGGAAACAGGGGCTACCAAAGGAACTATCAAGCCAATCAGGGTAAAAGAGGCTTATCAGAAACTTCCGAAACATCAAACAGGGAAATCATGGATTTTCTCAAAGAAATGAAGAAAGCCAATGAAGTACGAGACAAATCAGTCGAGGCATTATCCAAGCAAGTGGGACAATTGGCTGAAGAGGTAGCGATATACAGAAAGGAATCGGGTAAGCTACCTAGTGATACTGTAGTAAACCCTTTTCATCAGAGTTCCACTTCAAAGAACACAAAAAATGTACATGTTAGTTCGGTGTGCACACATCAGTGTAGTGAAGAGAGTGAGTCAGAGGAAGAAAATGTTCCAAGAGCACCCATCATTCCAATTCAGATTGGGGAAGTAACAACTAACAAGGCACTTTTAGATTATGGAGCTAGTATTAGTATTTTACCGGGAAGCATATATGATCAATATGAGTTTGGTCCTTTACATCCGGTTGACATCACTGTGGTGCTAGCAGATTCAACATGTAAAAGACCCCGAGGACTGTTGGTAGGGGTTGCGGTTAAGGTTGGGGAATTTTATTACCCTGAGGATTTTTTGGTACTAGACTATGAGCCGAACACAAAGAAGGAACAAACCAACGGTCATACTTGGAAGACCATTTTTGACAACTGCTAATGCACAAATCAATTGTCGAGACAACACGGTTACCATGACCTTTGGAAACCGTAAGTTGAGCTTAGATATATTGTCACATTTTTTTACTTATTTTATTGAAAATAAATATGCGATAACAGGTATTACTAACGAGTGTCATTCTCATTACAATGTTATTGAGAGGGGCACCAAAGAGAAAGGTTTCATTTTTGACAGGTCCAAAGTGAAGAAAGATAAGAAAATAGTGAATGAAGATGAAAAAATTCAGAAGTCAATGGTATATCAAGTGGAAAACTCAAAAGAGCATATCAATGTGAAGACATGATCGTTAAAATCACCGAATGGATTAAATAAACCACCTAAACATATCAAGCACACGTATGAAGATGGTGAATTTGTGAAGATGAGAGCCAAAGATGAGCTAGTTGATACAGAAAAGATAGGAGAGACAAGTTGGTGTTGGGGTGATAAAAACCAAGTTGGTAAGGTGACGGTTGGAAGCGAATTTACTTTTCAACCACCATAAAACCTAAATCAGGTATGGTCAGGCTAAAGACCTAAAACTTAGCGCTATCTGGGAGGCAACCCAAGAACTTTGTGGGCGTGTTCACTAAAAACCCTCACAAGACTTCACTCGTCCACTCGGGCTACCGAGGGGTTTAAAAGGCTTGTTGCATACGCTAAATGCAACCGTGATTCCTACGAAAGTGAGTTAGTTTTGTTTGTGTTGTATCGTTTTTCTTGTTTTGTTTATTTTGTGCTGCGTAGGTTTAATTATCCTATCAAACATTCAAGTGTGGGGAAGAGTAATGGGCTTTGAGGTTGACATATACATCATGTGCCTCAGGGCGAAGCACTAAAAATCAAGGGTTGGAAACAATGTTTGCATAACTTATCAGGTCCATGTGTTTTTCCTTCCTCGTGTTTATTATGATTTGGTTGATGAGTTAATGTTGATTTGTAATACGGATTCGGGTGGATCATCCTGTTACCCTCATTTGACACTCGTACTTAGTAGAAAAATTACATTGGGGACAATGTAAGGTTTAAGTGTGGGGATGATGGGTGTAAAATTGAAAATTTTGAAATTTTGTGAAACCTTTAACTGAGCTCAAATGGCTTGAAAATCAGAATTTTCAATGTAAATCATCAACTTTTGACCCGTTAATGCATTGGATTTTGGTTCCTTGTCGTAACTTGTTCTTTAAGTTGCATGATAGTGGTTGTGGCAAGTTTTTTCTTAGAAATCATCAAGGGAACAATAACTAATTAGGGGTGACATGTTGTATTGTAAGTAACATGAATGATGTGTGTCGTTAACCTTGTATCCACCATTTTTGTGAGAGTTGAGCCTTAATTGTAACATACTCATATAATTCATTGTTTTGAGTGATACCAAAGTGGTTATCAAAGTTAGAACTTGTGTTGCAGTGCATGTTGAGATCGTATGCGAATATTTGCACAGAATTGATAAAGGCATTAGGATAAGCCCTGTTTTAGCCTTGTTTCTTGTTTGTTTGTCACTAAACCTTAGAAAAAAAAATCCCCTAGTTGCCCTGTTGAGCCAATTGCCCATTCGTTTGTTAAACCCATCACACTAACCAAAGATGTGTCTTACGAGCCATTTTAGCTTGAACCGTATAGGGAATCCAAGTTGAGTGTGTTGATTGAATTGTAAAAAAAAAAAAAGAAAAAAGAAAAAATGTTGAATATTAGGTCAAAATGACCTTAGTATGAAGCAAGAAAAAGAGTCTTTATAGTATGATGTCAAATTGTGTTTGTTGTTTGGGTTAATAATTTTGGATTTCCCTTAGTCTTTCGTCACTATCAAATCTTGTTACCTACCCGCTACCCTGGCCTGTCATTACAACCCGTCAAGCCCTCTTGATTTGTGCATAGTTTTCAGCAAGTCGATGAAAATTTGATTGCAACACTAGCCTATGATGATGATTAATCACTTTCGGTTTGAGAGTACATGTATACACTAGTGCATCATTACAAGTCCATAAATAAACCGAGTGGAGAGAACCTTGTGAGTGGTACATGTCATTTATGTGAAAAACTTGAGGCATGTTAGGTCTAATTAGAAGTTATTCCCTGTTTTACTTAAAAAATCAATTTTACTTGTCACGATGTAAAACTATTTATTGTTGTAAGTCTTGTGAATGGGTTATGACTTGGAACCGGATTTGAGGATTGGCGGGGAAATTGGGAAATGTATTTGATAATGATGATTGGATAGTTTTGATGAGCTTTGCTTGAGGGCAAGCAAAGAACAAGTGTGGGTATGTGATCACGTGGTAAATAATCGCTTTAATCAATGTGTAAATACGTGATATTAATGAATTTTGGCCCGAAACACGTTTACTTTGAGTATGTTTGTGAATTTCAGGTGTGAAGAGTTTAAAGACGTGTTCGGGAGCAAATTGAAGGGTTAGAAGAGGCGTTGAGTGCGAAAGAGTGCAAGAACATAGGTTTCTAGAAGCCAAAACTTCGGAGACGCATAACTGGAGCTAGGAGAAGAGTTACGAAGCCCATAATATATGAAAACTTAGTTTCTTGACGAGACAAAGCCATAGGTGAGGACACTTTGGGCGTATGATACGCCCAGCCCGACGTTTCATACGGCCAGCATACCATAATCCCATACGCCCAGCCCGGCGTTTCATACGGCCAGCGTACCATACGCCCAGTTTTGAGCGTTGGCAGAATCTGGCAGGCGTAGGGCACCAGTTTGGGCGTATCATACGCCCAGGCCAGGCGTATGATACGCCGGAGGACGGAAAACTTGATTTTTCAGCAGATCTTTACCATATTTAAGGCATTATCCTAGGGTTTCGAAAACAACTCTTTTCTGGACGAATTGGGGGTGAAAAAGTGACAAAATTGGGCATCTAAACTCTTCCGAATCCATCTGTAATCGTGAATTCATCACCCGAATCAAGAAACAAAGTGTGCTAATGAAGATGCGTGGCTAGTTCTTCTTCGTAATCGCTTCCGGGTAACTAGGGTTGTGAGTGAAACATTGTGTGAATGTTGACTCTAGGTTTTTGATTGTAAACTTCATATGATTTCTATTTGGTTGATTTAAACAATAGATTTATGTTTTTGTATTGATACGTTACCATCAGTGATTCGGTTTTCTTGCATCGTTTACTCATTGGTAATTGTGTAATGCTTTGCGTATGTCTATTGGTGATTGTGTGAATGAGAAAATATTAAACGTTTGTTCCATTATCACCACTTCAAGTGAATTGATTAGCACAATCAATTTTTACATGACTTTGACCTAGGTTTAACTTACATTCATTGTGGAACTTACAACCTAAAAACCGGAAGTGATTACCCTTTTAATTATTAGTTTTCAAATCAAAATTTAAGTTTGCTTCTTAATAACGGTTCTTTTAATTTAATTCAATCCAAAGTTTTCATTTTTTTAGATTAATAAGTTTATAATCAAGATTAGGACTTTCCACTGATTCCCTGTGGATACGATACCTTACTTACCCTTACTAGTTAAAGGTAGCTAAGACACGGGTTTTAGACTCATCTTTTGATTAACCGTTCGACATCGATCAATATATATATATATATATGGTGTTTTAATTTAGCCAGAGGTACTGGTGATAGAGTTGAATTAGATAATATACTCATATTTGTGAAAATGTCCCATTAAGGGAAATAAATGCACCAAGTGTGTTGAGTGCAAGTTGATGTTTGAATATGATATATTATTATCTAAACATGATTAACATCCATATGATATGTATGTGGATGGGTTTAAATAAGTTTTTGGGAATTTTCGGAAGGGTTACTTACTTAGTTCATATGAACTAATTGTGACCTTATATGTGATGTTACAGGTCAAAGATAGATATGCATTGGGCGATCAGATCGGGCATGTTTTGAAGTTGAATCAAACGTTATGTAAAATCTTTGGTGGAATTAAACTTAAACACACTATTTTTATTAATCATAAATATAAATGTTATGAAATTAAGTGTGTTTAACTTATAAAATAGAGATGTCACGCTTCCGAACATGATTTTGTGGAAAAATTATAAACTGGGACCAAAATTTGACACGTGTAAACGGGGAAAGAAGTTAGGGTGTTACATACCGGCCAATGATAATGTTATGATTAACGTACCGACCTCACTCGCCGGCGGTTTGTCAAACCTATGGTACCGCTATGTTATTGTCGGTTTAGTCGCACTAAATTAACTGGTAAACGATTCTTTTGTAAGGGACTTACAATTGAATATGATCTCATGAACACATTATTGTTGTGATATAATACAAACAGTCTAAATAGCAATTAATTGTTATCATGATTTCCCATTGTCTTTAACAAAGTATTATAAGGACTAGCCTTGTTACACAATGTTAGTAGTTGTGTTGAATGATACTTATGAAATTATATTATCATTATATCATTCTTGTTGTCTCTTGTTGTTTCTCAATGTTTCCTGTTCCCAGTGTTATGTGTTCTCATATTCTTTAACAAAGTGTTACAAGAACTTGTCTTATTACACGATGTTAGTAATTATTTGAATGATATTACTATCATGAAATTATGTTATCATGATTATCATTCTTGTTATCCTTTGTATTTGTCTCATTGTTACCCCATAGTCTTCACCGAGTTGTAACCATAGTCTTGTAAGAACTACTCTCACTACACTTAGTTAAGTCAGGTGGTGAATGATATTATGAAATTATGTTTTCATCATATCATTCTTGTTAATTCTTGTCATTGTCAAAATGTTATCTCATTGTTTATCTTTGTAAGAATAATAAAGTGTCATAAGATATAATCTTACAACTTGTATTATTCTATTGTGTTGATGTAATCATGAAACTATATTATCATGATTCGTCCTTGATATTTCAATTATGTCATAATCACACAAGCATACATGCAATGATAAGTGATAATAAAGCTAAAATAACATTATTTAAATCATAGTATAATTGAAATGTTGTACTAAATCTTTTAAATAATTAAAAGAATTAGCATGTTTCTCAGCCCTGCAATTTAAAATCAAAACGATTAGAAAAGGGGCGTATGAACTCACCTGGTAGTTGTTGTGGTTGCCTAAGTATCACAAAATGCACGCGCTCGTTGTTGTTGTTACGATGTTTTCACAATCATGTATTGATTTCAATTGTGTGTAACTTATAAGTATAAGTTATAGACATGTGTGTATGTGGGTGGGTGGGTGTTAGCCCTAAAGTTGGCTAACACTTGATTGTCTTCGTTGTCATTTGATCCTAATTCACTTGTGATTGAACAAACTAACACTTAACCAATTAGGTTAAGTTTAGCATATCATGATAGTTTTGTTTAAGGGTTGGGTCTCAATAGTCTTTATCACCCTTGAATCCAAGTTGAAAACCCTAATATAGCTCATATCAAAATCATAGTTTGTTATTAACGGTGTTGTTATCAAAACTTATCTCTTTGATGTTAAACCCTTAACACTTTGTCCCAAAAGGTTTTTAGGTGTTAGGTAGAAGTTTAACAAAACCTTCACCACCTTTGTAGTAAGTCATTATTATTTTTGATTTTGACATGAAGTATGTTGTAAAATGGTGTTAACTCAAGGTGTTGTTTACAAGTTCTAGAACTTCATAAGTTTGGCCGAATGAGATATGGTTCATGTGAATAAAGGTGGTCGGCCGAATTGGAATGCTAAGCCGAATGAGGTGATCATGGGCGAATGGTTCTCACTTTGGCCGAATGAGGGTGCGGGTGCTTAGGCCATATGAGGGTATGCACACAAATGAAGGTTCATTCGGCTATGAGGCTCCTTCAGTCACAAGTCCTTCAGCCATATCCCTCTCGGTCCTTGGCCATTTGGTCGAGCTGGGTGGCGCCATTCGGCTGCTTCGAACCAACTAAGGGCAGCCCCCATTTTCGAGCTAAATGGCCAAGAAACGTGGTAGCACTTGTTTCTACACCATCCTAGTGTGTTTCAGTACAAACCCCATGGATTTAAGTGAGCTAGAACTGGTTGATTGTGGGTTCGAACAAAAGGGTTACAAAACCCTAGAAATACGAAACTTAGGGGTAATTTTACCTCTGATTCAGGGGTTTTTGGAGCAGATCCTTTGTACTTTCTAGTAGAGGAGATCAAGAGCTTCGATTTGGTAGCTTATTTGCTCAATTTGGTCAAGAATTGGAGGAGTTATGGTGGTTTTCGTGAATGGATTCTAGAGAGAGAGATAAACCAGGAATTGGGTTTAGAGAGAGTGTGTGTGTAATAAATGAGGAAGAAGACCTCATTTAGGGTTTTTATACCCCGCGGGTGTTCGGGTTCGTTTTGGTTGTTCGGTTCTTATCTTCGTTATGTTTCCGAAACGTAATCGCGTATTTTTACGAGTTAAATAAAATAGTTTTCTTTAAATTTTTCCTATGGTTGTAATTCCTAATAAATCATTTTAAATTCATTTTTCTTAATTTACTATATCGAAAACGTTTATTTTAATGGTTTAGTCAAATCACGTCACCTTCGCGCGTATTCGTTCGAATCGTCACCCAAACGAACACGACGAGGGTTTCACTTTCTGATTTTTGTTTTCTACTTTCCAGTTATCATTCAGAATATTAAACCCACGGATGTGTTTGTGTGAATCGTCACCCACGCAAACACCCTGTCGATTCGTTATTCTGAAACGATACTGAATTGTGATATTGAATTGTATTTCCTCACTGACGAACTCAACTAACTTGCCTATTTTCACATTGTTATCATTCAATTCACATTGTTTTCTCAATGAATTGTCGACCATCTGATTCCTATTATTTGTGGACATCAGATCGCAACCAATATGTGTTTGTCATTTGTTTTCACATTGTTGTTTCACATGAGTTGTTGCATTTACTGTATTTAATTTTTTCACTTAAACACATACAACTGTTGTTTGTTTTCTAGTCCTGTTGTCACACAACTGTTTACACATAGTATTTACACATAGTAAATAGTGAAAGTACACGCACCGTACAGACTTGCCGGACGATCTGGTACTAGTTGTCACACACACACACATATATATATATAGCAATACCTTGTAGCATCATCTATGTAGGTTACTACATATTTCTTATTACCAAGAGACGATGTGCTATGAAAGTCACACAAATCAGAATGAATGAGTTTTAATACCTTAGATTCCCTTTTAACATCTTTAAATGCTTTGCAATCTTTGTTAGTTTGCAAGTGTGACATTTATTATCATGCATATCAATTGAAGGTATTAAACTCATTTTTGACATATCTTTCATTCTAACAAAATTTAACTTAGAAACATGATCTACTTTGCTAGAAGAAGATGCAATGCACATAGATTCACTAGCAAATGGGACATGAATATTAAGTTTAAACATACCATTAGATAAATACCCAAATCCAACAAAGGTTCCATGTTTAGTAAAGATAAACTTATCTGGCTCGATGACCTGCTTAAAACCATAATTGTTTAACACAATTCCTGACAAGAGGTTCTTTCGAATCCCCGGTACATACAATACACAAACTAATAATAATTGTTTACCAGACGTAAATACAAGTTTAACTTTTCCTACTCCTTTGATAGGCTTGGTTTCCACATTTCCCATTCTCAACACAGACCCATCTTCAATTGGTTTGAATTCCTCAAACCATCTTAGATCCTTGCACACGTGACTGGTAGCACCCAAGTCTACCCACCATGCCAATTCATCATCTTCTACATAGAACGATTCAGAAATAAAAGAAAACATAATTCTTAACCGAGTTAAAATCAGAAACAAGGAACCAACAAGTTTCACATTTGGGTCTTTATACCCACTTGGACCGGATGCATCAGCTTTGTTTCCTTCTAACAACTTCACCCGAAAATCTTTCTTGAAATGCCTGGTTTTCCACATCTCCAACAAGCCTTTTAACTATCTTGTTGGAATGTTTGTTGTCATTGTTAAACTTGCACTTTTTGTCTTTCAATTTGTTAAAACTTTTGAATTTTCCATCATCTTCAACAACATTAACCAATGATGAAGCTTGGTTTTTACCTTTGGGCTTATCAACTTCTTGAGACCGAAGTGATTTCTCAATTCTGAGATGACTCCCCAATTGAACCAAAGTTATATCCTCCTTTTAATGTTAAAGAATATGCTAATAGTCCTTCCAAGATGGTGGAAGCTTATCAATGATGCTAGAGACAGATATTGGCTCGTCCATTTTCATGTCATGTTGTGAGAATTGACCCAAAGTGTGCAATAATACATTATATTGCTCCATTACCGGCCTAGAATCTGACATCTTGCAATTCATGAAATTACTAACAAGGAATTTCTTACTTGAAGTATCCTCTGCCATGTACTTAGATTCCAAGGCATCCCACAATTGCCTAGCCGATTCATCATTTTGATGAACATCAAACAAGGCATCCGACATCCCATTCAAGATGTGTCCTTGACATATATAGTCATTATTTTCCCACTTGAGACGTCTTCTAGTTTGTTCTAGAGTTTCATTCTCTACTATTTCAGGACACGATGTGGATAACACATAATCAACTTTTAAAGTTATTAACAAGAAATGCTTCGTTTTCTTCGAACGCCTAAAGTCTTGTCCGTTAAACTTTACAAGTTTAGAAAACTTACTAGTCATGTCACGAATAGATTCACCAGTAGCCATTCGGAATTTTTTCTTCAAATTGTCAAACAATTAATAACTTATATTTAGAAATCAATTCAATATCAATATAAACTATACAATTGCATATTCCTATTACAAAATCGAAACTTCGAATTCAATTACATGCAATCACATATAATTGGTTCTTAAAATCAAGATTACCAATTTTTATATTATACGTTCAAGGGTGGTGCTAAATATACCCCCTTTTTATTTTTTTACTTGTCGTACCCCTCTCCTTAAACTTTTAAATATATACGAGTAAACCTTATACTTTTAATTGTTAACTAAAAAAATCCAACTTTTAAACAAAACATAAGGGTACTTCTGACATTATCACAAACATTAATTCATCTTCCCCACAAGTTTGCAGCCATGATCCAAACTCAGAAACTCACGTCATTCTCCGAACCCATCTAGTCATCAACCATTCCAATAAAATTAATAGATAAACATGACCAATTACAAGTCTGGGCTACTTTCCATCTTCTCATTGAAGGTTCCCTTCAAGGGAATGAGAGAATCTTTAACCCAATTAACGGTTGGTTGTTCTGATGAACCTGATTTTGGGTTTGAGAATGTAGCTGCATGCTCAGGTTAAAAATAAACGACTTCAACAAGTAAAACATGAAACATTACAAATAAACAAAATACAAAACATTCATGCTGGTTCAAATTTGGATACAAAACATGTTGAGCTTGTTAACCCAATCAGGGTTGAAATAGTTTCAAACTCTATTTCATCTTTTGATTTGAAGATTAAAGCATTCCGATGATTATCTAAACACATACATCGATTATGCAATTGGTAATAATACCGCTCCCCGTTTTGAAAGCTGAATGCATTGGGGTTTTAAAATACGTACCATCGGCATCACGAGGTGGTCCAGAACCGCCGACGATCTTCCCTTGTGATGCAGAACGCGGAAATGTTTGGGGAGCTGAATCTGTCATAAAAAGTTAAAAGCTTACTGATTTAATACGAAATGATAAGCTAGCGAACAAAATTACATTTATAATTGTATGCAACCACAACAACGTTATCGGTGAATTTGACGGAGGTTTGTCCGGGAAGTTTAGGTACAGGCTGACATCAATCAAAATTAAGGTCCGATGAAATGCAATAGGAGAAGATGAAGAGACGTACCGGAACAGATCCGGAGGCATTCTGGTTATTAATGCTTGGGTAATTATCTGTCATCATTGTTCGTTTTTACGAGCGAAAACAGTTGCAAATTGAAGATAGGAATTATTGTTTCTCTGTAATTGATAGTGTGCTCCGATGACGATGACGATGAATCCACTATACAGGGATCTCTTCACAAACGCCGATTGATGGAAATGCGTTCTGTGTTTCTTGGATTTTGAAGGAGCAGGTTTTGACAAGTAACAATGGGGTAATGGGTAAGTTTAGTAGAATTTAAGGTGAGAATAACGTTTTAGTGCATTTTGGTTGTTTTATAAAGTTAAAGAGCTGATTTTGACAAATTTATATTTTATATTTTGGAGAGAGGTGTATGACAAGTAATAATGGGGGTACGAGTAGAATTTAAGGTGGAAATAACATTTTGATGCATTTTGGTTGTTTTATAAAGTTGAAGGGTTGATTTTGAGAAATTTATAATTAAAATTGGAGGAGAAGGGGTATGACAAGTTAAAAAGAGGGATACATTTAGCCTGACCCTACGTTCAATTATAATATGAGTCTTATTATCCACTTAATAGAAAATAGTGAGTATTTCCAAATTCCAATTACTGAAATTCAAGTCAATCGGAATTTTGATATTAAAACAGTGAAAAAATTACAAATTAATTATCACAGTAACTACGAAATCATATTGCATGAGCCATATTTCAATTCAAATTAGTTGACCAAATTCAAATTCTAATTTCACATAATATCAAATCAACATTATATAATATGCAGTTGATAGAGTCAATACATAAATAATACAATTCCAACCAAAACCGTTTATGAACATATAATCCAAATTTACGAACATATAATCCGGATTTCATGATAAAATAGTTTGATCTTTGTTGAATCAACAAACACTATATTGATTATGAAACAAAATATAATTACTAATCGGAATTGTTCATGAGATTTGTTGAACTTCAGAAATTCACAATTGTAAAACTTGAAGATATGGAACTCGGATAGTCTTTAAGAATCGGGAATCACTATCAGATCAAACCATTTGATGGTACGAATAAAATGCTTGATCGGATTAGACTTAGAGATCCTGAGATTAAAATTTGAATAGGATTTCTTGTGCAAAAGAAAACCGTACGCCACAATCGTTTTTATGTTGTGAAATTGTGATCGAGATATATGCCTCAAAAAGAAGCAAAAATGCTTTATATATTTATTTTCTAAAAACCGTTTTCCCATCGAGAGCCCATGTGCTAAAATTTATTTAATTTATTTACAATTATATTAATAAATTGGAAAACCTTGATTATATTAATATAAACAAACATTATATAATATTAAAGTCAAACAAGTCCGCACTCTCGTGTCACCTAGCTCGATTAATCACTAATATTATTATCTCGATCACCAAGTTAATCCAATAACACTAAAATAGTTGATAACACTAAAATTACCAACATGGAGTGGTCTCACTTTGTTTTCGCTTCTACCGCTTCAGCTTTCGAGTTAGAAAAACGAAGGGAACGAGCGAAAGGAGTTACGGATTGTGAACAATGGTAATTAATGTTGTAATATCCAAAAATTTAATAACATTATTAATAATGATAAAATATATTATAGTTGACTCTGACCCGTTTTTGGCAAAACTTAGGTCGAAATATATAGAAAAGTTAGTAGTTTCTACGCAATATATTTATAATTTTGTAAAACATTATATTTAAAAAAAAACTATTTTGAGCTAAATTAATATAATAATAATTAATACATATATATTTGGAAGGTACATGTGTATGCAGTGATTTGTGTCAACAAAATAGGTTAACACATATATGATAATTGATGAGTGTGCAAAAGTCTATGGACACATATATTGGATAAATTCAAAAAAACAATAATAATAAAATAAAATAAAATAAAAAAAATGTGTTCTCTACGAAACAGAGAAGTCTTCAACGGAAAGCATTACATAAAAGACGATCAAGATTTCTGAAGTTAAAACTACAAACATTGAGAAATTCTTTAAGGCTTAGGAGTTGATGCGTGATTAGGTATATATTTTAGTTTCTAAGTTTAAATCACAAATTTAAAATTTTGTATGTTATATGGTTAGAGTTAGGATCTGATCCTATGTATATAAATATTACGATTCTACGCATATAAATATTACATTAACCTTATGGTTTCTTTCAGGAACAGAAAATAAATAACATCAGGAATCGTCCTTGAAAAAATTCAAGTTATCTTGATTAAAGATGGTGCATGTTTAGGAAGATAGTTTGCGTATTGATTCTAATCTACAGCTAAGGTACGGATAGTCTAATATCTTTCTTTTGATATGTGCCAACTGGCCTTCGGGCATTTGATTCTTATTAATATTTCGTGTTAAGTTTTGTTATTATGATTTTATTTTGTTTCAAATTATGTTGTTATGTTTTATGTTTCGTATGAAGTTATATTATAAAAATATGTTTAAAAGTTATAAACGTAAAATAAAATAAAATATATATTTTATATATTCTGAAAATGGTTTATGAAATTGTTATTTATATGCTCGTGAGTTTACATGTTTGTGAGTTGCTTGTTTATAAGTTTATGAGTTTACGTGTTTACGGGATTGCTTACTTACGAGTTTACAAGTTTACTTATTTACAAGTCTACAAACTTACATGTTTACAAGTGACAAGTTTCGTTAGTTTACGAATAAATATTTTGATTATTCTCAAGTTATAAGTTCGGATTAAATTGATATGAGATTTTGGTATAAATATATGTTATGTTATTTAAAAACCCGGTACCCAAGCCTGTCACCACCTGAGGAGTTGACCCCAGGTACATCATTGTGACATAGAATGATATAGTACTTACCGTGATAGTGCGTTGAGTTCACGGCATCTCAATCTGGCTCAATGAGCATTTTGGTACATTATGATGGATCGATCATAGGGAAAATTAATATATATGTTATCTGGTGAATGATCGGTATGATTTGCCAACACTTCATTCGCGTCTGGATGTATGGGCTAGCTACCATGCATTAACCTTTGAAACTAAATGAACTTTCTGGGACTTCTGGTGCATTCTGATTATATATATATATATATATATATATATATACACACATGCTTATACATTAATATTTTATATTTAGATTTAATGATACAAGTTTATACATCTTTATTAATATTTAAATATATTTGCTCATTTCATCTATTTTGATTTATAAAAACTAGAGACATTTATTAAAAATAAAAGAAGCCATTTTTAGTACCCTCTATCCGCTCACTGGGCAAGATAAATTATTTTGCTCAGACGTACGTTTTGTGTTTTCTTCTTGTACCCAGGTTATGAAGACAATAAGGGATGAGATGGTGAAAAGTGCTCAAGAGTATAAAAAACTATAGATAAAAATAAAAGTAGACAATTAGCTCTTGTGTATATTGGTATTAAATTGTTAAATTTCATAATATTTAAGGATTTATGGAAATACATTTTTGATTTGACTCTGTAAAGATGACATGTCAGTCCTAGTCGGGCTGGTGTTACAGTTATTGTATGAGAGCAAAGGCTCTTTCCTGTAGAAAACTTAAATCTAATTTAAAGATTTGAATTAATGGGTAGACAATAGGTTAGAAAAATATAATATTGTGTCATGTCATTGTCATCGCCCTTATGGTATAATTTTTCTATCTTTCTTCTAGATGCCTCCGCTTAGATCCTTTTGTCGAAAGTCAAGATCCTCCTTAAAACGTCGTAAGTTCAGTGAAGTAGTCCAACGAGAAGTTGAAAGATTACTTCCTACTATTATACACACTATTAATCAACATAATGGTCAAAACAACACACGACATCCACCTCCTCCTCCACATTCCCCCTCACCTCCTCCATTTCATTCACCTTTGTTGTCATCACCCAAAAATGAGGAAGTGGTCTACATGACTAATAATAAAAATGTTGATGTTTACACTTCGCTTGCAGGATTCCAAAAGCAGAAGCCACGATCATTCAGCTCTGCGACTACCCCGGTAGATGCACAAAATTGGATCACTCATATCGAAAAGATTTTTGAGGTTTTGGGAGTCGGTGATGAATTTAAAGCAAGAATGGTAACATATAAGTTAGAGGATGATGCATAAGGTTGGTGGGGTACCGTAAAGCACGCAAGAGGAGGATAATTGTTTGTTGCCACACTTTCCTGGAATGATTTCAAAACTTTGTTCTACCAACAATATTTTTTGTCTGCTTGTAGAGGAGAATATGAGCGGGAATATGCATCTCTTAAGCAGAGGGATGATGAACCCTTGTCAGAGTTCATGACAAGATTTTGTAGATTTGCTAGCTTTATAGGTCCAGCTGCAGGAGAACCATTGGCTCAAGCAAATAAATTAAAATGGGTTGTATGTGAAAAGCTCAAATGGTTGAATTAATGTAAACCAGGAATTCAAGGATATCGCAGAGGTGTCAAATGTTGTACAAAACTTGGAGATAGCAAGCAAGGACGTGACGTTACAATATGACGAAATCTTTAAAAAGAACCAAACCTCATCATCTGAAAATCATAATGCTTATTCGAATCTAACAAATAGCACCCAACACCAGAGTTTGCAACAATCACATCAAAATCCTAATACCTCCCATCATTCTTATTCATCCACTCAGAATTGCTACCTTAAAACCAAACCAAACCCTTCTGCAACACTTGCGGGAAACGTCATCATGGCGTATGTTTTAGGGCTACAGGTAAGTGTTTTAGATGTGGAGAAGCTAACCACACGATTAAAGATTGTCCAAAACCGAATGGGAATGTTGTCGGTAATGCTTCTAGATTGTCTAGTGTTGTACCACCCACCACTGGCGGGAGAGTATTTGCTTTAAGCATAGGCAAAGCACCAATGGAAGCTAAACTTGCAAAGAAACGTCTAAAGCATCATGAATTACTTGGTTAAACTCTATTAGGAATATGAAGTTTTTACTCAGCTAATTTTGGAAAAAAAAAAGAATAAATTTCATCCTTGTAAATAAACTAATCGTATAAAGACTACATGTGTAGCGGAGATAAATATATTATCTAATCATGTGTATCTATAAATTAGAGTATCTCGTTCAAGATTTTGTTAAGTTATGGCTTCATAATCATATATATAATATAAGACAATCCTACTAAAAATATGATGTTTTAAGTCTTCGTTTTTTGTTATGTTAATTTAAATTAATATTAAATTTTGAGGATGAAATTTTTTAAGAAAGGTAGAATTGTAATATCCAAAAAATTTAATAACATTATTAATAATTATAAAATATATTATAGTTGACCCTGATCCATTTTTAGCAAAACTTAGGTCGAAACATAGAGAAAAATTAGTAGTTCCTACCCAATATATTTATAATTTTATAAAACATTATATTTAAAAAAACAATTTTGAGCTAAATTAATATAATAATAATAGTATAATAATTAATACATATATATTTGGAAGGTACACGTGTGTGCAGTGATTTGTGTCAACAAAATAGGTTAACACATATATGATAATTGATGAGTGTGCAAAAGTCTATGGACACATATATTGGATAATTCAAAAATAATAATAATAATAATAATAATAATAATAATAAAATAAAAAATGTGTTCTCTGCGAAACAGAGAAGTCTTCAACGAAAAGCATTACATAAAAGACGATCAAGATTTCTGAAGTTAAAACTACAAACATTGAGAAATTCTTTAAGGATGAGGAGTTGATGCGTGATTAGGTATATATTTTAATTTCTAAGTTTAAATCACAAATTTAAAATTTTGTATGTTATATGGTTAGAGTTAGGATCCGATCCTATGTATATAAATATTACGATCCTATGCATATAAATATTACATTAACCTTATGGTTTATTTTAGGAACAGAAAATAAATAACATCAGGAATCGTCCTTGCAAAATTCAAGTTATCTTGATTAAAGATGGTGCATGTTTAGGAAAATAGTTTGCGTATTGATTCTAATCTACAGTTAAGGTGCGGATAGTCTAATATCTTTCTTTTGATATGTGTCAACTGGCCTGGGCATTTGATTCTTATTAATATTTCGTGTTAAGTTTTGTTATTATGATTTTATTTTGTTTTAAATTATGTTGTTATGTTTTATGTTTCGTATGAAGTTATATTATAAAAATATGTTTAAAAGTTATAAACATAAAATAAAATAAAATATATATTTTATATATTCTGAAAATGATATATGAAATTGTTATTTATATGCTCGTGAGTTTACATGTTTGTGAGTGGCTTGTTTATGAGTTTATAAGTTTATGAGTTTGCGTGTTTACGGGATTGCAAGCTTACGAGTTTACAAGTTTACTTATTTACAAGTCTACAAACTTACATGTTTACAAGTGACAAGTTTCGTTAGTTTACGAATAAACATTTTGATTATTCTCAAGTTATAAGTTCGGATTAAATTGATATGAGATTTTGGTATAAATATATGTCATGTTATTTAAAAATCCGGTACCCAAGCCTATCACCACCTGAGGAGTTGACCCCAAGTACATCATTGTGGCATAGAATGATGTAGTACTTTCCGTAGCAATACGTTGAGTTCACGGCGTCTCAATCTGGCTCAATGAGCATTCTGGTACATTATGTACATTCTGGAGGCGCATGGATCGATCCTAGAGAAAATTAATCTGGTGAATGATCGTTATGATTTGCCCACACTCCATTCGCGTTAGGATGTATGGGCCAGCTACCATGCATTAACCTTTGAAATTAAATGAACTTTCTGGGACTTCTGGTGCATTCTGATTATATATATATATATATATATACATGCTTATACATTAATATTTTATATTTAGATTTAATGATACAAGTTTATACATCTTTATTAATATTTAAATATATTTGCTCATTTCATCTATTTTGATTTATGAAAAGTAGAGACATTTATTAAAAATAAAAGAAGCCATTTTTATTACCCTCTATCCGCTCACTGGGCAAGATAAATTATTTTGCTCAGACGTACGTTTGTGTTTCTTCTTTTACCCAAGTTATCAAGACAATAAGGGATGAGACAGTGAAAAGTGCTCAAGAGTATAAAAAAATATTGATACAAATAAAAGTAGACAATTAGCTCTTGTGTATATTGGTATTAAATTGTTAAATTTCATAATATTTAAGGATTTATGGAAATACATTTTTGATTTGACTCTGTAAAGATGACATGTCAGTCCTAGTCGGGCTGGGGTGTTACATCTGTTGTCTATAAGCATGTAATGATTAAGAGGCAGGCTGACGGGATTGAAATTAGGAAGCAAGTCCAAAAGTTAGCAATTATCAAGTTTATTTGTAGATCTTTACTTATATTGTTCAAGAATCAAGAAGTTGCATACTATTCGTATATAAACGCGCCATGTGACATCTTTAAAAAATATGCATAACATAAGCTGTAACATTATCAGATTGTTTCTTTAATTAATCGAGTTCTGCATCAATCTTAGCCAGGATATCGTTATGCCCGGTGGATATAGATCCACTTAGATAAACATGCCTGCGTTGAGGAATTCGGTCAATCTTGTTCAATTCCTCTTGAGTCAAAGACCAGTCAATGATTTCAAGGTTCTGTTTCATTCTTTTTGCGTTGAAGCTCTTTATTGCTATGATTACACCTTGTTCATATAACCATCGTAAAGAAATCTACATGTCAACGCTAAAAGTTCAGTACATATGCTCCAGTTACTGTAGTATTAAATATTTGATTCAAAACTATGTCGGTCAAAATGGGCGGGTTGGGTTGGATAACGTGTCAGAACGGAACAAATAGTTTATTTTAATTTTTATTGATTTTCTCATCAAATATATTATTGATTATTTTTACCCGTTTGAATTCATTATGTTCACATAGTTTTCAAGTTACCCGTGTTGAGCCGAATTATGTTAAGATTGTCGGGTTAATCTTGTTGGGTCGGTTCAAGTTGGGTCATGAAGCGGATATGGGTCAGCAGCAAATTGGGTAGTTAAATGGTTATTTTACACCTGCTGTGTATGTGACTAGATTGTTGAAGAATTGATCTAATATTGACCAAGTTTCAAGGAAGAAAATGGGTGTGGTGAAGTTTGTTAATTGACCGAGATTTTGTTGGCATGTTAACGTTAGTGGACTTAGCTTAGTTTAGCATGTGGGTTTTTGTTTGTTTCCTATAAATAGCTTAGGTGTAGTAGGTTTATATTGTACCCTTTTACTTATTTTGATAGAAAGCAGCAAGTTTTGAAAGCAGCAAGTTTTCTTCCATTTGCATACATATATATACGTGAGTTTATGTGTGTTTGTAAAGGGGTCTATTCCAACAATTGGTATCAGAGCAAGGTTAACGAGGGCCGTTTTGAGAGTCGGTTCGAGAAAGGGTAGCCGTTGGCTGCGGGGCTGAAGAAGCAAGCAGAATGAAGCAGTAGCAGGACTTGATTTTCAGATCGTAGCAGCAAAGAGGAAGACCGAAGAGACCGGCCGGAGCATATTCCGGCGAAGACTGATCGATTGGTGTGATCAAGTGAAGACCGGCTGTTGTTACAACAGCAGAGACTGTTAGCAAGAGACCGAAGCCGGAGAAGAAGAACCGGCGAGATGAAGATCGTAGCCGGAAAGTGAGTTCCGGTAGGAGACTGGAAAGAACGAGCCGCAAAAGACCGGTGGCATCTAGACCGAGACCGAAGGAGGTGTTGAATCAGAAGACCGAAGTCTTTGACAGAAAGGTTACGAAAAAAAAAGAGTGAACCAAGATTTACGAAAGAAAGAAAAAAAAAAGGCTGCCAGGTTGAAATTTAAACAAGAATGCCATTCTTTTGGAAATCAACAAGAAGAAAGAAAACTAAAGGAATGGCAGGAGTGCAGGACGAATTGTTTTTTGAACGTGTTTTTTTTCGGATTAAGAGTAGGTAAGAAGGAGCAAGTACGCAAGCAAGCAAGCAAGAAGGTTCAAAGCAAGAGCAAGAACCGGAGCAAGAAGCAAGAGAAAAATCGGATCTTTGTGAACCGATCAAGCAAAACAGAAGAACCGATGTGTTCTTAAAGCAGGTAGCAAGTAGCCTTTTAATCATAGCAAGAAGCAAGACGGCTCAAACGAGTTCGAATCAAGACCGAAAGTTAGCAAGATACCGGACGCGTGTGGTTCGTAGCAAGAAACGAGCAAGTAACATAGCAAGATTAAAAGGTTAGCAAGAAGTAGAAAGAATGCATGAGTAAGAGAGAAAAAACAGAAGCTAGCAAAAACGAGAAAGAATTTTTTTTGAGAAAGTTAGCATGTAGCAAGATGATTCTCATAGCAAGAAGAACATGGAGGAATGTGAGCAAGAAACAAGCATGTAGCAAGAACCGACATCAAGATTAAGGGGGTGAATGTCGGGTTAATCGTGTTGGGTCGGTTCAAGTTGGGTCATGAAGCGGATATGGGTCAGCAGCAAATTGGGTAGTTAAATGGTTATTTTACACCTGCTGTGTATGTGACTAGATTGTTGAAGAATTGGTCTAATATTGACCAAGTTTCAAGGAAGAAAATGGGTGTGGTGAAGTTTGTTAATTGACCGAGATTTTGTTGGCATGTTAACGTTAGTGGACTTAGCTTAGTTTAGCATGTGGGTTTTTGTTTGTTTCCTATAAATAGCTTAGGTGTAGTAGGTTTATATTGTACCCTTTTACTTATTTTGATAGAAAGCAGCAAGTTTTGAAAGCAGCAAGTTTTCTTCCATTTGCATACATATATATACGTGAGTTTCTGTGTGTTTGTAAAGGGGTCTATTCCAACAAAGATGTTACCCATTTCAACTCATTATATGTCATAATGTTACCTATTTCATCCCAAAATACAAAAATTGTTTATCCAAATCTATCCATTTATCTTGTTAGAGGTTAAGATTAATTGTTAGGCCTATTCAAAACTATTATTTTTTAGCCTCATATTCAACATGGTATCTTTTTTAAACTTAAAATCAAAAAATATGTTTGACTAAAAAAATCAACTTATAGGGTAAGTTCAACCTTTTAAGAGTACCTGAGCCAGTGTCTTCCCTTTGGACTTGGCAATATCTTGAAGAACATCACATTCCATGACACGGTTATGTCCCCATCCGCGATTACCAACCGCACCTAGCGCGGAGTAAGCAGTTACAACGATTCCATTCTCTTTACAAAATTCATTAAGTTTTTTCTTTTGCCAAGTTGGGTTCATCTCAACCTTCAAATCAAATGAAAAGTGATGTTAGAAACATCATTTTGACTCGTCACTTTGACTTTTTTTCTACTACCAAAAGTCAACTTATAAGAATATCAAACAACCGGCTTAAAAGTAAGTCTGGCAAAATGGGCAGGTTAGGTTAGGTAACGGGGTCGGGTCAAGGTGGTGCGGGTATGGACGGATTTTAAGAAAAATTAGTTTGGGTTTAAATGAATTGTTTTTAAAAAAATATCAATTTGGTTTAAGTCAAATTGTGTTGAAACTAAACAAATAATCCATTAGAATAATTTTTAGTGATTTTCTCAATAAATATATTATTAATTATTCTTAAATTTTTGAATTAATTGAATTCGCGTAGTGAGTTTATATCACGTGTATTCTTTGTGTATTACACGGATTGAACAAAGATATACAATAAATCTATCACTGAAAATTAGACAATCAAAGATGATTTTTTAGTATAAAAATATGATTAAAATTTTGTATAATTGAATATTTTAAGTACAAAAATAATAATATTATATCTTTAAACACTATTTTTTTCAAAGTTTGTTTCTTTAAATATTTTGCTTAAAATTATTGTTTTTGAAAATTTTATATTTTATAACAATTTGTTTTTTTTAAAGTATGTTTTCTTATACCAATATATTTTAAATTTATTAAAAAATCTTTTTTATGTAAAAGTTTATGAAAAGTATATTTAGCATTTAGTATTGATATTTAAAATGAGATATAATTTATTAGAGAGAGACATAAATTTAAAGTTAAAGTACGTTAGTTAAAACATTTCTTTATTATTAATAAGTAGATTTGGGGGGAGTTTTCTTTTGGTTGCTGTTGGAATCCTTGCCAAAAATTAGTGAGAAAGTACAATTAGTGTGAGAGTGGTTCCTTCTGCCCATATAATCAATTGGGTGTGTTCGGGTATTGAATATATGGAAGGAGCGATTTTTGGGTGTTTGTAAATACTAAATACATAAAAGTGACTTTAAAAGGTAAAATGTCTGCAGTCTGCGGACCACATCTGCAGACATCTGTAAAATAAAAAGGTGGACCAAATGTCTGCAAGAAAAAAAATATCTATTTTTTTAACGTCTGTTGAGTGTTAAAATAAATTGACGGTTGTGCATGGGCGGTGGTGGCCAATGGTAGTGGTGCTGGTTGGGGTGACCGACGTTGGTGTCGGATGGTGGCCACCGGTGGTGACATCAATTTAGTTTAAGTCAAAATCTTATTCTTATAAAAGAATAGTAGCACTTGACACATGTCACCACCTAATGGAGTTTATACAAAAATTTTCCTCTCCTAACTCTCATATTAAATACTAATTAATTATCTTTTATATTAAATAAATTAAATCTTAATGATTTTGAATAATTAAATTATACTATTACATATCAAATATATAATTGTTCCTATAAGAATTTTCAATTAGAAAAATATCTTAAAATGTAATTTTATAATTCCTAAATTTTATTATTTGTAATTTATTATTTTAAGTATACATCCTTTATTATTTATCAACAATCAATGTTATTAAATATACAAATATTTATAAAAAATGTTGTTTATAACATATTTAAGTTATTCAACCCATGTAATACATGAGTTTCTAACCTAGTGTGTTATAACTAAACAAATAATCCTTTAGTATGATTTTTAGTATTTTTCTCAATAAATATGTTATTAATCATTCATAAACATTTGAAACCATTAGGGTAGTTTTTAGGTTACACATCTTGACTCGTATTGTGTTAAAGTGTTGCTCATCTCAACTAATTTCATGTTATGATATTACCCATTTCAACTTATTGTACAACAATTGTTTACCCAAACCAACTCATATCTTTTGATTTAGATGAAAATTGTCACCTTTACTTAAAAAGTAATCATCACTTGGTTATAAATCGATGCTCACATGGTTGACAGCCGGAGGGATTTTAGCGAAGGAGAGAATTTGTTTGATCATATTAGAAGGAAAATTGTCACTTGAAAGTGAATAAGATACAAATCCACATACTCTAGTCTAAGATTCCTGCATTAGTTCATGAAGTAAATGTATTGCTTCAATAGTGATTTTAAGTAGGTTTCTATTTGCAACTAATATGCTACAATACACTAATAATTTACGCACCTCATTTGCAGTGCATACATATAATGTATGTATGTGTGGGCCTTTAAGGGGTAACATTAAAATTACACTAAGTTTTAAATTTATAGACCCATTTGTTCTTCAAAGTTATTTTACCCTAACGCAACTTTACCAATTCAAAAGTAGCTTTTATATAACGAATTCATCTCATATAGCATGAATTATATCCAGTTCTCTTTGCATTCATCTTCCATTCCTTTTTCATAACACTCAGGCTCTTCCCATCAGTGAGTAACACATACTCATCAACACAAATTAAACAAGGGTGAAAGGATGATGATCTCATGCAGATCACCCAAGTGTGACAAATATAGGTATGTCTATAAATGGTAACTCTGAATGAGAATCCTCGCCCAACTATGACTATTTTGGATTATTATTATTACCACTTCCATGTTATTCATCTTCTTGAATTCCATCTTCATTATGTGGCTCAAAGTACCGAGGAGATAACGAATCCAAATCAATTAGATCATTATTATACTAAGGAACTATCTTCGTCTTTTGAATATTATTCAAACTCTGATCTTCTATAAATATAACATCATGACTTCTTATAAGTTTCTTGAAAACCATATCATATAACATGTATCCAAACTCATATTTCCCATAACCAAGAAATATGCACAACTTGGTTTTCACATCAAACTTTGATCTTTCGTCTTTGGGAAAGGCCTTGTATCCAAAGACTCACAAATGACGATATAAAACATCTTGTCGTTCCAAACCCTATCTGGAACATCAAAAGTCAAAGGAACACACAAAGTAAGATTAAATGACATGCACTATTATATTTAAAGCCTATCTCCAAGAGGAGCCACACAATCCTGGATGTGATAGCTAGCATCTGACTCTTTTAGTCAATGTTCCAATTTCATTTTGCTAAGCCATTTTACTAAGGTTTCTTGAAGGAATCTTTTAGTGTTGAATACCGATCTCTCTAGAATAGGCATCAAAAGGACCAATTATCCACCTTCGTTATTTTTCTAAATGCATATTAGCTTCTTCCTAGTATGTCACTCAACTAAGAATGAAACCCCTAAAACACATATAATACTTGATCATTAGATTTCAATAGATTGAACTATACCTTCTTTGAATTGTCACTAATTAATGTGTTAAAGTATAAACATCCCCCAAGTGATATAGTCTACATCGGATGACATAAACTAAGGGCCTGTTTGGGATTCCATTTTAGAATGACTTATTGACTTATTAGCTTTTTTAAAAAGTCAATAAGTTGTTTGTCAAACCCAAAAGGACTTTTCAGAATGACTTTTTGTTAAAGGGTAATAAGTTGTTTTTCAAAAACTAAAAATTATGGCTTTTCAAAATGAGTTCTGACTTATTAACATAAAATTACAAATCTATCTTACTCTTTATCCTTTGTCCAATAACCTTAAAATAATGTCAAAAAAAATGTCCTTTTTGGTCATTTTGAAAATTCATTTTGGAAAAGCTAATCCAAACACATTTTTAAAAACTTCATTTCAAAAAGTCGTAAGTTAATAAGCACTTTTGAGAAATAGTCCTTTTGAAGTTAAATAAGCAATCCCAAACAGGGCCTAAAATGCATTACATCACGTACTATCATAACCGTGTATATATATATATATATATATAATATATAGGGAAAAGATAAAATGAAAACCACATCTCAATGAGAAAACCGCAAAAACCATGCAAAAATCATGTAAAAACAACGTATTTTTTTTAAAAAAAAATTTACATGTTTGTTACACTATTGGACACATTTTTATAAAAAAAATCAAAAAAGAGCTGACCAAATATTTTTAAAAAAAATATATTTTATAAACCCACGTAAAAACTACGTAACAAAACGTAAAAATAAAAAAAAATTACGTTTTGTTACGTATGTTTTACGTGGGTTTATAAAATATTTTTTTAAAAATATTTGGTCAGCACTTTTCTGATTATTTTTTATAAAAATGTGTCCAATAGTGTTTACAAACATGTAAAAAAATTCAAAAAAAAATACGTTCTTTTTACGTGATTTTTGCATGGTTTTCGCGGTTTTCTCATTGAGATGTGGTTTTCATTTTAACCATACCCTATATATATATATATATATATATATATATATATATATATATCTTTGAACTTTTTTTACCTCTTTTCATGATCAAAATACCACGAGTGATTTTCGAATTTCCATCACCAAAGTTACTATGATAGCCATGTTCATCAAGTAGTGTATCTACAAAAGATCAATTATGTCTAATATTGGGATGTAAAATCAATTCCATCCTAGTATACAAACTTCACACTAACATCCCCAACACCAACGATCTTTGATAGCCAACTATTACCCAAATTTTAAATCACAAAGTCACCAAGATGAATACAAATCCTTTCATGATGTCCATGACATGTAGCACCATTGTTAACAGCCCAACTCGATTCATCACATGCAATGTTCACCATATCATAATAACAAATAAAAAAACTCATCATTAGGTGTTAACTTCAGTATAATCTTTACCTCTGTCATCTTTCTTTAGGTGTTAACTTCAGTGTAATCATTACCTCTGTAATCTTTCTTTTGAAATCTTTCTTTTGGTTGTATCTTTTGATTGTTGTAATTAGCCTTATTTTTCAATTATTTGTATAAGTGAACTTTATGGCCTTTTCTGCCATAATGACATCACTCAACATCAACAAGTTTTCCCTTAGGCTTACTATGATGTTTCACTATATTTGGACCTCTACTATGTTTCTTGTTGTGCTTTCTATGACTAATACATCTAACTATGAAGACAAACTTTGTGTTTTTTTTTCTCATCCCTTCATTTAAAACAGTCTTTAGCCAAAATCTATAGTAATTATACAATTTACTACAGATTTTGTACAATTATATCCTAAAAGTTTTCCAAGAATCTGAAAAAGTATCAAGGAGTCATAAATCTTGTACTCCAATCTTTTTCTTTTATTTATTTATTTGAACCTTAAAATTTTTAGTTACCTTTTCGTTATTCTCATGGGCAAAAACTAAGCCCAACACTTCACGTGACAGTTCCATAAAATGTAAAACCTGTCCTTAAAAAGAAAAGACAATTTCTACATCACACAATTTATCTTATGCATCACATGCTATGTAGACAATCCGAATTGATATATTATAATATATGGTAAATGAAGTATTATAGGTTTTTGATAGTCTCTTAAAGATTTCATTAAAAGACTACCTCTGAATTGGTCATATGTTATAACTGTTTGTTTGACTAAAAAGTTGCACCCGAATCAATTAGTTAGCCTCTTAGTCATTAAGCTTTAAACAAACTCTGAATGATTTAAACTTTTTACTAACTCAGTACTTTAATGATTCTAACAGTTCTGTAATAGAGTTTCACATGTCAAAACTAACCCAACAAGAAAGTCTATGCCTAACACGTGTATATATAGATTTATGGGTGACTTCAAATAACGACCTCATGAAATTTAAGAATTTTTATGTATAACTGAGAACCTCATTTATACGCCCCATTTGCAGTACACGCATATAATGTATATATGTGTGGGCCCTTAAGGGGCAAAAGTAAAAGTGCACTAATTTTAACGTTATTTTAGTTATTTTGTGAAAATAACGTTAAAGTCGTTGGGATGATCACCTTCAAACGATAACTTTGAGCCGGGGTTCTTTTTTGGAGCAGCCTCTCTATCTTAATTGGGATATGGGTAAGGTTTGTATCTATCCTTCCCCCCAGACCCTACTGAAAAGTGGGAATATACTGGGTAAGGTTGTTGTTGTTGTTGAGAACCTCATTTATGTCGTTACCTCAGGAATATAAAATCGTCCAGCTCAACAATATCAAAAAATCACCTAGTTATATTTTTGTAATTAAATTTAACATCATGTGCAATTTGTTTACCGAAGAAGATATGAAACATAACGCAGTAGTAACATCGTTAATAACTAAAATATTAACGGCGGTATAATGTATGCAACGTTAAATTAAAATAATTGCAGGTATTGCAAGTGTTATAAATAAGTGAAACATGGGTGGATCTAGGAAATGTTGTCTCTAGGTTCACTATTTTCAGATGTTTTAATTAGACATAAAAATATTCGGGTTGGTTTGACGGTGCCGGTTTTGTAACGTTCATCTTGTAATAACAGTACAATAGGTTGCTCAATAATTAAAAAAAAACACCGTCATTAAAGAGTTCGAAAGTTCAAAGTGCGCGTCTATTTAAGAGTTTTGAGATTTGGACCAAACATGAGTCAAGAGGGATGCGCCCCATAGCGGGATCCAAGGGACATAACTCCTGATGGCAAAGCCTCTTGTGGAATTCAGGGCAATGACCCGAGATCTAAACGAAATTTGGGAAGAAATATTTGATTTTAGAAAGTGATTTTCCTACGATCGTATATAATTTCAAACATTGATTATCTAGAATTTGTAACAAAGATCACTTACCCTATTCAAGTTGACAAATTGTTTGGAAAATTACATTAAAGATTCACTATTAAATAGGGATAACTCTACACAATCTAACCAACTTTTCTAATGGTCTCAATTAAGTCACTGGAACTTTTTTTTGTCTCAATTAGGTAATTCAATTTCGTATCTGTGTTCTAATCTTATATAAATAACCTGAATAGCAAGTTATTGCTAATATTTTATATATTTAACTTATTTAATATGTTAAGCAGTGCTATAATCATTTTATAAAACAAAATAATAAATTAAAAATTATTTAAAATCATCTACATTTACGCAATATATTTAAAAAAAAATCAAACAATGTGTGTCAATATTTAACGTTTGAAACTTAAATTTTTTCAAATATTATGCGTAAATGTGGATAATTTTAAATCATTTTTAATTTATTATTTACTTTATAAAATGATTATATCACGACTTAACATATTAAATAAATTAAATATTTAGAAAATTAGCAATAATCTGTTATTCAGGTTGTTTATATAGGATTAAAACACATACTAAGTTGAATGACCTAATTGGGACAGAAAAAAGTTACAGTGACTTAATTGAAACAGTATGAAAAGTTGGTTACATTTGTGTAGAGTTATCCTTATATGGGTTCACCTTCCCTTTTTAGTCTTTCGGGAAAAAAAATCCTACTAAATCTTAGTTTGAAACACGGTGGGTTCCTGTGACCTCACCGGAATGTATGTAGTCAATGTAGATCCACCCATGAGTGAAAGATTAATACTATATAGTAGTGTGCACGTTGGTGAATAGATTGGATGTGTTACTTGTTATGTTATACTTTAATGTATATACTGTTAATACATCATTAGATGCGTTCTAATAATATTTTGGTCTATGCATTTCCAATTTCCTACACGCACTCTATATATACATTCTTAACAGAGATGAATATGCACTATTTGAGAATTCTAGTCATAGTTTTGTGCAATGTTTTGAAAACCGGACCGGTACGACCGGTCGGACCGGTCCGATAGGGGTTTTGGGTCGTTTTTGGGTGAACCGGCCGGTCGAACCGGCGGTCGGACCGGTGGTTGAACCGTTTTTTTAATTTTATATATATATATATATATTTATAAAATGTATATAAAATCATCCGGTTCTTAAATCCGGTTCGACACCCGGTTCGGTTATGAAAACATTGGTTCTGTGCATGCAATGGTTAATATAATACTTGTTTAGGGTAACGTTAGTCTATTCGAGAGTGAATAAACTACATCTGAAATATTCTTTTTAGTGTAATTACTGAAAAATTCATACAAATTATATTCTATATTCTATGCATATTTTTGTGTATTCACTAACACAAACACTTACAAACATAGTTATTAATTATATTTACTAGCGTATACACAAGAAATTTAAAGTATTTAGTGTTGAATACGTCGATTTAGGGATTATTGTTTGGTTTATTTCATCGAATTTAATTAAGGAAATAAAAGAAATCGAGTAGCATTTGTTTAAGAATGGTGTTATATTTCATGATACTTGCTGGACAAAACATGGGGAATCACTAGCTAATTTTAGCAAAATGTCGATTAATTTGGACGGTAATAAAAAAAATGGTGAACGCCACCAATAGGCCACTATTAGGCACCATTCACCAACCGGTCTCATTGCCAACATTGGACGATAATAATTAATGATGAGAACATGCTTGATGACTTGGAAACTAAGCACATCAACAATGATCAAGAAAAACGACGAGGAATACTAGTCGATTTAGAGGGACCATTATATGTTGGGTGTGAACTTTTCTAAGTTTAGTGATGTGTTGAAACTGCTTAACTTAAAGCCTAACCACCTATGAAACAGTTTCATTGAAACGATAGCAATTTTACAGTTTATTTGAGATATTAATTACATAACATGCTTCCCAAAGACAACTTGTTACCAATATCTTTAATTTCTATACCCAGTTAAAAACTTGACATGTCCAAATGAGGATTAAAAGTTGAAAGAATATATGCATGCAGGGACGGCCCTGAAAATTAGCGTGCCCAAGACTAGCTGGAAAATAAAGGCCACTAGCGGATTCAAATATAAAAGTGAAGGTGTTCAAAAAACCAAAAAAACATTTAATACCGAAAACTGAAACGTATTCGTAACTGAAAAAATCGAACCGAATTCTGAATTTGGTTTTCGTTTGGTTTTAGCTGTATCCAAATTCCGAATTCGGTTTTCAGTTCAGTACATAACCATATCCGAATTTTGGTTTTTAATTCCAATTTTTTTTATAAATTTGATTTGTTTGGTTAACCGAATAAACCAAATTCAAATTCAAATTTATTATCTTATTAATAATATATAAGATTGAATTCGATTTACTCGGTTGAATTCGGTTTATTCGGTCTTTAATCGGTTTATTCGATTGAATTCGGTTTATTTGGATTGGTTTATTCGACTTTTAAGCGTTTATTTGGCTTTCAATCCGTTTATTTGGTTTTAACCGAAATTAAAACCGAACCACTTCTTGAATTCGTTTCGGTTTTTTTGATAGGGAAAAAAATTGAGAACCGATGAAACCAGACCGGATAAATCGTTAACCGAACTAATGGACATATTTAGTTTAAATGGCATGAAAGTAACTTTCTATACTTTAAAAAAAGAGTTTTTGCGCTCATTAAACAATGTGTTTATAAATGCTTATTTTTAGTTCTTTTTGCCTTAGTAATTCTCATTTAAATGAATCTCTATATATACATATATATATAAAAAATTTTGTACCCCTCTAAAAAATGGGCCCGGGACGGGGGTCGGGTTTGCCCCTCCCCTGGGCTGCCCATGCATGCATGTGAAATCTGTATAATTAGATCTTAAATCAATTAACCTACTGATGAGATTACCAACCAGGGGCGAAGGTTATATAGGGCCGGGGGTGTCCATCCTTTTTTTTCCTTTTGTAGTGTTAATTTTGGCCAAAAGATTATTTTTAATTAAAAATAGTGGTTTCCCTCCCTTGTTGCAAAAAGTTAACATGTATTTTGAGTTTCGTAAATTTTGTCCCCCTTCCATAACACTCAAGCTCCGCCACTGTTACCAACCTTGGGCATTGGATACCCATCCTGATCACTAGGTTTAATATAGAAAAATCATCAGTCTTGCTACCATTCAAGAATGTTATATTAAAACAAATCATAAACCTAAAAGAATACTTGACATTCAAACAAGGTACATTTTTCTGTTAAAACTATCTGAGTTAACTGTGGGAGGTAAATTAAAGTACAACCACCTAATAAAAGTTTATACTAGGTTGGCAATATATAAAATTTAGGAACCAAACTTGTAAACCGAAAAAAACCATGGGAGCAAAATATGCAGTTTTGTTGAAGAAATTGAAGAAAAATATAATCTTTATAATCAATGTTTTCAAACCCGGACCGAACCGGCCGGACCGGGATTCGGAGTGGTCGGACCGGGATTCGGAGTGTAGAGTGGGCCGGTTCTAGACTCAAAACCGTTTTGGGGTGACCCGGCCGGTCGGACCGGCGAACCGGTGGTTGGACCGGAAAACCGGTGGTCGGACCGGTGATTGAACCGGTTTTTTTATTTTTTTTAATTTTTTAATTTTTTTTGAATTTATATATATATATATTTATAAAATGTTTAAAAAATCATCCGGTTCTCAAATCCGGTCCAACCGATCCGACCAGTCCGACCTCTGACCGGTAAGGAGACCGGTTCGATGTCCGGTCCGGTTCTGAAAACATTGTTTATAATGAATAACCTTTAAAACCAATTTGCTTATTCCCTTACGAATTTACGATAAAAGTAAAGTTTGTCTTCGTCCTCTTAACCTTAATACAACGATTATGATCTAAGTAAAGTTATTACTTTTTTAACGGGTGACCCACTTGATTAAACACCTAGAAATTAATTAATTATCAAGATGGTTCCTATGGTTTGCTAGTATTTCACTCTTGGTTTTAATGTTTTATAAATTACTCATATGATCATAAGCTTTAAACATTTGTAACACATATACTCTTTATGTGAGAATAATTGGCCAAACATTTGAAGATAATTTGGTAACCTAAAAACTACATGTGTTACAAATGTTTAAAGTTTGAAACCTAGGAATCAAAAGGGGAATTGTAGCAAACTACATTGATCATCCGGACAATATCTAATTAAGCATAAAAACAGTCTCATATCTTCAATCCCATGAAAAAAAGATGATCAAATAAAACATCTTACTTGAGACTTTGCTTGATGGCCGCTAAAACAAGATGACGATCAGCCATATTACACCACATCTTAGTAGTAAGGCTATCCACAGCGGTCACCCCACTAAAAATCCCTCTTCACCGAAATTTCCTGTCACATCATCACCCCGCTGAAAACCTTAAAACCCCACAGTGTTCACCCCACTGAAAACCCTTCCCCACTATTCCACATGAGCCAATCAGAAAAAAGCTATCTTAAGTGGGCCAATAAGAAGAAAGCAGGAGCGCGGGATGCGGGGGCCGTGGAAGGGCGTTTGATGGGGGTCGCGCAACAGGGTGACGGTGTTCCCGCTTGAGGCCGCCGAGCCGCTGGCTGAGCGGGGCACCTGCTGCGGTGGGTCTAATAAAAACCTCTGATCGAGACTTTGTGAGACCTAATCTTAGAGCTTCTGCAACGGCTTCACCCACTGGTTTCTCAGTTTGGTATATGGCTGCTGTGTCAAAGTGACGATAACCCATCTTGATGGCTTCAATTAGAGTGGATGGTGTCACCACCTCAACTCCTGAGATGCTTAGTTCTGTTGCCGTGACCGATGCAATCTCGGGAACAGGCCGTGACCCTTCAGATGAGCTTATCATCTTCTGTGGAATAATCGCCATTTTTTTTCTTTTTTCTTTCTTTTTTTTTTGGAAATGTTGATTTTGTGATAAGAAAAAAGAAAAAAAAATGATTGGTAAGAGGCTACTGTTTTTTTGTATGAATTATTTATTGTAACAGAGATATGGATGCATAGCTGGAATTTGTGATATGATATAAATCTAACTAGGTTTAATCTCACCCCGTGCGTTGCGACGGGTTATCACAGTACACTTCCGATAACGGGTATTATATATCATTTGTAAAATCATAAGTTACATAGCAAAATCAAATCTCTCATCACAAACTCTATACAATTATATATATATATATATATATATAAACATAAAATTATACAAAATTGAAAAAACAAAATTTAAAAGTTTTAGTGGTCAAAATTAAATAAACAAAACTTTATATTGTATAAAAGTTTTAGTGACCAAAATCGAAAAAACAAAAGTCAAAATTTTACTTTTTAGTGGCCAAAATCGAAAAAACATAAACTTTATATTACATAAAAGTTTTAGTGACAAAAATCGAAAAAACAAAACTTTAAAAAGTTTTAGTGGCCAAATTCGAAAAAACAAAACTTTATATTATATTAAAGTTTTGGTGGCAAAAATCGAAAAAACAAAACTTTAAAAGTTTTTGTGGCCAAAATCGAAAAAACAAAACTTTATATTATATAAAAGTTTTAGTGACCAAAATCGAAAAAACAAAACTTTACTTTTAGTGGCCAAAATCGAAAAAACAAAACTTTAAAAAGTTTTAGTGGGCAAAATGGAAAAAACAAAACCTTATAATATATAAAAGTTTTAGTGGTAAAAATCGAAAAAACAAAACATCAAAAGTTTTAGTGGCTAAAATCAAAAAAACGAAACTTTACTATTCCTTTCGGTTGGTTTTTAATATATATATATATATATATATATATATATATATATATATATATATATATATATATATATATATGTATTAATATGAAATTAACCCGTTTATATAAATAGGTTAGGTTTGTTTGAGCTTGCCCGGTTTGTTAGTTGATCTGTTTAACTCATTTATGTTTGTTTTATTTATTTTAAATGTTGTTTATGTCATAAATTAACTTGGTTTGTTATTTTATATTCAACTAAGTTATAACCCTTGTATAATACGGGTGAATTCATAAAAAAATATGTAATTTATTATAATTTAAAAAACATTGTTTCATATCAAATGAAATAAAGATAATAAACATTTGATATTTAACAAAGATTAATTTCATACAAATACTTAAAATAATATACAGATCTCTAAAAATTTCACAACATTCGGCATCTTATTCGCACATTTAAGATGTTTATCTAATATTAATAATTTAGTGCAGCTATGTTTTTTAAGATAACTTGTTTTTTACATAAATTTTGTTTTTTTTGAAAATAAAATATTTCTTAATTTAAAAAATTTTTATTTTAGAAAATTTTGTACTTTATAAAATAATTTAAGTGTATTTTATAATAAAAAGATAAATAATATATTAGTTATTAGTATTATAATTATTTAATAAAATAAAGAATTGTTTAATAAAAGAGAAAAAATTAAGTGAAATGATAACGAATTGACAAGTAACAATAATGGTGTGAGATTGTGACAAGTGGCAATGGTGATGTAAGAAGGTGACAAGTGACAATAATGTTACTTTTTTTATTACAGAGTATAAATATAAATTTTAAACTAAAAGAAGGAGTTTACATAATAATTAAAATGCCATATATTTATAGATTTTTTGTCATAAAATTGTGATTTTAAAGCAATGATATCCTACATAATTAAAAAAAATGGATTAATTGTGTCGCGTTCAAGTCAGCACATATATATTTGTGTTATATTCAAATTCATATGTATGACATTATTTTTAAATGCAGATTCTCTCCAAATTTATTTTAAATTTTTGTATTCGTGTCAGGTTGAGCCACCAACCCATAAACACAAACCGTGTAGCACCCTTAAATATGGTCACGAAATTAAACTAGTTGTATAGTTTCTTATCAATTGATGGACATAACACAATATTTGTTTGAGCTTATTATAGATGTAATGTTTTTGGTCATTATAAGAATAAAAAAATTTTGGTTTGAATAATAGGTGCTCTATTGGTTATTAAGACCGAAACAAAAAATTTAAAACAGTTATATAATGGTATCGATGTTTTCTAGTTAGTTATAATCTCATTTTTACGGTAACAACATATAACCATCAGATAATATAACCTATGATTATTAATATTTTCTTAAATAACAAATGAAAATTATTGATAAAAAACATATTATGTATATACATAGCAAAGGAGATAAACTTAAACTTAGAGAACGTCAAATTGATATTTTGCAAGATTGAGCAGTGAGTTTGAAAAGGTTTTCAAAGTTAGTGGTTGGTTTGACACAAATGTCACCAACACTTCTAATCATTGTTTTCAAACCTGGACCGGGTTTTTGTCACTCAAACAGTCTAGTTAAAAATATGTGCTCAGAATCATTTTTGGACGAGTCGTCAGTCCGATCAGAGAACTACCCGGTTGAATTGGGATTTTTAACCATATAATATTTGGATTATATATATATAGGGGATGTAATTTTTATAACCCTTATCTTTTGTTACAACCCATATAATATTTGGATTATATATATATATATATATATATATATATATATGATCGTGACACGTGTCAGATTCCTTTTTTTAATATAAAGGGCATTTAGGACATTTGTTATTTAAGTAAAGTTTACCCCCTTTTTTAAACATTCATAACTTTTTTATACTATTATTTTTTAAAAAAAATTGCACCATTATACTCGTCTCATTTTTCTCTTTAATTTCGTTATAGTCTCGACTAGTTTTTTTTTTTTTTTTGATATCATGTATTTACATCATTGTAACGAGCTTAAAGATAGCAAATTAATTAGAAATTTTTTCTAACAATGGTAAATTACAGTAATGTAACAAAAAATGAAGTAATGTAATACAAAATGAAGTAATTTACAATGACATAATTAACGATGACGTAACACATTATTTACAGTGATGTAAATTTCTTTTTATTTCCCGTTATAATGTTGACTAGTTTTTAATTTTTTTTCTCATTGTCCATTATTTACATCGATGTAACGGGCATAAATATAGCACATTATTTTGAATTTTTTCTAACAATGATAAATTACAGTGATGTAATATAACACATTATTTTATTTTTCTCTTTAACAATGATAATTACAATGATAAATTACAGTGATGTAATAAAACACATTATTTTGATTTTTTTTCTCTAACAATTATAATTATAGTGATATAATTTATCATTGTTTGAAAAAAATTCAAACTAATTTGTTGTATTTAGGCTCGTTACAAATTAAGGATGAGCAAAAAGCTAAAAAAAACCAAACTGAAACCGAATTAACTGGAAAACCGAACCGGAACCAAATTAACCGAAAAAACCGAGCCGGAACCGAATTAACCGAAAAAACCTAAACCGAATTTTGCGTCAATGTAAATTACATCACGGTAAATTACGTCAATGTAAAATCACTGTAATTTATCATTGTTAGAAAAAATTTCAAATAAATTTTTTATATTTAAGCTCATTACAATGATGTAAATATATGGCATCTAAAAAAAGTAAAAAAAAATTAGTCGAGACTATAACGGAATTAAAAAGAAAAATGAGACGAACATAATGGTGCAATTTTTTTAAAAAAATAATATATTATAAAAAAATTATTAGTGTTTAAAAAAGAGGGGGGAAACTTATAAAAGGTAAAATGATTATGATGCCTTTTTTAATATTTTAATTAAAAGCTTATGTGTAACTTTGTTATTGGTTGAAATGGGTTATGTAGTTGTAGCAAAAGATAAGGGTTATAAAAAATTTCATCCCTATATATATATATATATATATATATATATATAGGATTGAGATGTTTTAATAATCCTCCTTAATTGTGGTAACCCAAATAATTCTCACAAGATCAACCACAATCTTTGGCTTTTTTTCATAACATTTATTATACATGTACAAGACTATGTTCTGTTATGTGTTTGAGTTAATTTACGAGCATACGCCAAATTGCACTAGTGTAAAGTTTTGACAAATTTTAAATGTTATGAAAAAATGCCTAAATTTTACACTAGTGCAATTTCGCGTACGCTCGTGAATTAGCTCATACACATAAAATAGCATAGTCTTGCACTAGTGTAATAAAAGTCATGAAAAAACCGAAGATTTTGGTTGATCTTGTGAGATTTTTTGGGTTATCACAATTAAAGTGTGTTAAAAATGGATCCTTCTTTTATACATATATATATATATACATACATACATACATGGTTGTAGAAGTCGCTAGACGCTAGTTGGACGTCGAGGTATAGGGTAGTGATTAATCGACGCGAGGCGGATTGAAATTTTTATATGTAATTTTACAAATATATACTATACACACACATCAATATCAATAATTTAATATAATACTTCAAATAATTTAAAAAACAACTTTAAACATACTAAGTTAAGTACTTCAAAGTTCAAACTTAAACACTTAGTTCAAAGTTTAGATGTGGGTTTCTATGTTTAGTGGCTAGATTCTATGTTTCGGATGTTAGATTCGATGTTTTGGAGACATATTAAGGATTTTGGAATGATAAATGTGTCGAATAATCATTGATATGGGTCCTTTATACTTGGAAAAAAGTCAAAAAAAGGTCTGCCTATGCTGACTAGGCCCGCCTAATGCCTAGGTACCGCCAATGCCAAAATCGCCAATGTTAGAGGGCGTCTAGCGCCTAGGCCGATTTTTACAACACTGTATATGTGTGTGTGTAATATTTATGCCGTCATCGGTTCTTAAATCCAGTCAAGCTGACCAGTAAAAATACTGGTTTAAATTCTGGTTCGGTTTTGAAAACATTGCTTTTAAATTTGTAGTTTTTTCAACGGCTTGTGACATATTTCGGTATATTGCTTTTGTGTCAAAATAACGATAGACTATCTTAATCGCTTCAATTATGGTCGATGGTGTCACCAATTCAATTAGAGGTGGGCAAAATGGTTATCTTTTAAACCGGTTCCGGTTCTAGTCAACAACTGGTTCTGGTTTTTGGCCGATTTCGGTTCAGGTCTGGCATGGGAACTGGTTCCGCTTTTATCGGTTCCAATTTCATTGAGAATCCGGAACCGCCTGTACCCTACGGTTCGGGTACAACCGGTTCTGGTTGCGGTTTGAGTTATCGGTTTAGGTTTGTAGCCATGAATTAGAACTTTCTTTCATCATTGTTACCATGAGCCATTAAGAGTTTTACATCTGCCGCTCCACCGAATTTCAGTGTTCATGATTGTTGTAGGTTAGTTTGTTGAATTACTATTGACACAACCTATTTCTAATCAGGTTGTCACGAGGTTGTGTTCGACAGTTGTAGGCGTTGATAGTTTTTGATAAGTCATAACTGTCACTGAGGTTCTGACGAGCTGTAACGAAGTTATTTCATCGTTGTTTCTTGTTTGGGGATCAGGTTTAGGGCATTTTAGCCCTGTGAGATCAATTTACATTGTTTATTTTTGTACTCAAGTTCAAATCTATTTTACCGTTTGTGAGAAGTTATCGCAATGGAAAAAGAAGGTAACATAAAAATCAAGAAGTTTGATAAACATGACTGGTTTATAGAAAATGAAGATAGAGGATTTTCCATAGCAGAAGGATATATACCAAACTTTTTCTAGAAAGACACAAGACGTATTAAGTAGGAAGGAAAGAACAAAACATATAAAAGCATAAGTGTTAGCAATGTCAATTTCTGACAAATCTCAAAAAATAGATTTTTGAAGCTCCAGAATAAGCACTCAAGGAAGAAAATTTGAAAAGTGAAGCTTTACATGGGTTAGACAAACAGTTGAGCTCAAGCCTATTGGATTATATTACTTAGGCGGTGGTTGTTTTTTCCAAAAAGCTCTTCCTGGCCTCTTTTGTATGTGTCGCGCAGACCACGGGCAGAGGTTGAGGGTTTCATACTGTTTGTTTTTCAGAAGACGTTTTTTTAAAAAACATCTGTCCAACCTCCTTTTGGAGAAGACATGGACCTTGCACTTCTAGCCACTTCTCACCTCTTCTTCCTCTTAATTCATTCACAGCTACATCCCCCGATCAGCACCCTCCACCCATCGCCACCCTCCCTGTCGCCGCCCTCTACAGCCGCATCCACCGCCTCCATCGCATCCCTATATCGGACACAACCCTAGGGCCGCCCTCCATCGCATCCACCGCAGAGCTCTCTACAGCCGCATCCATCGCTTCCATCGCATCCCTCCGTTGGCCACAACCCTAGGGCCGGCCTCCATCGCATCCACCGCATAGCTCTCTACAGCCGCATCCACCGCCTACATCGCATCCCTCCGTCGACCACAACCCTAGGGCCGCCCTCCATCGCATCCATCGTAGAGCTCTTCTAGAAAAACAAACACTTCATAAGCAGAGGTTTGGTCCACCTCTTCTGCAAAAGTGGTCCGCAGACCACAGACGTTTTGCCTCTGAAAAAACAAACACCCTCTTAGTCTACCGAATTCGGCTACTATATTTCAACCACGTTAGGAAATGATAATGTATAAGGCACACTAGACTAAGTATTTTGTTCATTCGGAGACTGATAAGATGTATCATACGTTAAAGACATCTATTGATGGTCTTGAATGAAAAAGGAGATAGTTACGTACGCTAAAAAATGTTTGACCTGCTCCATGGTCAAAGCTAAACACCAAACACCTTCCAGGTTACTAATACAAACCAAGATACTAGAATGGAATTGTAAGAATATCATAATAGATTTTATAACAAAATACCAAAGATAATTAATAGTTATGATACTATCTAGGTTATTTTTGAAATAATTTTCTTACCAATCTAAGAGGATTACAAGATGGATAAACTATACTTTAACGAAATAATCACGGGACAAGGAATGCATGTGCTAATCATTTTTTATAGAGACAGTCGATTTACTTTTATATTATGGAAGACATTGCAAGAAGCTTTTGAAGCACAATTTAATCATAGTATTGTTTATCATCTTTAGACTAAATGAACAATCCAAACACTTAAGGATATGTATACAGCATGTGTAATCGATTTTGATGGAAGTTAGGATATTCACTTACCACTATTTGAGTTTTTCAATAATAACTATCATACAAGCATACAATGTGTACCATTTAAGGCGTCGTATGGACGTAAGTGTTATCGCCTCTATTTTGGGCTGAAATTAGGGAAAGCCAACTAAGAAAGTTACACATGATGAGATTGTCAAGAGATGAGTAATAAGATATTCAAGAGTAAATGCCATTTGGAAACAACAAGCCATGACAATAAAAGTTATGTTGACAATCGAGGGAAACTTTTAAATTTGAGATTGGGTATAAAGTTATTTAAAGTGTCAGCCTAGAAAGGAGTTATACGCTTCAAGTAGAAAGGCAGGTTAGCTTCTAGGTATGTCAGAATATTTGAAATTATAGAATAAAGCGTTCTAGTAGCCTACAAATTACAATCACCCCAAAAATTCAGCAGCATACGTAACATTTTTCACATACCAATTTTGAAAAAAGTGTATAGTGGAAGAGTTTTGCATGTGCGTCTTGATGAGGTTCAACTAAACAAAAAGTTACATTTCGTTGAGCAATAACCAAAATGAAGTCGCATACCAATAGTTAAAGTCCAATGGAACTCTAAATGAAGACCATAGTTCACTTGGAACAATAAGACCAAAATAAAGCTCAAGTATACTCATATTTTCAAAAGTTAGCCTATGGATGGCAACATTAGTTATATTTTGCGAAGAAATTCCTTTAACTTGGGAGTCTGTAACATTTTTAGCAATTTCAGACTTGATTTTGACTGTTGACTTGGATATTAAATTGTACGTTGTTTGCGCAAGTGCCAACTCTAGTTGTGCATATTATTAATGTAAGTAGCAACTCTAGTCTAGAGTCTCCTCGAGTCGTGTATATTAACTAGGGGTGTTCAAAATATCCGAAACTCGAAAAAATTCGAAATCTGAATCGTATCCGATACTCGAAAAAACCTCATCCAAAACCTAATTCAGGTTTTTCGGGTTGTTCGGGTCGGATAATATGATTTTAGATTCGGGTCGGGTTTCAGATGTGCAAAAACTAGTTTTTTCGGGTCGGATATCCGAATAACCCCGAATAAAACCGGTTTATTCGGGTTATTCGGATGTAAAAATTCAGATTTTTCGGGTCGGATAATATATTTTGAGATCCAGGTCGGGTTTCGGATACAACAACAACATTACCCAGTATATTCCCACTTTTCAGTAGGGTCTGGAGGGGAAGGATAGATACAAACCTTACCCCTATCCCAATTGGGATAGAGAGGCTGCTCCGAAAGAGTCCCCGGCTCAAAGTTATCGTTTGAAGTTGATAATCCCAATGATTTTAGCGTTATTTTCACAAAATAATTGAAATAACGTTAAAAAATTTCAAATCCAAATAACCCGATTCGAAAAACCCGAATAACTCGTTATCCAACCCGATAAACACCCCTAATATTAACAATGCAAGTGTCAAAACTCTAACAGTGCATAAGAGAAGACATATATGGTCCAAATATGACTAAAACATTTAATTTGTTTTAGATAACACTTTCAACATCTAAACACCGTCTCATGTGCTCACGAGACACTAACAAAACACCACTTTTAAGGCCTTGTCTTATGGGGCATGACCCCCACCCATGACCAGTGGCGGAGCTTGAGAGTTAGAGAAGGGGGGACAGAAATTTACAAGACTCAAAATACATGTTAAAATTTTTAAACGGGGGGGGGACCCGCATTTTTAACTAAATATAACCTTTCGGCCCGAAAATTTACACTACTGGCGAAAAAAATAGGGGGCGGTCGCCCCCCCTTGTCTCACTAAAGCTACGCCCATGCCCATGACCGCCCACAAGCACCCCGTCACGTCATGATCGCCACTACATAAGCCCCGTGACGGGTCTCGGATAACCATGGTCATGTTCTTCTTCACAATGAACAAGCCTTTTGAAAGGAAATGGAAGGGGTCATGACTGGGGTGACGATCACACATATGAGGTGACAAGTGGGTTATGAGAGTGGCCTCATATATGACGTGATGCTTATGTTAAGTGAAAAGAAGTGATGCATGGTTATACATCATCTTAACTAAATTGAAATATTTTGACAACTTTGTTATAGTAATCTCTCGTTACTAAATTTATTTCATCAAATAAACTGTGTTTAGAAGCCATGGTGTTACATCATTTCAGCTAATCACTCAAAGCTTTGAATCGATCTCAGCCGTTACATCATTAGGCTCGGTCACCACAAAACCAAGTAGATAAACGAGTTTTCGTTGAGGAATTTGGCTAATTTTGTTCAAGTCTTCTTGTGTCAATGCCCAATCAAAGATGTCAAGATTTTGCTTCATCCTTTCTTTATTGAAACTCTTTACTATAAAACCAACACCTTGCTCATATAACCATCTTAATGAAATCTGTGTATCAATAATATAAGCATAACTGAATGTATTTTGAGCATGCTATAAAACTATTGAATTTTGGATGTCAAATAACTCATTTGAAGAACATGGTAAAGTTGTTGCTTTGTAACTATAAGATATGGATTCAATCCGTGAAACATAGCTTCTTGCACAAATGTCTAAAGTAAGGTTGCGTATATCATATCTCAAAAGGGTGTACCCTACGAAAGTGGGTGCTAAGTTAAGCACCGATATGCCCTTTAGTTAACACAACATCCACTATTTTAGATGAAAAAAACTTATATTGCCTCATCATAAATAAGTTATACCACAAGTAGTGAATTAAGCATTTCAAGAAAGACCAATGCTTAATTTGGGAATTAAATAAATCACATATAAAAGGGATGTAATTAATTAGAAAATAAAAGGAATTACCTGAGCAGTAGTCTTCCCTTTGGACTTAGCAATATCTTGGAGAACATCACATTGGATAACACTGTTGTTTCCCCATGAATTGCCTGCTGAGGCCAAGGGGGAGTAAGCAGTAAGTAGGATATGATTCTGTTTGCAAAATTCATTGAGTTCTTTTTGCTGCCAAAGCGGGTTCATCTCAATCTTCAGAAACATTTAAACCAAAAAAAAAACTCTTAATATATTCGTCGTTACGATTTTAGATAACTACATATGACAATCACATAAGTGATAATATTTCATGTGTCTCATGGGACAGAGTGACTGTCTCACGAGACAAAACTTTCATCTATCTCATGAAATAAAGAGACGACTTCTCTACTCAATCACTCATCTTCAAAATAATAATAAGAATTAAATAAAAAAAATAAAAAAAAATGGATGATCACCTGGTTAACTGCAGGAGGAATTTTGGCAAATGAAAGAATATGTTCAATCTTTTGAGAGGAGAAATTGCTGACACCGATGGATTTGGTAAGTCCAAGATTTTGGCACTCTTCCATTGCTTCCCAAACTGGCTTGATATCGATTGTGGTCACCAACTCCTTTGGAACCGGGATTTTGATATTGTTGGAGTTAATTTTGAGTGGCCAATGTATGAGATATAAGTCCACATAGTCTAGTCCAAGATTCCTACATTATTAATCACAAACTGTTAAACATTTTTTTGATAACCATGGGAACCCACTTACGTGGTTAACCGGGTTCCCCCAATACCCGACTAAACGAAAGGAACAAATAAAACACGACCACAAGCAACTGGGTCGGTGGCCTCTAAGAAAAATTAGACATGCTAGTAAAACCCCAAGCATTTACTCTTAATTAGTTGTTCCGAGGCCAGGCCTCCTACTTAATTAGACATGTATGCCCAAAAAGAAAGGACCAGTTTGGCATAAGCAAGAAAACCTTCTAAGCATTGTTCAAAACTTGGCATCCTTTTAGAGACAAAGATGAACTTTTTAACTATACATAAAACAAATTAAATTTAACGTGGTTGTATGATCTTACGTAAATTCCAAAATGCTTTTGGTTTAAAAGTTATATGTTTATGATATGAAATCCAACTGTAAGGTCTATGTGGGACTGAAGTATTACAGTTACAACATCTAAAAGATCAGGATGAATTATTCACTAAATCTCTACAAAGTAATGAATGAATGTTTTTAGCTTTGAATTTACCCTGTTTTTCATATAAAGAATATGGGTTTCAATTTCTACCATTTGATGGTCAAAGGGAACCAAAATAAACAAACAAACAAACTTACTCATTTGATGGTTAAATATAACAAAAAAAAACAAACAAACAAACTTATTCATTGGATGGTCAAAGGGAACCAAAACTAAACAAACAAACAAATTTACTCAGTATATTTCTATTATTCCATAGGATCTGAGGAAAAGAATGAATACAAACGTTGCTCCTATCCCAGCAAAGAGACTGCTCCGAAAAAGTTCCCGTCTCAAAACTATCGGTTAAATTTAATCGTCACAGCGCTTTTAACATTATGTTTTTAAAATAACGTTAAAATTAGTGCAACACAAACACATGTATAACAAGTAGAGTGTTAACTTACACATATACCAATGAAATAAAAAGATTGTTTCGGAACAGAAACTCAACTCAAATATATCACGCAACAAAAATAAGATGGAACTCCAAATAACCAAATTATTCAATTCAAAATTAATCAATCATAACTAAAATAAACTATAAAATGATAAAAAAACAGAAAATTTCTTACTTGAGACTCTTCTTCAAGGCCGGTAAAACAAGATGACGCTCGGTAGAGTTGCACCACAGCTTGGTGGTAATAAAAACCTCTGCTCTAGATTTCACACTACCCGCTCGCAAAGCTTCAGCGACAGCTTCACCGACAGGTATCTCGGTCCCATAGAATGATGCGGTGTCAAAGTGTCGATAACCCGCCTTGATGGCTTCAACCACAGCCGCTTTCACCACATCACTTCCTTCGGTCACGGTCACGGTTCCCATCCCGATCAGGGGAATGGGTCGTGGACCATCGGAGGTGATGGTTGTAGATGGAATGTGTGTCATCTGTTCTACTCTTAGTTTTGTTTGGTTGGATTTGTAACATATATAGTTATTAAGTTACCAAATTACGTTTACATAAATGACCAAATTACCCACAGATAAGGCTATATGAGTTACAACTTAGAAATGTTTAAAGTTTAGTACTATATGAGTAATTTATGATACGTATGAACCAAAAATAAAATATTAACAAATCACAGGATCATCTCGTAATTTACTCTATATAATATATTGATTTATTTATGGTACTGGGGTCTTATGTATAAATTTTTTAAGGGTATATGATAATTTTTTGTGTAAATAAATTAAATCACCTTGAATAAAGAAAATAACACTTTCTTTAGAAGAATATCTGAATCATATATGACTGGTTTTTTGGCAAAAACAGTAAATTAAGTTGTTTGTTACGTTTTAAATTTTTTAAACAGATCAACGGAAAGAAAAAAAAAAAAAACACACACACATTTTTAATACCAAACCAGTATCATGTTTGGACGGTTTTTTGTTTTCAAAATGTACCATAACCATAAAGGCTCCTAAATTGACAACCTCAAATGGGCGTTATTATTTTAAGGAAAATTACATTTTTTTCTTGCAAACTTAACAATTATATTACATATTCAATTCAAAATTTTAATTACGTACATCTTTTTCTTAAACATAACAATTATATCAATACCCAACACAAAATTTTAATTATACATATCCCTTCCTTTAAAGATAAATTCAAATTACTTTATTAAAAATAAGTTATAAAATGAAACTTTATTTCGCAACTTGCACGTTGGTATACATTGATTTAATTGATGATACGTCTATTATATCTAAAGGTAGATGAATCTTACTTTTTGGCTAAACGAATCACCTTATTGAGAGTAAAAACAAAAACACTTTCGTTAGAAGGATATATGAATCCAAATATATTGTTTTTATAAGATTTCGCTCTTTCTACTCCAATTAGCTTATTACTTTCAAGCAAATTTTCTTAGTTTATATATTAATGAACGAACACTCATTTAGTTCATTTGTATACAAACTCTAGCGGCGGAGGATTATACACGTTGTCATTTATTTGCTTTCTTAAGTTGTCGTTTATTTTTTATTTTTTAACTTAGGACCGTTTTAAAAAAAAACGTTTGTTTGTTTGTTTTTTTTAACTTGAATAGCTGCAAAAACAATTTTTTGTTTCTTTTCGGACTACGCTACGGCTCCAAAGCAATTAATTATTTAAATTTAATAATAATATTTTAATAATATTGTTTACATGATTGTAATAATTAAATAATATAGTTTTTTCAGTTTTGCTTTGTTAACGGGTTTTGTTTTGTGCTTTGAACTTTTGATATTTGTGATGTTATCACTGTGAGATGACAATATTACAAAAACTTTAACTTTTCTATAAAAAAATGGTGAAAGATACATATCTTTTAGTGATAATATTTATAATAAAATAATAATAATAACTAAATTATAATAATAATTATATAATACTTGTTTTAATTATGACAAATAAAATGACACTCATTGCAGTCGGTATTTGGTATGCAATTTGAAATTCGTAATGTTATCACCACTATCATGATCGGATTAGAGAAATCTTTGATCAATAATAGAACGATATCCTTTTTCTATCATGACGAAACTCGTGTTGCAACGTGCGGAAAAACACATTACTTTGTGGTGTTGTTGTTATTGTTATTTTAGACAATATCTCATAAAATAAAATATAATCATTATAGATCATATAATATTTTGGAGATCTTGCATCCAATGATGTTGTCTAGACACATACTCCAACTTTGGATCTCCTTGCTTCTCTCCAAAAACCGTCGACCTCACCTCTGCATATATTTCATATAGGGGATGGAATTTTTGATCACCCATAACTTTTGTTACATCCCATTAACTCAATCTAATTGAGTCTAAATTTAGATCAAATGGCTACTATTAGCTCCACAATAAAAAAATATATTATATTTGGTTTGAATGAGAAAACGATATTATTGTAAAATTATTTACAGTGATGTAACTTATTATTTACAGTGATGTAATTTTTTTATTTGATTACGTTTTAATTTAGACTAGTTTTTTAATTTTTTTTCAAATATCTCGCTTTACATTTATGTAACGAACATAAACATAACAAATTATTTTAATTTTTTTCTAACAATGGTAAATTAAAGTTTTACATCACTGTAAATAATTTAAATAATAAGTTACATCTCTGTAAATAATGTGTTACATCACTGTAATTTATCATTGTTAGAAAAAAATTCAGATAAATTTGTTATTTTTAAGCTCGTTACAATGATGTAAATATAGGCATCTAAAAAAGCAAAAAAAAAATAGTCGAGACTATAACGGAATTAAAGATAAAAAATGAGACGAATATAATGGTGCAATTTAAAAAAAAAATAATATATCATAAAAAAATTATTAATGTTTAAAAAAGAGAGGAGTAAACTTACACAAGTAAATGACTATCATATCATTTTTAATATTTTAATAGAAAGCTTATGTGTAACTTTATTATTGGCTGAAATAAGTTATGTAGTTGCAGCAAAAAAAGAGGGTTATTTTTTATGCCTTTCTCATGTCATATATATATATATATATATATATATATATATATATATATCAAAAAGAAAAATGGTTTATTTAAGAAAAAGATTTATTTTTTAGGGTTAGAAATAGGAAACGGGAAAATAGAATTACAATCACGTATTTCTACAAAAATTTTACAATTTCCGAAAAAATTTGAAAATTTAAAACAAATACAAGCCTTTTTAGGACTAGTAAATTATGCTAGAAAATTTATTCCAAATTTATCAAAATTAGTAGGACCATTATATAGTAAAACTACAAAAAATGGTCAAAAATTTTTTAATATTGAAGATATTAAAATAATAGAACGAATCAAAGAAAAAAATAAAAGAAATTAAACCCTTAGAATTACCATTAGTAACAGATTATATAATAATAGAAACAGATGGATGTAAAGAAGGTTGGGGAGCAGTATTGCTTAGTAAACCTAATAAATATAGTCAAAAATCAGAAAAAAATATGTGCTTATTCCAGTGGTAATTTTAAATCAAAAAATAACTGGACAAGCATAGATTTTGAAATTCAAGCATTAATTAATGCGCTTGAAAAATTTAAAATATTTTTACAAAAAGAATTCACAGTTAGAACAGACTGTGAAACAATAGTAAAGTTTATAAAAAATGATCAAAGTAAAAAAGTAAATAGAACCCGATGGGTTAATATACAAAATATAATACAAGGACAGGGATACACTATAAATTTTGAACATATAAAAGGAAAAAATAATGGGATAGCTGATATGTTATCTAGAAATATAAACAAATTATTTTGTGTAGATGGACAGGAAAAATAAAGGGAAAGGTAAACTTGTACAAGCAAGAAGAAGTCTTTCTCCAATGGAGATTTCTTCAGATGAAGATAAACAACAGTCTGCAACAAGTTACATAATGTTACCTGCATCTATAATTGTTTCAAGTATAAAGATACCCGGACCTATATTTGGTGGACAGAATACACAAAATACACAGATTTGGCCTACAAAGTCTACAAATTTCTATGAACCAATTACACCAAGTACATTTGGGTATTCAAAATTACAGACTACACAGAAAACAACTATATTTCCAACAGCTATACAAAGTTCTACTATAGCCTATGGAAATTATGTTTTACAGAGGTGTGACGATCCTACTAAAAAATTTCGTCCTATGACAGAAATAAAGCTCACAGATAAACAGCAATGTATATTAGATAACCTATGGCATATTCAAACCATGCCACAGGCCTCAAAGTTTAAATACATATTATAAATGCTTTGAGTATATATTTTGCTGAGCAAACAGTTACAAATTCCGAAAAAATACAAAAACCCAAATATACACATTATGTTATATTTAGGGGTACACAGTTAGGAATTTATAATAAATGGGAAACAGTGGCAAAACATATACAGTGCCAAAACCCTATCTATAAAGGCTTCTGTTCATTCAACGAAGCTTTAAAAGTTGCAAGGGAAAACATTGGCTTAACATTTTATATAGAACCTGAACAGGTACAGACGTTCTCGGATATAGTAAAAACTAATCCAAAACAAATTATGAAGAAACAACAAGAAGAAATTGTACAGTTACAAGAGAAGCTCCTAAAGAGTGGTAAAGATACACATAATATACAGTTGTCTATAGAAAATAAGTTGTTGAAACAACAACTTAAAATATTAGAATCAAAAAATACACAGATATTAAACAAATTTGAGAAAAGTACAGAATTGCATAGAAATTCTGAATGGTATTCTAGGAGTTTTGAAGCGTTCAGATACAGAATGATAGATACACCATGAAAACAAACCATGAAGCCTCTTACCGATAAATTTCCAGAGTTTGAAGCAATAATTTCTCAAAAAATTTGTGCAGAATTTCCATTAATTTTGCATAAATTACAACAAAAAATTCTAGAGATTGCTTTTACACATGATAGAGACATTACAGTAGTTAAAACCATAGAAAGAACTGAAGAAGGAAAATCAACAGGGTTACTTTTATTACAGATCTTCTACCCAACAACTTTAAAAGATGATGAGATAATTGAATTTTACCACTATGGTATGATTGATTATCTAGAAATCAGATTAAACAAAAAAACAGAAGATTTATTACAAAGATTTGGAGAAAAATTTACAGTAATTATTGGGAATATATCTACACATTCAAGAGATCCCATAATTGGTTGTAAAATTTTTTCTTCTTTCCCATACTTAAATGAAAATTCTTATAGACCTGCTAGAAAGAGGATCTTTGTATCCCATAGAATGTATTTACACAATTATTTACAAGATCTAGCAGTAACTGGTGACATTGATTTTAGGAATCTTCCATGGGTTAGTGATATGTTAAAAGAAGATGAAGATCCCTATAATAAACAAAAATTTTCAGATTTCTACAGAAAATATCAACAGACTCCAAAATTGCCTGAAAGCTTTAGATGGCAGAATTATTCTCTAATTGGTGAAGGGCATTATGTACAAAGTTATGCACATGAAAATTGGAAAATGCTTCTACCATTCGTTGGAGAAGGAGAAGACCTAGAGTTAGAACATATTATTAACAAAGAAGATGATAACAGTCGTCCAGGATCATCACATTCAATGGAAAGCATACCAGACACACACAGAGATTTCTAGAAGAAATCGTCATCAATGAAGAATACACAGATAAAAACAAAACAAGATGGATGGTGATAAAAAGATTCGACAGACAGCATCTTACTTTTTCTTTTACTTTTTCTTTTTGAAAATAATTGTACTTTTGTAAATCTGAGTCGTTCTTTTAGAAAAATAGATCTAGACCGTTAATTGTAAATGATTAGATAAATTTTGTACGCCTATTTAAGGCACTTCGTTCTTCATTTGAAGACACACCAAAAGAAATATCAATAATATTTTGAAATATCTCAATCTCTATGGCACACTAAATCACCCACTTCCGTCTTCCAATCTACCTTCCAAAACACTTCTTATTCTCCGATCTTCATATTATATCTTGATCAATATAAAAAAAAAGAGTTTCTGCTGCAAATACTCTTTAAGAAATTCTCTCTCTCCTTAACTATTCTGATTACAAGTAAGTTTTAATTTATGTTTTAAGTTTTAGTTCTTTTATTTTAATCCTACCTTTGCTTAAATGCAACCATCAAAATATATATATATATATATATATATATAGGGTTTGAATCCTATGAAAACTCGATCTTAAAGAAAAACCTATAAACCCTGCGTGAACCGTTGATCAAGATTTAATTAGATTATTCTTTTTTTTTATTTTTTATTTTTAGTGGTCTAGATTTTTTTTGGGTTTTTTATTAAAAAACTAATGTTAAAATATCACTTTTACCTCTTAAAAGAGTAATAGAGTAATTTTCTCATTTGTACTCTCCCTCTTCTCTCTCCTCCCTCTCTCTGTCAGTCTCTTCATCTCTATTATCTCTATATTTTGAAAATATCCATATATTACACATGTGTATTTTTTTAAGTTAAAAAAATTATTTTTCATAATATTAAAACAAACAACAAAAATGTATACTAACATATGTATATTAAAAAAACTACAAAATGTGTATTAAACACAATTTTCATTACACAAACACAAACATATTCTTAACAATAAAAAACATTACACGTGTGTATTTTTACATATGAAACAAACATTACACATGTGTAATTTTATTAAATGTATAATAAAAATGTACAAGTTTTACTACATAAAGTACACATGGTTAAGCAACACCTATAAGATAGGTAAACTACACATGTGTAGTAATAAAAATGTACAAGTTTTACTGCATAAAGTACACTTAGTAATGCAACACCTATAAGATCCGAAAAAGTACACATGTGTAGTAAAAAATGTACAATTTTTACTACATAAAGTACACATAGTCAAGCAAATACATATAAAATCTGAAAACTACACATGTACAAATAAAAATGTACAAGTTTTTAACCACTTAGTACCCCTGGTCAACTGAAAAACTACAAATGTGCAGTAATAAAAATGTACAACTTGTACTGCATAAAGTACACCTGGTCAAGCAATACCTAAAAAATCTGTAAACTACACATGTGTACAAATAAAAATGTACAAGTTTTTAAGTACTTGGTACACCTGGTGAAGCATGTGTTTGAACCACCACCATGACCACCACAACCACCATCGACAAAGAACTACCACTACCATCAACCATTACCATCATCGACTTTAAAGATGGAGTAGAGACAGAAAAACCACCACCACCACCACCACCACCGCCTAAACCCACCGTCGCCTAAACCCACGACTACCACCGGTTGAACCACCACGACCACCACCTCTTGAAACCGCCTAAACCCTAGATCTGACGTTGTTGACGCTGGTCACCACCACCACCGATGTTGACGTTGACGCCGATCCCCATCACCAGCACCCCTGCCCGGTCACCACCACCTCTCGTCACTACCAACTGTCGGTCACCACCGCCTAAACCCATGACCACCACCGTCCAACACCTTCTTTGTCTTCATTGTAGATAGAGAGAGAGTGGAGAGATTGCAGGTATTTCAAATGAAGGAGAGAGAGAGTGAAAGTGTATATATAGGGGAGTGGTTAAAGACGAAAATACCCTTTTAATATAAATAAATCATAAAATAAAAAAGTTTGATCTAACGATTAAGATAGGGTTTAAGGGTTTTCATTTGATTCAATTCCTATATATATACATTTATATATATAAGGGAATAATCAATTGTTAGTCATTTCTTACTACAATAACCGAATAACCAAATTTTATTACTTTGAGACTCACATTAAAGTAAATCTAAACGTATAGGTTTTTTCTTATTCTTAATTAATGTAATTAATGTGGGTCCCACTTACATTAAATAAAAAAACATACACCTATAAATTTACTTTAATGTGGAACCCAAAGTAATAAGATGTAGTTTTATATATATATATATATATATATATATATATTTATAGGGAAAGGTTAAGAAAATAACTCACTCTTAAAGCAATAACTCTAAATAACCTTTCAAGATTAAGCCAAATTTTCGAATTTTTTTTAACATCATTGTAAACACATCTAAACCATTTTTTTTATTTTATGAGTTTACGTAAATTCATCACCGTTTGAAAGTTAACGTCGTTGTAAGTTTTTTAAAATTTTGTAACTTACAGTTCTGTAAGTGTAAAATTTTAAAAACTTACAACGATACAAACTCTCAAACGGTGATAAATTTACGCAAACTCATAAAATAATAAAGTGTTCTAAATGTGTTTACAATGATTTTAAAAAAAATCGAAAATTTGGCTTGATCTTGACGGGTTATCATGACGGGTTATTTAGAGTTATTGCTTTAAGAGTGGGTTATGTAAAATTACATGCCCTATATATATATATATATATATATATATATATATATATATATATATATATGATTTTGTTCAAATAAGAACCCTGCTTAATTGTAGTAACCCAAATAACCTTGCAAAAAATGGCCGAATCGTTAATTTTTTTCATGGTCTTTATTATACATATTTAGGTGTATATATATATATATATATATATATATATATATATATATATATATATATATAGGATTTTGTTCAAAAACCCTGCTTAATTGTAGTAACCCAAATAACCTTGCAAAAAATGGCCGAATCGTTGATTTTTTTTCATGGTCTTTATTATACATATTTAGGGGGGTTTCTTTTTTGTGCTTTGGCTAATTCGCAAGGAAAATCGAATTTGCATCGGTGTAAAAGTTTTGCACTTTTCTAAATGTTGCGAAATGCAAATCGAATTTACACCGATGCAAAGTCGATTTGCCTTGCGAATTAGCCAAAACACAAAAAAGAAACCCTCTAAATATGTATAATAAAGACCATGAAAAAAAATCAAAGATTCCGCCATTTTTTGCAGGGTTATTTGGGTTACCACAATTATACTAGGTTAACAACGGAACCTTCCCATATATATATATATATATATATATATATATATATATAGGGCAAGGTATAAAAAATAACCTTCTTTTTTTGCTACAACTACATAACCCATTTAAACCAATCATAAACTTACACATAAGCATTATATTAAAATATTAAAAAGGGCATCATAGTCATTTTACCCCTTATAAGTTTTTCCCCCCTCTTTTTTAAACATTAATAACTTTTTTATAATATATTATTTTTTTAAAAAAATTGCACCATTATATTCGTCTCATTTTTCTCTTTAATTCCGTTATAGTCTCGACTAATTTTTTTTACTTTTTTAAAATGCCCTATATTTACATCATTGTAACGAGGTTAAATATAACAAATTTATTTGAAATTTTTTTAAAAATGATAAATTACAGTGATGTAATTTACATTGACGTAAAATTCGGTTTCGGTTTTTTTCGGTGAATTTAGTTTAAATTACAGTGATGTAATTTACATTGACAACAAATTAGTTTAAATTTTTTTCGAACAATGATAAATTACATCACTATAATTATCATTGTGAGAGAAAAAAATCAAAATAATGTGTTCTATTACATCACTGTAATTTATCATTGTAATTATCATTGACGTAAAATTCGGTTTCGGTTTTTTTTGGTGAATTTGGTTTAAATTACAGTGATGTAATTTACATTGACAACAAATTAGTTTAAATTTTTTTCGAACAATGATAAATTACATCACTATAATTATCATTGTGAGAGAAAAAAATCAAAATAATGTGTTCTATTACATCACTGTAATTTATCATTGTAATTATCATTGACGTAAAATTCGGTTTCGGTTTTTTTCGATGAATTTGGTTTAAATTACAGTGATGTAATTTACATTGACAACAAATTAGTTTAAATTTTTTTCGAACAATGATAAATTACATCACTATAATTATCATTGTGAGAGAAAAAAAAATCAAAATAATGTGTTCTATTACATCACTGTAATTTATCATTTTTAGAGAAAAAAATAAAATAATGTGTTACGTCACCGTTAATTATGTCATTGTAAATTACTTCATTTTGTGTTACATTACTTCATTTTTTGTTACATTACTATAATTTACCATTGTTAGAAAAAATTTATAATTAATTTGCTATCTTTAAGCTCGTTACAATGATGTAAATACATGACATCAAAAAAAAAAACTAGTCGAGACTATAACGAAATTAAAGAGAAAAATGAGACGAGTATAATGGTGAAATTTTTAAAAAAAAATAATATAGTATAAAAAAGTTATGAATGTTTAAAAAAAATGGGTAAACTTTACTTAAATAACAAATGTCTTAAATGCCCTTTACATTAAAAAAAGAAAAAAAAAGAATCTGACACGTGTCACCATCCAATACACTTACATTTTTAAAGTAACCATTGGATGATGGTTAATGGGTTGTAACAAAAGATGAGGGTTATCAAAAATTCCATCCCCTATATATATATATATATATATATATATATATATATATATATTGTGACAATTGCAGTTGAGAATTACGTCATCGATGACATGAGCACATTTCGTTCTAGAAATCCATGATAGAAATCCACGATGATTTGAAAATTGAAATTACTACAGGTTGAAAGTATGCGAGAAATGATGAACGTGAGCGAAAACCGTGCGCGAAACGGAGTTCTGCATTGTCCGGAATCGAAAAACGAAGAAAAATTTCTAGGTATTGGACTCCGGGGGTTGTCGTGCACGCTAAGGCTAGGTTGAGGGTTCTTAGCGGTACACGATGGATCAAATATATCTGATTTCTTCCGGATTTCTTCGCGGTACGCGAAGCCCTTCTTTGACCCTCTTCGCGATACGCGACGGGTGAGGCGGTGCAAAGGATCAGATTGAAAAGTTCATTTTCATGCATAATGTTATCATTCTCTTTCTCTCGAACTTACTTCACTTACCAGACGAAAATTCGACCAAACCACCATCAAATCTCCATTTTGAAGGCCTTTAAACATCTGGATTGCATCAAGGATCGTGTTTACAAGTTCTGATCGCTGTTCTACGGTTAAAACTCAATCTGATTAGATAATGATTCATTTTAACCTTCTAGCTTGTTATTGATTGATTAGATCTTGATTTTGAACGTAATGACATAGTTAGGATTGTTGATTATTGCCTACATGATGGCTAGGATTGATTATAAACGAAGAACACGATGTTTTAACGGGTAAATCCTTGTTTTGATCCGTTGTAATGCCCGATTTGCATGAAATCATACCAATGGTTATAATGGTTTAAACCATTTGATTATGACAATGTAGGTGATTAGTTTGATTAATCTTTGAAATGCAAGGTTAAATCCAAGTGTTTCAAACTAATCACAATCATTAACATACTCATTGGAACGATTATTTGATGTTTATGATAACAGTCAGATTAGTATGTTAAACATGGTTGTTAAACCTGTTCTAATGCTACATTGTGATATTTCATGATATTTGGGTAATCAATAACAAGAATTGATCATTCCTAAGCCATCAAACTATCTAGAAATTGTTTTAGCATTATAATCAACGACATTAACTATTTGGTTAATCCTAGATTATTCTAATTAATCAAGTGTGTCATCAACCTTGTATTAGGAATCTAATTCAACGTAGGTTCCTACATTATCATACATTTTATGATATGACATCAAAATAATTAATTAAAAACTTAATATCGGTTTGATGACTTTCAAAGCAATGTCTTTGACATTGAATGTTCAGAAAGATCTAATCAGTAATTTAGAACATAAATAACTCATTAAACGTAAATAAATGCAGAATCACTCTATTATTATCAGTCGTGTGATATTATGCTACTTCTTAGTTATCAGGTGAGTTCCGTACAACCCCTTTTCTTTTTAGTATTTTATAAACATCAGGGTAGCATTGTGAAACTTTTCAGAACTATATGATATGTATTACTGTTATCTATATGATTTCAAGTGATCTGTTGAGAATTTGTGAATATCATGGGATTGTGTTTGTAGAACAAAACTCTATCACAAAACTTGAAAGTCCTCATTCCTGAACTGTATCTAGTAAACCCGTGTGGGCCGAACAGAAAACAATGATAGTACTATCGGCTGACAACCCATTTGCCGGGAGCTTGCAACTCCCCTTGGTGTAAATGTTTGTTATTTGTTTTCACTATTTCTTAATGTAGTGATAGACATTATGACAATGACGCATAAAATATTACCAGCAAGTAATGTCTTCGAAGAACGTAGAGTCACGTCCTAAAGGAACTAGATACAGGTCCCATGGTTATCTTGAACTGAACACTTTGAGAACTTACATATCATATCATATTGTTGAACATGAACTTTACGGACTCACCAGCTTTGTGCTGACGTTTTTAAACTTAAAACTTTTGCAGGAAGACAGTAACCACCGGGTGAGGATGCACTTCATAAGTTTGTAATGAAATAAGTTGTCATGTAATAAACTTAGTTTATATAATGTAATGTTGGTTGTGATTACGACACCCTTGTAATATGTTTACTTTAAGTTAATCTGTGTGCCATGATATCGGATCAAGTAAGTCACACCTCATCTCTGATACATTACCACTATGCTTTCGCAACCTTCTCAGAGTGACGAATGACATCATCTCAGGTGGCGAGAGGTGGGGGTGTGACACACACACACACACACAGATATATATATATATATATCTGTGTGTGTGTGTGAGTATTCAATTGGTAACCACTCTTATGACGTAACTCTATAACACTACAAAAAACAAGGGTTTTTAGGACTGGAAAATCAGTCCCTAATACTTTTCAATCAGTAGCTAATGGTTAACAGAGACTGATTAGGGACTGAAAAAATCAGTGACGGATGCCTAGTCCTAGATAGTGGTCTTAGTAACTGAAAATCAGTCCCCATTGTTTTGCATCAACAGGGACCACCGGTCAGTATCCGATGCCCAAAAATTCAGTCCACAATTTGTCCCTTGGTCCACGTCATCTTAGTCCTCTATACATTCCATCTACGACTGCAAATCAGTCTCTGATATTATGGTATTTCAATCCCTAAAATGTAGTTTTAAGAACAGAATATCAGTCTTTAAAATTATCTATATTGTCCCTAATGTGTTTTGATAGGTTCTTGTTCATGTATCTAATTAGTCTCCGAAAATGTGTTAAAGACAAAAAACTAGTCCTCAATGCTACTCAATTTCAGTCCTTAATATGCTTCTTTTAGAGACTAAAAATCATTCTATGATTGCATATTATTTTATTCCTTGCTATAAATTATTAGAATCTGATAATCAGTATTGGATAAAATTTACTTTCAGTCCCTAATGTTTAGTTAATAATATGCCTTGATGAATATCAATGACTGAAAAGTAATAAATATTTAATTAGAATCACAATATCATTCATAATTTCGTTTCTTGCATTCCATTATCTCCAATTGAAGCATTAATATCAAAGAAATAACCAATAAACACCAGAATAGTTGAACAAATCTAGAGTTTTAAATAGTACTACTTAACTAAAAACAAAACTAACAAACGTTTCAACATATGTTCTAGGTGGTGCTTAACTGTTACCGGACAATCCATCAGAACCAAGAGCATCATCACTCAAAGAATTGGAGATTATGCTCTCAAAATCAAGAAATTTAGCGAGCAAGAAATCCGACACTCTATCACGTTTTTTGTTGCTCTGTTTGAGTTGCTCCTTAAGTTCATTACCCTGATTTTTTAAATCTTCATTGGCCTTTGTTGTGACTTCTCCTTGCGATGATTTAGCATTTCATCCAAGCATATTTTTTTTATCATCACTGGCCCAACGCATACCTTCTAGCCCACTTTATCGTTTTCTCCTTAGCACAAACACTTTTGATTGCTTCTTTTTCAAGCTTTCGTTCCATATTAGTGTTAATAGTAATTCCTTGAGATGTTTGTTTATCCAAAATCTCCTTTTTATGAGCAATAATACTTTCCTAACATAAAAAAGGTACGAGAACAACATTTATAAATAATAGCATCTAAAAGCATTATTAAAAAAATATAAGTCAAAGATTTTTCATAAAGAGATAGTTACATATAGCTTTTTCATGCTCATTTAGCCATCCTTAATTGTTTCTTAGGCATTATAATGTAGCTTGTAGTAAACTTCTAAAGGGCTGGGTGTCATGTCTCTGGATTTGTCTGCCATCATAAACGTTTATAATAATTAACGAAGAATAAGTATATTATAAAAAGATTGAAATGAATATTTTCTCTAACATATACAAACCTAAGAACACTAACAAAAGCCTTTCCCTAAGATACTTTAAGAACTACAAAGGCAACAACTACAATGCATTTTTCAAACATTTAACATCTTTTTAACAATACATCAACTACCTGATGATGATCTTAGACAATGATCAGATAATTTACACAACTGGGATACATGTCAGTATATTGGGTAGTATAGGTTGCAATGATAGCTTTTCAAAAAAAATAATCGAAATTTAAACTTGAGTAGTTACCTCTTTAAAAAATGTGCTAAGGGACATAGGTTGGATACTGGTTAAACTTTATTACTAACAAATGAAATCTAACCTCGTTGAAAAGAATTTCTTGCAAATATGAAACATAAAAAGATAAAAATAAACTAACCACAGGAGCCAAATTGCCAACATAAACGGTTGTGCATTGAGGATTATTTTCGGAAGCATCTTCATTGGTCTTTTCTTGACCGTCATCTGCAACACATAAGCCAATGTAAAAATGGAAAATTGGAAATAACAATATAATATTTTTATGATATAATAAAATCAAAAAAATTGCATTTTTATTTGCAATGATAAACAAACTTAACTTGATTTTTATATGGACATAATACCAAAAAAAGTTGGGTACAGATGATCCCTCTTTCCTTTAGGATTTATGTACAACCTTCTTATTGGTCGGTTTTCACAATATAAGTTAAGCGCTAATTGCAAACCATCAAGATCCAATATACATGTAGTGTTCTATTTGCATACCCAACTCATACCCGTAACCCAAACTTACATAAGCAATTGATGGCGTAGAAATGATACTTAAACATAAACATAAAAAAAATTACCATTTACTATTAAATGTATTTTATAAAAACAAATTAGAAGAACGTCAACCTATAAACTTGCCACTTATAAAAGAGGACCATAACTACATCCCTTTGTCATTTTGGTGTTTAATTCAATAAAAAACATTGAAACACCTATAATAATATACCTCAACAATATCAGGGTTGTGTTTCTTGAGCCATCAATAGCCTTTCTTTCTACATAACATTGACCAAATCTTCTTTTGCCTATTTTCTTGCTAATTTGTTTGCTGAAGAATTGCCAACTTGAACGTGAATTTTTAAATTGTGTAAACACATGATACCATATATCACAATAATAATCAATCTAAATCTATATTAGAAAAAAAACAAATGAATCATTGCCATTAAAACAAAGGCTATTTCCTAAAAATTCATTTTCTAAAGATCTAAAAGTTCTCACTCTCTAATAACTACAGGGATGATTAAGATACATGATTGACACACATAGTCAATAAAGATAAAATATATTCAACCTTCAAAGATTTTCAAACAGTGAAGACAAATTACACAACATAAGAACATATTTTTTTGTGAAAATTTCCTATTTGAGCTTCCTTTTATAAATAACATTATTGTTCATTGCTTATATATTTGTGTTTCTTTTGCAACTTCCAGGTTCTTTATCTACCCAACTTCAAATATATTCATATACCTATCCACCTTTTGTCTTTTTGTCTTTGCTTCATCATCTATATCCACAAAGTATAGCAAATATATAGAAAAATTAAAAAAAATAAAATAAAATCAATTATCATAATGCAACTGTGATGGCTTACTTCAAAAAAGCACACAACCATAAAATCATCTAAATTCAAGAATTGTTGTTCGTTGCACATGGGTGGTGTGGTGAACCAACTATTTAACCTCTATCAAACACCAAGTTTCATAATCCAGTAACTTAAAACCAACTAAAACAAAGTAATACTAGACAATAAAAAAAAGAATGATGAAGATGAACACTAATAAGTTAACAATCTGAAGATGATTTTTGAGTAAGTAATAGAAAATAAGAAAGAGAATACATACTCACCTTGATGATTGTATCTAGGCAACGATCATGAGTTGGAAAACCCTAGTGATTAAAGTGAATAAGGATGAAATAATATTATGTAATGAAAATGATTATAAAACCACAGAAAAACTCACCATGAATATTTACCACTGAAGATGAACGATTTTGTCATGGATGGTGGGATGGCATAGTTAGGGTTTCAAATTTGGGGAAAAAACATAACGCTAAGAAAAGGAATAAGTGGTTGGGATATTGAACGAACCTATAGAACGATTAATGAAATTTAAGAATTAGGGATGAAACAATTAAGAATTGAAGAAAGGCATATTGAACAAACCTATACAAATCGAGTGAAGAACAAAGCGCCATTCCTAATATTGAACACGAGAATGGAGAAAGAAAGCAATGATGAATGCAGAAAGCAAGTGACGATGAATCAAGAATGTTGCGTGGATATGAAGTGGAGAGAAGAACCATAGAACATAACGTTGATGAATGTGGCTGGAATTAGGGTTTCCCACTCATGTTGCCAACGAGTCGTTAAAATGGATCAAAAGATCCGTGTATGTTGTAAATAGGTAAAGAGATTAGGCGGGAAAAATCATGAGATGAAATGTGGTGGTGAACTTTTGTTAGTCATCTTCCTAATCTAATAAAGGAGTATATTTAAGAGACACATGTCAATTTTTTAGCACCTCAAAATTTTCATTTTCCCGCCTTTTACTTAACCTAAAAATAATTTTTATATGAATCATTTTATACCCAATTATAAACTCCTTATTTTAAGTTTTTAATAAATTAAACACAAACCCTAATTCTTGTATTAAGTGATTTTTACTTGTACGATTTTTCTTATCTCATTTTTGATTATATATACATTTAAAAATTTTATGTTTTCTTGCTACTCAACCCGTGTAATACACGGGATTCTATGCTCGTTTATTATTATAAAAAGATATAAAAAATAAATATAGATATATATAAATAAAAATTCAACATGCTCACCCGGGTTTTTTCTGACTCCTAATAGTCTCATAAATGATTTCATTCTTCTTCATTTTGGCAACCAGGTTTCATTTTAGATCTTGCATTGAGCGGATCTGTTTTTCCTCCATTCGTCTTCCAATGCTTACTCAAGCACCTCGTGTGCTTTTCCGATTGTCATGTAGTTGGGAATTTAGATATTTCATAAAAACATCATTTGCTCGCAACAACTCAAACTTTCCTAGATTCGAATATAAATGTTAACAATATAAATGAACATGTAATGTCATAATAGCTTCTAAATAATTAAAGATAATATACAACTTACTTCTAATTTCTCATAGATCAGGGTTTTGACATTTGTAGACTAAATACTAGTCCCTAATAACTTTTCAAGAAATATTTTAATATTAATTTACAACCCTAGATACTACTTATCAAATGTAAATTTTGCATAACAGAATTAGTCATCGATCATTTTCTATAACAATATAATATTTATAACTTAATATTAGAATATAATTCTATTTATTTTGAAAATTTTAAGAACTAAAATTCAATACCTAATATGTTCCCATTATATTGGAGATAAAATGTTCGCCTCCAAAACATTTGCATCATCCTTCATTACAAAGGGTACATATTTGAGACTGAAATTCAGTACCTAATAATTTTAACCTCCAAAAAGCTCTTTGGCGCAAACAAATTGGCGACTGAATTGCAGTCCCAAATAAGTTACAAGTTAATAGGGACTGATTATCAGTCACTAGAATTCTCCAAAAATAAATCAGTCCTTAATAAAATAAGGACTGATAATTCAGTCCTAGATACTATATATCTAAGACTGATATATCAGTCACTAATAATTTAGTATCTGATGACCACTTTTTTTGTAGTGTAAATCCACCAAGAATAATCCAAATTTTTTTTAAATATCATTATTACACATAAACTACACTTTTTTCTTGTATGTGTACGTGTAAATTTATTACAGTTTAGGATTTAAAAGCAGTGTAACTTTACATTGTACCGAAAATTATAAATCCTATTAATGTAATCAAAATTTTCATTGTTTTTAAATCTTATACGGTGATAAATTTAAACGTACATAAAAAAAGAAAGTATTTTTTTATGTGTAATAATGATATTTAATAAAAGAAAACAAAGATTTAGATTGATATTGACGGAGTTATATGGTTAGCACAATAAGAGTGTGTTTACAATTTAACTTTCCTCTCTCTCTTCCTCTTCCTCTATATATATATATATATATATATATATATATATATATATATATATATAGGGGAGGGATATCTTAAAAAGGATGAAAACCATAAAAAGTATGAGAAGCAACAAGGAAGTGACATGTGTACATTAGGTTAAAGGGTATAGATGTCAAAATAAAAAAGGAGGTTACACATGCAAGTCACATGCAACTTTATCCATTTTTTTAAACGTTCGTAACTATTTTACACGTTAACATTTTTTTAAAAAAATTACACTATAAAATCAAGCGTTTTTTTTACCTTTTTAACGGGTATAATATTGCTATATTAAAAAAATTAACAAAACTAGATGTTCATGAAATTTGCATATTTATGGCATTTTTGAACACTAATAGCAGTACATAAAACACCACAGAGCATTTTATAGTGTTTTTGAATACAAAAAACACCATAAACACTTAAGTTTAAACCTGGTGTTTTTTAAGTTTCGTTTTATGGTATTATCGAATCAAATATATTGAAAAACACCATAAAGCACATTTATGCTTGATTTTATGGTGTTTTTGCTTTATGGTGTTTTTGCATAACGAAACTAAATGTTTTATGGTGTTTTTGAGCACTAAACAAAATAATAACGCTTAATTTTGCACTTGGTGTTTTTAAACTACATAATTTTACATAGGGGCATTTTATGGCGTTTTTTATGTGTATTTGCTGAATAAAAACACATCATGTATTTTCAAGATAAAACACCATAAAACATTGTTATTCTTAGAAAATTGTGAACATAAGGAAAAACATATAGAAAAACACCATAAAGAATCGTTTTTCTTTTTTGTTTATTCATTAAAAAACATTATAAAACAAGTAATTTTATGTATATCAAAAAAACATAAAATGTTTAGTTTTCATGCACTTACGATAAAACACCAAATTTCGCAAAACACCACGGTATTTACAAAATAAAACGAATGTATGTATTTAACAACATGTACATTTGCTGAATGAAAACACCTTGTGTATTTTTCAAGATAAAAACATCATAATATATTGTTATCTTATAAAAATTTAGAAGGGACGTAAAATAAATACCATAAAAATTTGTTATCTTTTTCTTTATTTAGTGAAAAACATCAAAGTGTTTTATGAGCATTCAAAAAACACCATAAAATGCTAAGTTTCATTAACCTACGAAAATACACCATAAACAACCAGTTTCTTAGAACATATTAAAAAACGTCATAAACTCACCCAGTTGAATACAACACCCAAATTAATTGTTTTTTTAATGTATCAATATTATACTCATTGGAAAGATAGAAAAATTCTTGATATTATGGTGTAATATTTTTTATAAAATAATTACGTATGAAAAAGTTATGAGCTTTTGAAAAAAAAGGAGAAGTTATAAAAAGTCAACAATGGTTGCAATACCTATTATACCCTTTCTGCCATTTTAATTTCCTTTTAAAATCTCTTTTTGATGTGACACATTTATAGCCATTCAAATCCAAAATCAATGATTGAAATTCCTTCTCACACTTTTTATGGTTTTATGAATTTTTAGCCAAACCTTAATATATATATATATATATATATATATATATATAATTTGGGTTCACGTTAAAGTTATCTAAAGGTGTATGTTATTTCTTCTTTATTTTGTAATGTAAGTTAGGCCCACATTAATTACATTAATTAAAAAAGAAGAAAAAACATGCATATTTATATTTACTTTAATGTGGACCCTAAAGTAATAAGATATAATTATTCGATTATCGTAACAAGAAAGGGCTAACAATTGATCATGCCCCTATATATATATATATTATATGATGACAAAAAGAGTCCACTCCTCTTTGGTAGGGTGATCTGATCAAACAAAAAAATTTAGCAAATGTTGTTTTGCTTACATCTTGGCCGACCAAATACACAAAGGAAACAAAAGGGGAATCCACTTGTGGCTTCCGTTCAACCATCGCAAGCCACCACCTGCTTCCATTGTAAACAAGGAACTTGTTCGTGGTCGTGATATAGCACCCATTTGTCGAACCTTGGTGTCTCAAACAGTTAATTATTAACCAAACATGTATAATCTTTTCTCATCGATAGAATAGATTAATTTTAGTATTTGTATTTGGATCATTGTAACGAGCTTAATTATAACAAATTAAAGAAAACAAAGAAGGACACAAGTTGACAAGCCATCATTAACGAACCCTCATGTGACAATCCGACTTTTCAAGTTAACCTTGTTAACCTCCGTAGGCCCAACAAGGCCAATGAAGGCCCAACAAGGCCAATGAAGGCCCAGTAAAGTCAAAGAAGATCCAGTAAGGTCAAGGAAGACTCAACAAGATCAATTAGGCCCAACGAAGTCTATGTAAGCCCAACAGAGCCAATGTAGGCCCAATAAGCCAAGAGAGGCCCATTAAGGCCCAATAAGTTCAAGTAAAGCCCAATGTAAACCAAGTAGGCCCAGGGAAGGCTAAGGTAGGCCCAGGAAGGCCCAGTGAGACCCAATTATATTTGAGAAGTTTAATTGGTGTAATTTAACTCTATGATGTTCTAATTGGCTCATTTAGTGGTAATTAGGAATTTTTAAAGTAGCTTTGTTAATCGAGATGATAAGTTTTGATCTAGAATAATCAGTAGGAGTTAAGATTAAATAAAAATCAGAATTTTAAGTGTTTAATTTCATGGATTAGACCACAAGTTGAGATAATGAGTATTTTGACTTCTAAAAGTCAAAATTCATTTTTATATATATGGGAAATTCGAAATTCTTCAAATTAGAAGTTATAATTACGAATTTATCATCTATAATCATTGTAATAATGATCCTAAAACCGTTTACATACGTTTTAAACCTGTTAGAATTCGAATTGATTGGAATTAAGGGCTAAGAGTTGTAACCGTTATCTACATGTATCAAATTCATAAAAGCCGATCCAATTCTTTACAATTGAAGTTCCAGAAACTTAAATCGGTATCATTAGGATCTGTTACACACAAGAATTCCAAGCCAGAAGCGTCGGGGGGACTAAGTCGATCGTGGGATTGCCGAAATCAAGTCATTAGTCGATCTCTATCAAGCGAGCATCAAACAAGGTAAAAATCTATCCCCACACAACCTAAGCATACCGACTAAGCAAAGCCATATGCTAATTGCGGCTTCTAACATCAAATGGTGTGAATCCGAGTTCTAGGGTTTATCCTAGAACACGTTTTGGGGATTTTGTATTAAATGGATTTGATATTCAAATTAAATAGCATGGATAGGTTCAGAGGAGTCCGATTAAAGTTAATGCCATGTCAATTTCATCAAGGAATTACGAATCATGAGAGTTCGATCCTAGGGTTCTTGTTGTAAAAACGATTTGGGGGTTTTCAAGAAAATCAGTTGTAGAATCAAATTAATTGCTATGATAAGTTTCAGATTGCTCCGATTTAGAGTAAACACATGTTGATTTGATCAAACTATAACGAATTTAAGGATTCTTAGTTCTAGGGCTTGTAATGAAGTCGGGTTAGGATTTTTCTAAACAATTGAGAATTAGAATTTGATTAAATATTTCAGATGTGTTCATTTTGATTCAAGAGTAAAAAGCCCTAGGGTTTTAGGGTTGATCGGGATCGAATTCGTGGTCAATTGGGGGTGCATGCTTCGGCTATAACATGAAAGGGGGAAACCGGTTCAGTAGGGATTAAAAGAATTTATTCCGGAATGTTTTCGCGATACCCTAGCGGGCTGAGTGGTAGATGCGTGTGTGTTGATGTGGGGGGTCGCGGGTTCGAATCCGGGTTCCACCATTTTTGGGTTTTAAATCAATTTTTTTGTAGTTTTGTCATAACTTTCACATACGAACTCCGTTTTAATTCGTTCAAATTGCGTTGGAACCGTAACGAGAATACGAACGTGTTGAAATGATAAAATCCATATTTTAATCCGAACACGAAATCGCGTATAATTACGTTTAATTAAATAAAATCAAATGTGATTTTATTTAAACGATTTCAAAAGCACGCGTACTTCCGTATGCCTAATTCCTAACACTCTAACATACGTATGTTGATACGTATGTGATTTCAAGCACAAAACGACAATCCGAATAACTTTAGGTTATTATTTAAATCACAGATTCTTCGTAGAGGATTTCTACGCAAGTTCACACGTATTTGATCATTCCACTATTATCAAAGGTGCGTACACGGCTCCTTTCTTATTTTAAACTGTTTTGGGGGAGAAAACATGTGCAACAAACTATTTTAGATACATATCACTTGCATGAGTTATCTGTTTACATTATGTGACAACATATCAACTTGAAAGTCCTTACACACCTCGAACCGTTTAGTTTGCTGTAATGCAAAGCGTGGTAGTTGGAAATAGATCTATTAGGTTTGACAAACCTCACCTGGTAGATGGGATCTACGCAGGTGTTTGACTGACCAAACACAATTTTTACTATTGTTGTGATAGACAATAGTGGCAAGGCGAAAACATGCTATAGCATGGCAACTAGTCAGCTTCGGTGTCGAACACGTATGTAAATAGTTTATATGACTAGCTATCATGACTGTGCAATTGTGATTATGTTATCTACAAACTTGTTATTCAAACTGATGTTTTGAACACTATGATTACTTAAAACCTGTGTTATGCACCAACCTTTGTGTTGACTTGATTTGCATGTTTTCTCAGGACGCTAAGGCGCGCGTAACAGCTGGCATGGACTAGGAAGATAGAGTCTCATGCATTATAAACTTTGAACATTTGAATTTGAATACTTCAGTATTTTGAATTGTAATGTTTTACTTATCAACAGTTTATTGGTTTTGATTTGAAACGCTTCCGCAACTTTTTGTAAACTCTGAATATTATGTTTTTAAAGACCAACGTATGTTTTGAAATTCATATAGAGGTCTTCGCTATGTCTAATGATCTGAGATCCTGGTTTGTCACGTTCTCAAACGGTATGATTCCGTTAGTTGAAATTGGGGGTGTGACAGATTGGTATCAGAGCCATTGGTTATAGCGAACTAGGTTTGCATTTGTAGGCCTAGACTATGACTGTTAGACATTAGACACATCTGTTAATACGTATTGCTTAGAAATTACATATGACACTATGTAATTGACTTGTTTACGTATTCCATGGCACTGTACTTACATATGGTATTATGTAACAGGCATGGCTTCATCATCAGTCCCATATATCATCATTGATGATTCCGAGGACGAGGAGCCGATAGTTCCGGCACCACCATCATCACCACCACCACCTATTCCATCACCTCCACCATATGAGGGAGATGACTCAGACCCAGACGAGGATCCAGAGGAGGATCCAGAGGAGGATCCAGACGAGGATCCAGAGGAGGATCCACATGAGGATCCAGTTGAGGACCCGGATGAGGATCCGGAGGAGGCACCATGGGTGAATACTCAGGGACTCTATGCTGCAGGACCATCTACACATCCACCACCAGCTTTAGATGTTCCGGAGCCTAAGAGGCGAAGGACAGACGCCGAGGAGATCGCCAAATTGCGCGAGGACTTGGATGAAGCAGAAGATAAGCTCATACAGAGATCTCAGGAGTTATGGGATGCCATTGAAAGGCAAGATGAACTTGCCCATCTAGTTCATGACATGCGGGATGAGATGGTGAACATGATTGGTCGTCTAGAAGAGTCAGAGAACCGAGAGGAGATTTTGGCAGGCAGGATTGAAGCTTTGGAGGACTTAGTGGTAGTTGAGAATGAGGAACAGGATGAGGATGAGGAGGAGGAACCAGCACCAGTTGCTGAGTCCGATCCTGAATCCACTGTTGAGGACGATTGATTCTCTTTCTTTTATTTCTGTTTTGTTTAAACTTATTAGGAACGGGTTGTGTTCCTACATTGGTAGTTTGAAATTTTGTATTTCATTTCAAAAAGTATTGTACTCAAAGAAAGTTTCTATTTATGAAAGAATTATTGTTTGATTCCAACAGTTGTGTTGATTTATACTACATGCTGTGTTTGTTGTTTTACTTACACATGTTACATTGGATTTTGACTTCGTGCTAACATTTCTTATAAATAGGAAACTAATGGCTGAGGGAAACGTACATATGACTGTTGCTGAGCTCAATGAGCTAATCAACAACAGAGTCGCAGAGGCTATTGCACAGTATGCTCAGACACACAACACAGGGCCACAGGGTCCAGCTAGGGGATTGGTTAACCCACAAGTTTGCACATTCAAGATGTTTTTGGACTGCAAACCACACAATTTCAAAGGGTCGGAGGGGGCCATTGGACTCCTTCGGTGGATTGAAAAGGCTGAGTCTGTATTCGAAATGTGCAACTGCCCTGATGACAGCAAGGTGAAATTTGCTACTGGAACATTGGAGGGTCCAGCACTGACTTGGTGGAACTCCAATGTTCAGACTCTGGGGTTGGGAGAAGCAAATGCGTTGACCTGGAACAACTTCAAAACCTTGCTACAAGAGGAGTATTGTCCTCGTAGTGAAATGCAGAAGTTGGAGGAGGAGTATTGGCACCTCAAGATGGAGGGGTCAAATATTGAGGAATACACGACCAGATCGCATGAACTGGCCAGACTGCTACCACACATGGCTACTCCAGCCAGTAAGTGGATTGAAAGATACATTGGAGGACTAGTGCCTCAGATTCAAGGGTTGGTGATTTCAGCAAATCCCACCACCATCCAACAAGCTGTTCGTCTAGCGCATCAGCTTACTGATCAGGCAGTGTTGCAGGGGACTCTGCCCAAACGAACATCTGCTACCAAGGTAGGAGATCATAAGAGAAAGTGGGAAAGTAATAACTTCAAGGGTAACAACCAACAGCAGAACAGGAAACAGGACTCAAACAAGTCCTATCATAATTCCAACAGTGGTCAGCAATCATCATCATCGGGGGGCTATATTGGTAAGCACCCCAAGTGCAACAGGTGTGGTTATCATCATGCGGGTAACCAGTGTGATAGAGCTAAGTGCCAGAGGTGTGGCAAGATTGGGCACGCGGCTAAGGATTGTCGCGGGGAGCTGCAGAACAACCATAACAACCAGAACAATAACCAGAACAACGCTCAGAAAGGTTGTTTTGAGTGTGGCAAAATGGGGCATTTTAAGAAAGATTGCCCACAGCTCAAGAAAGGCGGGGACAATAATGCCAATGGTAATGGAAATGGCAACGGTAATGGAAATGGCACCAACAACAACAACAACAATAACAACAACAACAACAATGGTGCTAGAGGCAGGGCATTTGTGACAGGAGGACGTCAAGCGCGGGAGGATCCCACATTGTTACGGGTACGTTCCTCTTAAATAGTCATTATACCTCTATGTTATTTGACACCGGTGCCGACCGGAGTTTTGTATCTAGTTCACTTGCTAAGTCACTAGATGTTGGTCCCACTGCCTTAGATAGTCCATACACTGTGGAATTAGCTGATGGTAAGTTGATTGTAGTAGAAAACATTTATAAGGGATGTATCCTTGATTTGATGGGTCAAACGTTAGAGATTGATCTGATGCCTATTGCCTTAGGCAGTTTTGATGTAGTCATTGGCATGGACTGGTTGTCCAAGAACCAGGCTGAAATTGTATGCCATGAAAAGATTGTTCGCATACCTCTTCCGCAGGGAGAGACATTATATGTACAAGGCGAGAAGAGCAGTACGCCACTGCGTCTCATATCTTGTATGAAAGCACACAAGTGTCTACGTAAGGGTCATACAGCAGTTATAGCACTTATAACTGAAAAGCCAGTGGCTGAGAAGAAGCTTGAAGATATACCAATAGTTTGTGAATTCCGGAGGTATTTCCAGAAGACTTGCCGGGATTACCGCCTATCAGACAGGTGGAGTTCCGAATCGATCTTACACCAGATGCAGCACCGATAGCTAGGGCGCCTTATCGACTTGCACCATCAGAGATGCAAGAGTTATCTACACAATTGCAAGAATTGTTGGATAAGGGTTTCATACGACCTAGTTTTTCACCATGGGGAGCTCCAGTATTGTTTGTAAAGAAGAAGGACGGAACTTTCCGTATGTGTATCGATTACCGGGAATTGAATAAAGTTACTATCAAGAACCGGTATTCGTTACCCAGGATTGACGATCTGTTCGATCAGTTGCAAGGTTCGAGTTACTACTCGAAGATTGATCTCAGGTCGGGTTATCATCAACTAAGAGTTCAGGAGGAGGATATTCCGAAGACAGCATTCAGAACACGATATGGCCATTATGAGTTCTTGGTCATGCCATTTGGGTTGACAAACGCTCCAGCTGTATTCATGGATCTCATGAATCGTGTTTGTAAACCATATCTTGATAAGTTTGTCATTGTTTTCATTGATGACATTCTCATCTATTCAAAGTCTGAGGAGGAACATGCTGAACATCTTCGATTACTGCTAGAATTATTGAAACAGGAACAACTGTACGCTAAGTTCTCGAAATGTGATTTCTGGATGCGAGAAGTACAGTTCTTGGGTCATATAGTTAATGAAAAGGGTATACATGTAGATCCAGCAAAGATTGAAGCGATTAAGAATTGGGAAGCGCCAAAGACCCCTACTGAGGTACGACAATTCCTTGGTTTGGCGGGTTATTATCGACGATTCATTGAGGGTTTTTCAAAGATCGCTCAACCACTTACAGCTCTTACGCACAAGGGAACAAAGTATAACTGGACGAATAAACAGGAAGCTGCATTCCAGTTATTGAAACAGAAACTCTGCAGTGCACCGATTCTGTCCTTACCGGAAGGAACGGAAGACTTTGCGGTGTATTGTGACGCATCTGGACAGGGTTTGGGATGTGTGTTGATGCAACGGGATAAAGTGATCGCTTATGCTTCCAGACAACTACGAACACATGAAAAGAACTACACTACTCATGACTTGGAGTTAGGAGCAGTGGTTTTTGCTTTAAAGATTTGGAGGCATTACCTGTATGGAACTAAATGCACTATTTACACTGATCATAAGAGTTTGCAACATATCTTTGATCAGAAGGAGCTTAATATGAGGCAACGACGATGGGTCGAGTTGTTGAACGATTATGAGTGTGCGATTAAGTATCACCCGGGAAAGGCTAATGTGGTAGCCGATGCTTTGAGCAGAAAAGATACAACGGGAACAAGACGGGTTCGCGCACTTATGATGACAATACATACTGACTTACCTGACAAAGTACACAGTGCTCAGATTGAGGCCTTGAAAACGGAAAACTTAGTACCGGAATCTTTACGAGGAATGGAAGAACAATTGAATGTTAAACCTGATGGAATTCGTTATTTCATTGATCGAATGTGGATACCTTTGTATGGAGGTTTAAGGGAACTCGTGATGGACGAAGCGCACAAGTCCAGATATTCAGTCCATCCGGGATCAGACAAGATGTATCATGACTTGAAGGCACTGTATTGGTGGCCTCATATGAAAGCTGATATTGCTAAGTACGTTAGCAAATGTTTGACTTGTTCGAAAGTCAAAGTTGAATATCAGAAGCCATCTGGTTTACTGCAACAACCAGAAATACCGATGTGGAAATGGGAACAGATTTTGATGGATTTCATTACTAAGTTACCCCGTACACCGAGTGGCTGTGATACGATATGGGTAATTGTCGATCGATTAACGAAATCTGCACACTTCTTAGCAATCAAGGAAACTGATAAGATGGAGAAACTGACTCGCATTTACATCAAGGAAGTAGTAGCACGACATGGTGTGCCAATCTCTATCATATCAGATCGGGATGCCCGATTTACTTCCAATTTTGGAAATCTCTTCATAAGTCATTGGGGACTCGCTTGGATATGAGTACCGCTTATCATCCACAGACCGACGGTCAAAGTGAACGAACGATTCAAACGCTCGAGGATATGTTACGAGCTTGTGTAATTGATTTTGGTGATAGCTGGGAGAATCATTTACCGTTGGTGGAATTCTCTTACAACAATAGTTATCATACAAGCATTCAAGCAGCACCGTTTGAAGCTTTGTATGGCCGCAAATGTCGTTCACCAGTTTGCTGGGCTGAAATTGGTGACAGTCAGTTAACAGGTCCTGAACTGGTGCACGAGACGACAGAGAAAATAGTTCAAATCCGGAACCGTATGGCAGCGGCTCGAGATCGCCAGAAGAGTTATGCAGACAAACGTCGCAAGCCGTTGGAATTTCAAGTAGGAGACCGAGTTCTTCTAAAAGTATCACCTTGGAAGGGTGTGATACGATTCGGCAAGCGCGGAAAACTTAGTCCACGTTACGTAGGACCTTTTGAGATCCTGAAAAGGATTGGTCCGGTTGCGTATCAACTCAAACTACCGGATGAACTCAGTGGAGTTCATGATGTTTTTCACGTATCGAACTTGAAGAAATGTCTTTCTGACGAGACATTGATTGTACTGTTGGAAGAAATACAAGTAGATGAACAGTTGCGATTCATTGAAGAACCAGCAGAAATCATGGACCGAGAGGTTAAACAACTGAAGCAAAGCAAGATTCCAATAGTTAAAGTCCGATGGAATTCAAGACGGGGTCCTGAATTCACATGGGAACGGGAAGATCAAATGATGAAGAAATATCCTCATCTATTCAAGACAGCTACTGATAACACTGAGAGCGCACGTTAAATTTCGGGACGAAATTTCCTTCAACAAGGGGATGACGTGATGCTTTCACACATCAACACTGCAAATTTCAAACTGTAAGCACAAATATTTTATTCAATTGGTTTTGTTACAAACATTGTGCTACATTACATTTTATATATTTTATGTGCTACATTTCATATGTTACATGTTATGGTAGTACTACACATGATTAGTTACATACATTTTTGCTATGTGCGGGGTTGCATAGTACAGACAGTTATAGACACTCACTATGTGTGAGGTTACACAACACAGTATGATCAAACACAAACAGTCACAGTTAGGTGAACTAACTAGTGTACACGCAAAACAGTTACATTGAACGATCACAATTGAGTTGTGATGTTGCAAGTATTAGACTTTGTGTGTGAGTACACACAAACACACAGAATGATCAAATCACACTAACACGTACGATTTAAACTCGTAAGTAGTTTCCTAACTACTCTTAACACTTGCTAATTTTCGGGACGAAAATTCCTTCAACAAGGGGATGATGTGACAATCCGACTTTTCAAGTTAACCTTGTTAACCTCCGTAGGCCCAACAAGGCCAATGAAGGCCCAACAAGGCCAATGAAGGCCCAACAAGGCCAATGAAGGCCCAGTAAAGTCAAAGAAGATCCAGTAAGGTCAAGGAAGACTCAACAAGATCAATTAGGCCCAACGAAGTCTATGTAAGCCCAACAGAGCCAATGTAGGCCCAATAAGCCAAGAGAGGCCCATTAAGGCCCAATAAGTTCAAGTAAAGCCCAATGTAAACCAAGTAGGCCCAGGGAAGGCTAAGGTAGGCCCAGGAAGGCCCAGTGAGACCCAATTATATTTGAGAAGTTTAATTGGTGTAATTTAACTCTATGATGTTCTAATTGGCTCATTTAGTGGTAATTAGGAATTTTTAAAGTAGCTTTGTTAATCGAGATGATAAGTTTTGATCTAGAATAATCAGTAGGAGTTAAGATTAAATAAAAATCAGAATTTTAAGTGTTTAATTTCATGGATTAGACCACAAGTTGAGATAATGAGTATTTTGACTTCTAAAAGTCAAAATTCATTTTTATATATATGGGAAATTCGAAATTCTTCAAATTAGAAGTTATAATTACGAATTTATCATCTATAATCATTGTAATAATGATCCTAAAACCGTTTACATACGTTTTAAAACCTGTTAGAATTCGAATTGATTGGAATTAAGGGCTAAGAGTTGTAACCGTTATCTACATGTATCAAATTCATAAAAGCCGATCCAATTCTTTACAATTGAAGTTCCAGAAACTTAAATCGGTATCATTAGGATCTGTTACACACAAGAATTCCAAGCCAGAAGCGTCGGGGGGACTAAGTCGATCGTGGGATTGCCGAAATCAAGTCATTAGTCGATCTCTATCAAGCGAGCATCAAACAAGGTAAAAATCTATCCCCACACAACCTAAGCATACCGACTAAGCAAAGCCATATGCTAATTGCGGCTTCTAACATCAAATGGTGTGAATCCGAGTTCTAGGGTTTATCCTAGAACACGTTTTGGGGATTTTGTATTAAATGGATTTGATATTCAAATTAAATAGCATGGATAGGTTCAGAGGAGTCCGATTAAAGTTAATGCCATGTCAATTTCATCAAGGAATTACGAATCATGAGAGTTCGATCCTAGGGTTCTTGTTGTAAAAACGATTTGGGGGTTTTCAAGAAAATCAGTTGTAGAATCAAATTAATTGCTATGATAAGTTTCAGATTGCTCCGATTTAGAGTAAACACATGTTGATTTGATCAAACTATAACGAATTTAAGGATTCTTAGTTCTAGGGCTTGTAATGAAGTCGGGTTAGGATTTTTCTAAACAATTGAGAATTAGAATTTGATTAAATATTTCAGATGTGTTCATTTTGATTCAAGAGTAAAAAGCCCTAGGGTTTTAGGGTTGATCGGGATCGAATTCGTGGTCAATTGGGGGTGCATGCTTCGGCTATAACATGAAAGGGGGAAACCGGTTCAGTAGGGATTAAAAGAATTTATTCCGGAATGTTTTCGCGATACCCTAGCGGGCTGAGTGGTAGATGCGTGTGTGTTGATGTGGGGGGTCGCGGGTTCGAATCCGGGTTCCACCATTTTTGGGTTTTAAATCAATTTTTTTGTAGTTTTGTCATAACTTTCACATACGAACTCCGTTTTAATTCGTTCAAATTGCGTTGGAACCGTAACGAGAATACGAACGTGTTGAAATGATAAAATCCATATTTTAATCCGAACACGAAATCGCGTATAATTACGTTTAATTAAATAAAATCAAATGTGATTTTATTTAAACGATTTCAAAAGCACGCGTACTTCCGTATGCCTAATTCTAACACTCTAACATACGTATGTTGATACGTATGTGATTTCAAGCACAAAACGACAATTCGAATAACTTTAGGTTATTATTTAAATCACAGATTCTTCGTAGAGGATTTCTACGCAAGTTCACACGTATTTGATCATTCCACTATTATCAAAGGTGCGTACACGGCCCCTTTCTTATTTTAAACTGTTTTGGGGGAGAAAACATGTGCAACAAACTATTTTAGATACATATCACTTGCATGAGTTATCTGTTTACATTATGTGACAACATATCAACTTGAAAGTCCTTACACACCTCGAACCGTTTAGTTTGCTGTAATGCAAAGCGTGGTAGTTGGAAATAGATCTATTAGGTTTGACAAACCTCACCTGGTAGATGGGATCTACGCAGGTGTTTGACTGACCAAACACAATTTTTACTATTGTTGTGATAGACAATAGTGGCAAGGCGAAAACATGCTATAGCATGGCAACTAGTCAGCTTCGGTGTCGAACACGTATGTAAATAGTTTATATGACTAGCTATCATGACTGTGCAATTGTGATTATGTTATCTACAAACTTGTTATTCAAACTGATGTTTTGAACACTATGATTACTTAAAACCTGTGTTATGCACCAACCTTTGTGTTGACTTGATTTGCATGTTTTCTCAGGACGCTAAGGCGCGCGTAACAGCTGGCATGGACTAGGAAGATAGAGTCTCATGCATTATAAACTTTGAACATTTGAATTTGAATATTTCAGTATTTTGAATTGTAATGTTTTACTTATCAACAGTTTATTGGTTTTGATTTGAAACGCTTCCGCAACTTTTTGTAAACTCTGAATATTATGTTTTTAAAGACCAACGTATGTTTTGAAATTCATATAGAGGTCTTCGCTATGTCTAATGATCTGAGATCCTGGTTTGTCACGTTCCCAAACGGTATGATTCCGTTAGTTGAAATTGGGGGTGTGACAGATTGGTATCAGAGCCATTGGTTATAGCGAACTAGGTTTGCATTTGTAGGCCTAGACTATGACTGTTAGACATTAGACACATCTGTTAATACGTATTGCTTAGAAATTACATATGACACTATGTAATTGACTTGTTTACGTATTCCATGGCACTGTACTTACATATGGTATTATGTAACAGGCATGGCTTCATCATCAGTCCCATATATCATCATTGATGATTCCGAGGACGAGGAGCCGATAGTTCCGGCACCACCATCATCACCACCACCACCTATTCCATCACCTCCACCATATGAGGGAGATGACTCAGACCCAGACGAGGATCCAGAGGAGGATCCAGAGGAGGATCCAGACGAGGATCCAGAGGAGGATCCACATGAGGATCCAGTTGAGGACCCGGATGAGGATCCGGAGGAGGCACCATGGGTGAATACTCAGGGACTCTATGCTGCAGGACCATCTACACATCCACCACCAGCTTTAGATGTTCCTGAGCCTAAGAGGCGAAGGACAGACGCCGAGGAGATCGCCAAATTGCGCGAGGACTTGGATGAAGCAGAAGATAAGCTCATACAGAGATCTCAGGAGTTATGGGATGCCATTGAAAGGCAAGATGAACTTGCCCATCTAGTTCATGACATGCGGGATGAGATGGTGAACATGATTGGTCGTCTAGAAGAGTCAGAGAACCGAGAGGAGATTTTGGCAGGCAGGATTGAAGCTTTGGAGGACTTAGTGGTAGTTGAGAATGAGGAACAGGATGAGGATGAGGAGGAGGAACCAGCACCAGTTGCTGAGTCCGATCCTGAATCCACTGTTGAGGACGATTGATTCTCTTTCTTTTATTTCTGTTTTGTTTAAACTTATTAGGAACGGGTTGTGTTCCTACATTGGTAGTTTGAAATTTTGTATTTCATTTCAAAAGTATTGTACTCAAAGAAAGTTTCTATTTATGAAAGAATTATTGTTTGATTCCAACAGTTGTGTTGATTTATATTACATGCTGTGTTTGTTGTTTTACTTACACATGTTACATTGGATTTTGACTTCGTGCTAACATTTCTTATAAATAGGAAACTAATGGCTGAGGGAAACGTACATATGACTGTTGCTGAGCTCAATGAGCTAATCAACAACAGAGTCGCAGAGGCTATTGCACAGTATGCTCAGACACACAACACAGGGCCACAGGGTCCAGCTGGGGGATTGGTTAACCCACAAGTTTGCACATTCAAGATGTTTTTGGACTGCAAACCACACAATTTCAAAGGGTCGGAGGGGGCCATTGGACTCCTTCGGTGGATTGAAAAGGCTGAGTCTGTATTCGAAATGTGCAACTGCCCTGATGACAGCAAGGTGAAATTTGCTACTGGAACATTGGAGGGTCCAGCACTGACTTGGTGGAACTCCAATGTTCAGACTCTGGGGTTGGGAGAAGCAAATGCGTTGACCTGGAACAACTTCAAAACCTTGCTACAAGAGGAGTATTGTCCTCGTAGTGAAATGCAGAAGTTGGAGGAGGAGTATTGGCACCTCAAGATGGAGGGGTCAAATATTGAGGAATACACGACCAGATCGCATGAACTGGCCAGACTGCTACCACACATGGCTACTCCAGCCAGTAAGTGGATTGAAAGATACATTGGAGGACTAGTGCCTCAGATTCAAGGGTTGGTGATTTCAGCAAATCCCACCACCATCCAACAAGCTGTTCGTCTAGCGCATCAGCTTACTGATCAGGCAGTGTTGCAGGGGACTCTGCCCAAACGAACATCTGCTACCAAGGTAGGAGATCATAAGAGAAAGTGGGAAAGTAATAACTTCAAGGGTAACAACCAACAGCAGAACAGGAAACAGGACTCAAACAAGTCCTATCATAATTCCAACAGTGGTCAGCAATCATCATCATCGGGGGGCTATATTGGTAAGCACCCCAAGTGCAACAGGTGTGGTTATCATCATGCGGGTAACCAGTGTGATAGAGCTAAGTGCCAGAGGTGTGGCAAGATTGGGCACGCGGCTAAGGATTGTCGCGGGGAGCTGCAGAACAACCATAACAACCAGAACAATAACCAGAACAACGCTCAGAAAGGTTGTTTTGAGTGTGGCAAAATGGGGCATTTTAAGAAAGATTGCCCACAGCTCAAGAAAGGCGGGGACAATAATGCCAATGGTAATGGAAATGGCAACGGTAATGGAAATGGCACCAACAACAACAACAACAATAACAACAACAACAACAATGGTGCTAGAGGCAGGGCATTTGTGATAGGAGGACGTCAAGCGCGGGAGGATCCCAACATTGTTACGGGTACGTTCCTCTTAAATAATCACTATACCTCTATGTTATTTGACACCGGTGCCGACCGGAGTTTTGTATCTAGTTCACTTGCTAAGTCACTAGATGTTGGTCCCACTGCCTTAGATAGTCCATACACTGTGGAATTAGCTGATGGTAAGTTGATTGTAGTAGAAAACATTTATAAGGGATGTATCCTTGATTTGATGGGTCAAACGTTAGAGATTGATCTGATGCCTATTGCCTTAGGCAGTTTTGATGTAGTCATTGGCATGGACTGGTTGTCCAAGAACCAGGCTGAAATTGTATGCCATGAAAAGATTGTTCGCATACCTCTTCCGCAGGGAGAGACATTATATGTACAAGGCGAGAAGAGCAGTACGCCACTGCGTCTCATATCTTGTATGAAAGCACACAAGTGTCTACGTAAGGGTCATACAGCAGTTATAGCCCTTATAACTGAAAAGCCAGTGGCTGAGAAGAAGCTTGAAGATATACCAATAGTTTGTGAATATCCGGAGGTATTTCCAGAAGACTTGCCGGGATTACCGCCTATCAGACAGGTGGAGTTCCGAATCGATCTTACACCAGATGCAGCACCGATAGCTAGGGCGCCTTATCGACTTGCACCATCAGAGATGCAAGAGTTATCTACACAATTGCAAGAATTGTTGGATAAGGGTTTCATACGACCTAGTTTTTCACCATGGGGAGCTCCAGTATTGTTTGTAAAGAAGAAGGACGGAACTTTCCGTATGTGTATCGATTACCGGGAATTGAATAAAGTTACTATCAAGAACCGGTATTCGTTACCCAGGATTGACGATCTGTTCGATCAGTTGCAAGGTTCGAGTTACTACTCGAAGATTGATCTCAGGTCGGGTTATCATCAACTAAGAGTTCAGGAGGAGGATATTCCGAAGACAGCATTCAGAACACGATATGGCCATTATGAGTTCTTGGTCATGCCATTTGGGTTGACAAACGCTCCAGCTGTATTCATGGATCTCATGAATCGTGTTTGTAAACCATATCTTGATAAGTTTGTCATTGTTTTCATTGATGACATTCTCATCTATTCAAAGTCTGAGGAGGAACATGCTGAACATCTTCGATTACTGCTAGAATTATTGAAACAGGAACAACTGTACGCTAAGTTCTCGAAATGTGATTTCTGGATGCGAGAAGTACAGTTCTTGGGTCATATAGTTAATGAAAAGGGTATACATGTAGATCCAGCAAAGATTGAAGCGATTAAGAATTGGGAAGCGCCAAAGACCCCTACTGAGGTACGACAATTCCTTGGTTTGGCGGGTTATTATCGACGATTCATTGAGGGTTTTTCAAAGATCGCTCAACCACTTACAGCTCTTACGCACAAGGGAACAAAGTATAACTGGACGAATAAACAGGAAGCTGCATTCCAGTTATTGAAACAGAAACTCTGCAGTGCACCGATTCTGTCCTTACCGGAAGGAACGGAAGACTTTGCGGTGTATTGTGACGCATCTGGACAGGGTTTGGGATGTGTGTTGATGCAACGGGATAAAGTGATCGCTTATGCTTCCAGACAACTACGAACACATGAAAAGAACTACACTACTCATGACTTGGAGTTAGGAGCAGTGGTTTTTGCTTTAAAGATTTGGAGGCATTACCTGTATGGAACTAAGTGCACTATTTACACTGATCATAAGAGTTTGCAACATATCTTTGATCAGAAGGAGCTTAATATGAGGCAACGACGATGGGTCGAGTTGTTGAACGATTATGAGTGTGCGATTAAGTATCACCCGGGAAAGGCTAATGTGGTAGCCGATGCTTTGAGCAGAAAAGATACAACGGGAACAAGACGGGTTCGCGCACTTATGATGACAATACATACTGACTTACCTGACAAAGTACACAGTGCTCAGATTGAGGCCTTGAAAACGGAAAACTTAGTACCGGAATCTTTACGAGGAATGGAAGAACAATTGAATGTTAAACCTGATGGAATTCGTTATTTCATTGATCGAATGTGGATACCTTTGTATGGAGGTTTAAGGGAACTCGTGATGGACGAAGCGCACAAGTCCAGATATTCAGTCCATCCGGGATCAGACAAGATGTATCATGACTTGAAGGCACTGTATTGGTGGCCTCATATGAAAGCTGATATTGCTAAGTACGTTAGCAAATGTTTGACTTGTTCGAAAGTCAAAGTTGAATATCAGAAGCCATCTGGTTTACTGCAACAACCAGAAATACCGATGTGGAAATGGGAACAGATTTTGATGGATTTCATTACTAAGTTACCCCGTACACCGAGTGGCTGTGATACGATATGGGTAATTGTCGATCGATTAACGAAATCTGCACACTTCTTAGCAATCAAGGAAACTGATAAGATGGAGAAACTGACTCGCATTTACATCAAGGAAGTAGTAGCACGACATGGTGTGCCAATCTCTATCATATCAGATCGGGATGCCCGATTTACTTCCAATTTCTGGAAATCTCTTCATAAGTCATTGGGGACTCGCTTGGATATGAGTACCGCTTATCATCCACAGACCGACGGTCAAAGTGAACGAACGATTCAAACGCTCGAGGATATGTTACGAGCTTGTGTAATTGATTTTGGCGATAGCTGGGAGAATCATTTACCGTTGGTGGAATTCTCTTACAACAATAGTTATCATACAAGCATTCAAGCAGCACCGTTTGAAGCTTTGTATGGCCGCAAATGTCGTTCACCAGTTTGCTGGGCTGAAATTGGTGACAGTCAGTTAACAGGTCCTGAACTGGTGCACGAGACGACAGAGAAAATAGTTCAAATCCGGAACCGTATGGCAGCGGCTCGAGATCGCCAGAAGAGTTATGCAGACAAACGTCGCAAGCCGTTGGAATTTCAAGTAGGAGACCGAGTTCTTCTAAAAGTATCACCTTGGAAGGGTGTGATACGATTCGGCAAGCGCGGAAAACTTAGTCCACGTTACGTAGGACCTTTTGAGATCCTGAAAAGGATTGGTCCGGTTGCGTATCAACTCAAACTACCGGATGAACTCAGTGGAGTTCATGATGTTTTTCACGTATCGAACTTGAAGAAATGTCTTTCTGACGAGACATTGATTGTACTGTTGGAAGAAATACAAGTAGATGAACAGTTGCGATTCATTGAAGAACCAGCAGAAATCATGGACCGAGAGGTTAAACAACTGAAGCAAAGCAAGATTCCAATAGTTAAAGTCCGATGGAATTCAAGACGGGGTCCTGAATTCACATGGGAACGGGAAGATCAAATGATGAAGAAATATCCTCATCTATTCAAGACAGCTACTGATAACACTGAGAGCGCACGTTAAATTTCGGGACGAAATTTCCTTCAACAAGGGGATGACGTGATGCTTTCACACATCAACACTGCAAATTTCAAACTGTAAGCACAAATATTTTATTCAATTGGTTTTGTTACAAACATTGTGCTACATTACATTTTATATATTTTATGTGCTACATTTCATATGTTACATGTTATGGTAGTACTACACATGATTAGTTACATACATTTTTGCTATGTGCGGGGTTGCATAGTACAGACAGTTATAGACACTCACTATGTGTGAGGTTACACAACACAGTATGATCAAACACAAACAGTCACAGTTAGGTGAACTAACTAGTGTACACGCAAAACAGTTACATTGAACGATCACAATTGAGTTGTGATGTTGCAAGTATTAGACTTTGTGTGTGAGTACACACAAACACACAGAATGATCAAATCACACTAACACGTACGATTTAAACTCGTAAGTAGTTTCCTAACTACTCTTAACACTTGCTAATTTTCGGGACGAAAATTCCTTCAACAAGGGGATGATGTGACAATCCGACTTTTCAAGTTAACCTTGTTAACCTCCGTAGGCCCAACAAGGCCAATGAAGGCCCAACAAGGCCAATGAAGGCCCAACAAGGCCAATGAAGGCCCAGTAAAGTCAAAGAAGATCCAGTAAGGTCAAGGAAGACTCAACAAGATCAATTAGGCCCAACGAAGTCTATGTAAGCCCAACAGAGCCAATGTAGGCCCAATAAGCCAAGAGAGGCCCATTAAGGCCCAATAAGTTCAAGTAAAGCCCAATGTAAACCAAGTAGGCCCAGGGAAGGCTAAGGTAGGCCCAGGAAGGCCCAGTGAGACCCAATTATATTTGAGAAGTTTAATTGGTGTAATTTAACTCTATGATGTTCTAATTGGCTCATTTAGTGGTAATTAGGAATTTTTAAAGTAGCTTTGTTAATCGAGATGATAAGTTTTGATCTAGAATAATCAGTAGGAGTTAAGATTAAATAAAAATCAGAATTTTAAGTGTTTAATTTCATGGATTAGACCACAAGTTGAGATAATGAGTATTTTGACTTCTAAAAGTCAAAATTCATTTTTATATATATGGGAAATTCGAAATTCTTCAAATTAGAAGTTATAATTACGAATTTATCATCTATAATCATTGTAATAATGATCCTAAAACCGTTTACATACGTTTTAAACCTGTTAGAATTCGAATTGATTGGAATTAAGGGCTAAGAGTTGTAACCGTTATCTACATGTATCAAATTCATAAAAGCCGATCCAATTCTTTACAATTGAAGTTCCAGAAACTTAAATCGGTATCATTAGGATCTGTTACACACAAGAATTCCAAGCCAGAAGCGTCGGGGGGACTAAGTCGATCGTGGGATTGCCGAAATCAAGTCATTAGTCGATCTCTATCAAGCGAGCATCAAACAAGGTAAAAATCTATCCCCACACAACCTAAGCATACCGACTAAGCAAAGCCATATGCTAATTGCGGCTTCTAACATCAAATGGTGTGAATCCGAGTTCTAGGGTTTATCCTAGAACACGTTTTGGGGATTTTGTATTAAATGGATTTGATATTCAAATTAAATAGCATGGATAGGTTCAGAGGAGTCCGATTAAAGTTAATGCCATGTCAATTTCATCAAGGAATTACGAATCATGAGAGTTCGATCCTAGGGTTCTTGTTGTAAAAACGATTTGGGGGTTTTCAAGAAAATCAGTTGTAGAATCAAATTAATTGCTATGATAAGTTTCAGATTGCTCCGATTTAGAGTAAACACATGTTGATTTGATCAAACTATAACGAATTTAAGGATTCTTAGTTCTAGGGCTTGTAATGAAGTCGGGTTAGGATTTTTCTAAACAATTGAGAATTAGAATTTGATTAAATATTTCAGATGTGTTCATTTTGATTCAAGAGTAAAAAGCCCTAGGGTTTTAGGGTTGATCGGGATCGAATTCGTGGTCAATTGGGGGTGCATGCTTCGGCTATAACATGAAAGGGGGAAACCGGTTCAGTAGGGATTAAAAGAATTTATTCCGGAATGTTTTCGCGATACCCTAGCGGGCTGAGTGGTAGATGCGTGTGTGTTGATGTGGGGGGTCGCGGGTTCGAATCCGGGTTCCACCATTTTTGGTTTTAAATCAATTTTTTTGTATTTTTGTCATAACTTCCACATACGAACTCCGTTTTAATTCGTTCAAATTGCGTTGGAACCGTAACGAGAATACGAACGTGTTGAAATGATAAAATCCATATTTTAATCCGAACACGAAATCGCGTATAATTACGTTTAATTAAATAAAATCAAATGTGATTTTATTTAAACGATTTCAAAAGCACGCGTACTTCCGTATGCCTAATTCCTAACACTCTAACATACGTATGTTGATACGTATGTGATTTCAAGCACAAAACGACAATCCGAATAACTTTAGGTTATTATTTAAATCACAGATTCTTCGTAGAGGATTTCTACGCAAGTTCACACGTATTTGATCATTCCACTATTATCAAAGGTGCGTACACGGCCCCTTTCTTATTTTAAACTGTTTTGGGGGAGAAAACATGTGCAACAAACTATTTTAGATACATATCACTTGCATGAGTTATCTGTTTACATTATGTGACAACATATCAACTTGAAAGTCCTTACACACCTCGAACCGTTTAGTTTGCTGTAATGCAAAGCGTGGTAGTTGGAAATAGATCTATTAGGTTTGACAAACCTCACCTGGTAGATGGGATCTACGCAGGTGTTTGACTGACCAAACACAATTTTTACTATTGTTGTGATAGACAATAGTGGCAAGGCGAAAACATGCTATAGCATGGCAACTAGTCAGCTTCGGTGTTGAACACGTATGTAAATAGTTTATATGACTAGCTATCATGACTGTGCAATTGTGATTATGTTATCTACAAACTTGTTATTCAAACTGATGTTTTGAACACTATGATTACTTAAAACCTGTGTTATGCACCAACCTTTGTGTTGACTTGATTTGCATGTTTTCTCAGGACGCTAAGGCGCGCGTAACAGCTGGCATGGACTAGGAAGATAGAGTCTCATGCATTATAAACTTTGAACATTTGAATTTGAATACTTCAGTATTTTGAATTGTAATGTTTTACTTATCAACAGTTTATTGGTTTTGATTTGAAACGCTTCCGCAACTTTTTGTAAACTCTGAATATTATGTTTTTAAAGACCAACGTATGTTTTGAAATTCATATAGAGGTCTTCGCTATGTCTAATGATCTGAGATCCTGGTTTGTCACGTTCTCAAACGGTATGATTCCGTTAGTTGAAATTGGGGGTGTGACAGATTGGTATCAGAGCCATTGGTTATAGCGAACTAGGTTTGCATTTGTAGGCCTAGACTATGACTGTTAGACATTAGACACATCTGTTAATACGTATTGCTTAGAAATTACATATGACACTATGTAATTGACTTGTTTACGTATTCCATGGCACTGTACTTACATATGGTATTTGTGCATCTATATTAAACTCATTTAAACCCGAGCAAAAATTCAATAAGTTAAACAAATAAGATTTATAATAATACAATATAAATTGTACAAATGGTTTAGTTCACAATAAAGTATAAAAACTCAAAACTTATATGATATTTAGCACCATGAACATTTGGTTTTAAATTATAGTCGAATGAATACTTATAAATATTTTGAGGCTCAGGTATACTACTACACACAACCATATCATTTTCGTCTGCTCATTTTCACTCACAACCATTAAAATATATATTAAATAATAATAACAATAGATACACACTTTTCATATAAAGATGGTAATAAAGACAATCCCTTTGGTTTCTTGAACATGACAACCACTATAAAGCCATTCTTATCTTTAAAAATCTTAAATTTCACTTTTCATTTTATGGAAAAACCATGATAAAATATTGCCACACCCATGTCATGACTATTATCTAGAGACCACTGACCTTACCCTTCTCTTTTGACGGTGGCGAGGACAAGCAATCATCACAATCAATCTAAATCAAACTATTAGAACCATCCCTTCCTTTTCTTTTGTTGTCAGGGCAACATCCATGTCAACCCACACCATATCTCAATAAACAATTCCAGAAGCCATTCCTTTTTTTCCCCTAGTACACGGTTGAACCCTGCTTAAGACACCCGCCCATTTAAACAATCTTATACATAATTAACTACTTGTTTTTCATTTCATATGCTCCTTCCCTTTTTGCTTCTCTCGATCTCCCTCAATTGAGACATCAACAGCCCCAGACCACCACTAACCAGCCCTTTTTCAGTTGCCATATCCCCAGACCGGAGCAGCCATTTCGGTTGAAAACAAGCAACAATAACCACCCTTACTTCAGTTACTTTTGGACCAGATGCAACACCTTCACTTTCCTCCATTTTCGTTCTTAATGGTGGCAGCCAAAAACAAGAACCAAGCCTTCACCACGACAGACCACCTTTTCGTTTTATATTCAACCGTTGCCGGTATCACGGTTTTTGTTTTCAACATCAAGCTCACTCTAACACAGGTACTCGGCTAAAGTGATCTGTTATAACTCGTTGAAAACTATTAACCTTGTGAATAAACATGACTAAATATATATATATATATATATATATATATATATATATATATATATATATATAGTTTGTAAACTAGAACCGGCGTTGGAAGGTAATGATGCCAGAAAAACAATGTTAAAATGGCTTGAATGTAATCATATATCAAATATATAATTTGGTTTGCTGTTTAAAATTAGGGTGTAAAAAACCATATTAAGGGTTCGAAACCCATAATGGACATTTTTTTAAAGATTTAGCAATTATTTTAAATAGATAATGCAATTATTTGTATAAACTGATGGTTAAATTTGTTTAGGGGTTAAAATCAGAGAATCTGAAACAATCAGTCATGTGTTAGATTCCTATTTCTAACAAAATTTTTAAACCATTGAAATGTTATTTTAATGGCTATTCAAACTTATCACCCTGGTTATGATGATATTATATCAATGAAAATTATTTTTAACAATACATTATGAAAGATCAAATCATAACCTCGTACTAAGTACATATTAAAAACCATGAAACTCAATGGACTTTACATTATTGTAGGACTTATCTAGAGCAATTCTACCATCACATTCAACAGCCAAGAAACATTATATCAGTTACTGTGAGTTTCACGGCCCCTATTTCTACAATGTTTTACTAACTCACAAGGGGAGAAATCATGCTTGTACTAGTTTCATTGACACAAGTGGTTTTGGTTCAACACATTATTACATGAGTCACATTTATCGCTTTTAAGTCCCCGATTCTATAACCGTTAATTGTGGGTAAACGTGAATTATTGGGAATAGTACTATTCGGGAGTGACAAACCCACCCTTGGTTAGTAGCTATAACTTTGATTGTAGATCAGATTGGGTGCAAAATATTCATCTCAATACAATGTTTTGCGATAGAACATTGGGATGGGGCAATTCAATCATGTCGAGTTCGGTTATGGGAGCTCATGGTAATAATTAATATACACAACTCATGATATTGTTTTTGAGAACAATAGTCACATTTTGAAACCTTGTGGTTGAATGAAACAACTCAATTTTTACGTGTCTAAACTTGTGAACTCACCTGCTTTATGCTGACTGTTTTTAGCATGTATTTCTCAGATAATTGAAGCAAGCATTGGGACATATTTTGGGAGTGATTAGCTTGAAGTCATAACACATTCACATGCATATTTTTGGGATTTTCCTTGCATAGCCTATAGACTTAGGCCATGTTTTTATAATCTTACACATCATATTTTGGAAGTTAAGAAATTTTGTTAGTTATATTTTGGATGGTTGTAAGTTAAGACATCATGTAAAACTTTATTATCAATGCATGTAGAAGTCGTTCAATGTAAACAATGATTGTGAATCCATGACCGTTGCACCTCGTGTGTTACGCCTTTGCGGTGTGTGACAGATTGGTATCAGAGCCATTGGTTATAGGGAACCAGGTTGCATGTAGTAACTTGAACTATAACCGTAGGCTCACAAGGTTCTATTCCTACTACACATATAGGCATTACTTAAGTAAAATCATTCTAGGATTATTGTATTGATAGCATGTTGATAACATGTAACCCTGTTCACGTGTACTCATCATAAGAGGATTACACCTTATTAACGTACACCACCTCCACCACCGTCATTAATAGAGACACCATTACCGTTGGAGGTGTCTAGAGATACCAAGGAGGAGGTCATAGTGTCACACGACAAAGACATAGAAGAGAATTATGTGTCCAATCTAGAATAGCTACCTGGAAGTGTAGTTGAGGATGATGCAACCTAGTTACCACTAGGAATGAGAATACTGGATTTAAAGAGACTATAACATACACAATACTATAAGGGCACTTTATGAGATGGAGGACTACACTTCTACGTCTGAGAGTAGTTTCTCTAACCCCATCCTACTCAAGTGAATACTTTCTCAAACACTCTATTTCGAATAACTCTCAACCAAGTAACAAGTGGTTACAAGGTGGACTTGTGATGCCCTTATGAATAACACTCTGAACCTCGTAAATACTTACTAGCTGGAGATAGCAGGAACCAAAATGATTGTGTAAGGTAAATTGACAATTATGGGTGGCCAACGTAATTGTGAATTTATGGGTACATATGAATTTTGACGAAACCTATTGTTCAGACTACAAAGCAAACCCAATCCATAAAGAAATTTTTTTAGGAAATATCGAAAATACCTTACAAAAGGATTATATTTTCATTCATCATTAACAACTTGATGGAAGGATGGATTAAAACTCGTAATTTTACTCTCATGTATTCTGGTCGTTGTACGTTCATATAACGTCCAATGGTGCCACCCTATCACTTCACTTGAGTACTCATAATTGTAAATCAAGTCAATGACTCCACATCAAGGGTAATGTATACCCTGAGCACACCCACCTACTGAGGAAACTTTTCAACTGAATCCAAAGGAACGAATGTAGAAGAATTGAATTAACTCAATGAGCATTTCTTTATTTCAAAATGAAGTTTGGTAAACTTTGCCCACTAGGGGTGGATCTTAGGGTATTACATCGCTGCAATGTATATCAACCCTTCATCTAGCACAAGTCTCACAAATTCTATACTACTTTCATCAACAAGTCACCACATGTTGACAACAAAACTTGGTTTATCAAATAGAAACCCCATTTGATCTCAACTAATCAAGATTTTTATCACATTCATCGATGGTTTGGAAATATCCATTGTTCCCCCCCCCATAGTTGATCCTAGTAAGCCTATAACACTCATCATAACCTTCTTTAGAAGACTATCTTGACATAAATCGTAGCCTCTAGGAAATCCTCATGATTTGGGTATGAGAATCAAAAATGAGAAATTATGGTAAGACAATATTCAACTCCATTGTGGATATTAATTTCATTTTATACCAATTTCCCTCCCCGACAAAAAAGAAACCTAAGTCAATAAGTGTTGTCACCTAGGTGAACACTTTAACTGATAGTAAACATATATATCTCAAATCATTCCTTATACCTATTATAACAATAGTCGCCTAATTCTAATATGATCCCTCCATGAAATCACCAAACCAAATTGCATCTTTCGATGCTCAAACCCTCGTCAATACATCCTTAGTGAAAATACTCCAAGTATATACTCTTCCATTACGAGTGCTAATCACTTGTAAATGGTGCATTGATTTCAATCCTATTTCACATTTCGATTGTGGATTATATATATATATATATATATATATATATATATATATATATGTAAACACATAACCCAACGTGGATGATTAAAAAAAACTCTCCTAACTAAATATCAAAGGAAGATGTTAACACAAACTCTAGACAATTAGTCAAACACCTACTCTAATGTTATCCATAAGAACCATAATTCCCCATGTAGTTTATGCTTACCGTGTCATAGATTCTATCTCGTTGTTTCCTTCATGTAACCAAAATTTATCCTCATTGTGGTTCTATGTAGAACTATCACACCTATATTAATCCAAGTCAATCCACATCCTAGGATTAGCCTATATGACGCTAACTCGTTTGAAAAGGCGATTGAACATGAAATCAATTCCTTTTTAATGCACTCTTCTTAAAGATTTCTAACTCAACTTGCTTCTTATCATTACTCATATGACAAATGATAAAGTACAACAACATTTGGCACATACAACTAGTCACATAACTATTAACCAGAATTTATTTCCTAAGATCTTAGCGTTCTCCATAACGAATCCGTTATCTATATTATTGATATTAAAGTTCCATACCCACGACTGTTACAGTTAAAAAAAATCAACCTTCTTTGACAAAATCTCAAGGTAAATAGTGTATCTACGTTTGATTTGTTGTAAAACCACAATTGGCTATGGTATGTGACCGATTCAACTTCACTGATAGTGCAATGTGTTAGCTGTGGTGCACCTTGCACATAAAATCCTTATGGTATCTCGAATGTGAGAACTAGAGATGGATCAAGAATTAGCCTTAGCCTGGAAATTACAATCCCCTCTACCTTGCTTCTTGTACATATGATGGCCATCCCTTTGACAAATTCTAGACACCCTGTCTATTTACAAGTCATTGTATGGCATCCACACCTTGTGTATATATATGACATCCATCAAAATTGTGGTACAAACCTACTCTTTAAACTGCTAAATTCTATAATCATAACTAGATTTGAGCCTTAACTAAATTCAGAATAATGGGCAACTATCGTTTTTCTATACGACGATTCACCCTTTGATTCAGCTGTCTACTTTTTGAAAGATAGACATCTTATGCTTCTGAATCTATGTCCTTAGCTTAAAAAAATAAACTTTTGAAATATTAGAAATTATTAACCGTCAACTCGACTGTGAGCTTCCGAAGAACAAAGTACTTAAAATTCTTGAAGAAAGTTTTCAAAAGAAAAAAAAATACATAAACTTCTAGAATATATTTTTCTAAGACAATGTCAACTTCCAAAGAGGTAAATGCACCGCCCGAACTCTCTTGAAATTCCGAAGAGTTAACTCCACTACGTGAAATATCTAGAAAGTCCAATGAGTTAACTCGACCATCCGACCCATTAACTTCCAAAAGGTTAAGTCTCCCCAAAGAGTAAGGAACTACTCTTCCTAACATGCAACTTTCCTTATATGGAATTTAAACTATATGTCAAGCAACTAGAACGTTGACTCACCTTCTCTAATGACGCATTCAATTTAACTAAAGAACCATGTGAAGTCCTTAATGAAAGGTCACCATGAGCGATTACACCATGCCTTCTCTTGACGATGGTGACTCACACAAGTTGATGTCCTTCCATATACCTTGTTATAAGGAAGTACAATATATCCTTAATAGTGTACTCACACTACGTTGTATACACAACTACCATTGATTTTGAATAGGATTGAGTAAATTGATCTTGAACAAGATTATATTACAGAATCCTAGCCTAGCTTTACTTGACAAAAATCTTAGCTCCAAACAAGATTCTTTTTTTTTTTTTCGCATCTATGCTCGTATTACAAGCTAAACATATGATGACACACTATGAGATTTGATATGTATGCTTCACACCAACTAATTATCCTCTAGTAACTAGATAACATTTCTTCATCCTAACCTCACTCAATAACAAGAACCTCATGTCACGTCAATTATTAAAACTCAAGATACATGCTCAGATTTTGTTATACACACCAACCATGATGAACCTCGACACACATTCTAACCTTTGTCAACGATTATTAGTACTAATAATAATCATCTCTTAGGACATCTCTTTGGAGCACTAATGCCTCGAGTACGCAAGTCGTGATTAGACCTTGGCGTAAATACAAACTTATCTCACACTAACATTCTATCTCTGTTTCGAGAGAATCATGGGATGCTAGTGTATTCAAAAACAAGTATACTCCTTAGACAAGGTTCTTAGTATTAGTATCTGAAAAAGAAAATAAAAGATGTCATGCTAGCCACAAACTAGTTCCCTAAATATAAGACGTGAGTATCTATTATATTGAACAATGTGTGCAACTCATACCTAGCTTGTTCACTCATACTCAAACTAACCACACCCTTAGAAATTGTTAGTAGTAAGATGATGTGTTCATATTCTCTTGAACACATTGATCATCAGACAACACAAGGAGACATTATGATCTCCACGACTCATCGCAAAATCGGCTAGTAACTCTTGAATTATCATTTCTGCCCACTCAACTTTGGACCTTATATGAATTGAAGTTTCTATCTCATGTATATAGGCCAGATATTGGTTAGAACCAACTCAATGGTCTAGAACTCACTCAGGAAAAAAACTTATAAAACACAAAATCAAGGATTGACTACAGGTTGCATGTGATGTTAGAAAAGTTATGTTGACGTAAGACGTAAGCCTTTGGATTTCAAATTGGAGACATAACTATGTTTAAAGTATCACCATGGAAAGGAACCATTAGGTTCAGAAAACGCAGAAAGCTAAACCCACTACACGTCAGATCATTTGAAATCCTAGCAAGGATTGGTCCCATAGCCTACTGATTCCAACTACCCTAGAACTCAGAGGGGTTCAAAACACATTCCATGTAGCAAATTCTGAAAAAGTGTTTATCCAACAAAACAGTCGTTATACTCTTTAACGAAATTCAAATCAACAACAAACTCCTCTTAGTGAAGAACCAATAAAAATTATGGATCGAGAAGTAACAAGATTGAAATGAATTCGTATTTCTATAGTAAAAGTTCCATAATACTCTAGGTGACAATAAAAATTTACTTGAAAACGCGAAAATCAAATGAAACTCAAGTACCCCCAACTATTCAAGAAGGCATTAATTTAGGGAAACACAGACAGAATTTCGGGACGAAATTCTTCTAACAGGGGGAGGCTGTGACATCCGTCAATTTCTCAGGTTTCAATCTTGATAAAACTTTAATTTTGTGCATCTATATTAAACTCATTTAAACCCGAGCAAAAATTCAATAAGTTAAACAAATAAGATTTATAATAATACAATATAAATTGTACAAATGGTTTAGTTCACAATAAAGTATAAAAACTCAAAACTTATATGATATTTAGCACCACGAACATTGGGTTTTAAATTATAGTCGAATGAATACTTATAAATATTTTGAGGCTAGGGTATACTACTACACATAATCATATCATTTTCGTCTGCTCATTTTCACTCACAACCATTAAAATATATATTAAATAATAATAACAATAGATAAACACTTTTCATATAAAGATGGTAATAAAGACAATCCCTTTGGTTTCTTGAACATGACAACCACTATGAAGCCATTCTTATCTTTAAAAATCTTAAATTTCACTTTTCATTTTATGGAAAAACCATGATAAAATATTGCCACACCCATGTCATGACTATTATCTAGAGACCACTGACCATACCCTTCTCTTTTGACGGTGGCGAGGACAAGCAATCATCACAATCAATCTAAATCAAACTATTAGAACCATCCCTTCCTTTTCTTTTGTTGTCAGGGCAACATCCATGTCAACCCACACCATATCTCAATAAACAATTCCAGAAGCCATTCCTTTTTTTCCCCTAGTACACGGTTGAACCCTGCTTAAGACACCCACCCATTTAAACAATCTTATAAATAATCAACTACTTGTTTTTCATTTCATATGCTCCTTCCCTTTTTGCTTCTCTCGATCTCCCTCAATTGAGACATCAGCAGCCCCAGACCACCACTAACCAGCCCTTTTTCAGTTGCCATATCCCCAGACCGGAGCAGCCATTTCGGTTGAAAACAAGCAACAATAACCACCCTTACTTCAGTTACTTTTGGACCAGATGCAACACCTTCACTTTCCTCAATTTTCCTTCTTAATGGTGGCAACCAAAAACAAGAACCAAGCCTTTACCACGACAGACCACCTTTTCGTTTTATATTCAACCGTTGCCGGTATCACAGTTTTTGTTTTCAACATCAAGCTCACTCTAACACAGGTACTCGGCTAAAGTGATCTGTTATAACTCGTTGAAAACTATTAACCTTGTGAATAAAATGACTATATATATATATATATATATATATATATATATATATATATTGTTTGTAAACTAGAACCGGCGTTGGAAGGTAATGATGCCAGAAAAACAATGTTAAAATGGCTTGAATGTAATCATATATCAAATATATAATTTGGTTTGCTGTTTAAAATTAGGATGTAAAAAACCATATATTAAGGGTTCGAAACCCATAATGGACATTTTTTTAAAGCTTTAGCAATTATTTTAAATAGATAATGCAATTATTTGTATAAAATGATGGTTAAATTTGTTTAGGGGTTAAGATCAGAGAATCTGAAACAATCAGTCATGTGTTAGATTCCTATTTCTAGCAAAAAATTTTAAACCATTGAAATGTTTTTTTAATGGCTATTCAAGCTTATCACCCTGGTTATAATGATATTATATCAATGAAAATTATTTTTAACAATACATCATGAAAGATCAAATCATAACCTTGTACTAAGTACATATTAAAAACCATGAAACTCAGTGGACTTTACATTATTGTAGGACCTATCTAGAGCAATTCTACCATCATATTCAACAACCAAGAAACATTATATCAGTTACTGTGAGTTTCTCGGCCCCTATTTCTACAATGTTTTACTAACTCACAGGGGAGAAATCATGCTTGTACTAGTTTCATTGACACAAGTGGTTTTGGTTCAATACATTATTACATGAGTCACATTTATCGCTTTTAAGTCCCCTATTCTATAACCGTTAATTGTGGGTAAACGTGAATTATAGGGAATAGTACTATTTGGGAGTGACAAACCCCACCCCTGGTTAGTAGCTATAACTTTGATTGTAGGTCAGATCGGGTGCACAATATTCATCTCAATACAATGTTTTGTGATAGAACATTGGGATGGGGCAATTCAATCATGTCGAGTTCGGTTATGGGAGCTCATGGTAATAATTAATATACACAACTCATGATATTGTTTTTGAGAACAATAGTCACAATTTGAAACCTTGTGGTCGAATGAAGCAACTCAATTTTTACGTGTCTAAACCTGTGAACTTACCTGCTTTATGCTGACTGTTTTTAGCATGTATTTCTCAGATAATTGAAGCAAGCATTGGGACATATTTTGGGAATGATTAGCTTGAAGTCATAACACATTCACATGCATATTTTTGGGATTTTCCTTGCATAGCCTATAGACTTAGGCCATGTTTTTATAATCTTACACATCATATTTTTGAAGTTCAGAAATTTTGTTAGTTATATTTTGGATGGTTGTAAGTTAAGACATCATGTAAAACTTTATTATCAATGCATGTAGAAGTCATTCAATGTAAACAATGATTGTGAATCCATGAGCGTTGCACCTCGCGTGTTCCGCTTTTGCGGGGTGTGACACGGGAGGCATGCAGTCAGCTTCGGTTTCGAACCCACATATAATATAATTGTAGTGACTAGCTATCAATAGGTATTGCATTGTAAAGATATGTATTCCTGCAAACACTTACTTTAAACATTTGATGTTTATTGTTTATGTAAAACCTGTGCTCTCACCAACCTTTGTGTTGACCGTTTTGCTCGCATGTTTTCTCAGGTAACTAAGGCACGCACTCAAGGATTAGGATGCTAGGATGGAATCCCATGCATCAGCTTTAGTGATTTAGGCCATTTGAAAACATTTAAATATTTGTCTTGTTATGTAATGATAAACGACTTAAATCGCTTCCGCAACTGTTACTCTGTATTGTTTTGAAAACTGTTTTAACAACGCTTCCCTAACTTATGAACTCAAAACTGTTTTGATAACTTATACATAAAACATCCGCAAATCTGATTTTACCAAACTGTTTTATCCAAGTTATTGGATGTATGTATGCAACCAAACATGTAGGTCTCGCAACAATAACTGGAGACTGCGATCCTGCGCAGATCCTGGTCGCGCCCTCTGTGGTCGAAACCTGGGGGTGTGACAGGATCACCGTCAATCTCAACCATGTAGTTCATTTCCCTAACCCCTAACATTTCCATCTCTCTTACCCTATAAATACCCATCATGGGGCCATCACAAATACCACACCATCATCTACACTTCCTCACCTTCTCTGCCTCTAAACGGCAGCCACTCCAATTGTAACCCCCAAAATCCACTCACACATAACACGTATTTTAAAATCATATCAGAATTTAGACCCCAGATTTTGAATTAAAACATCTACTTTAAACACCAAAATAACCCAACGTTTCACTTACACCATTCTCACATGTTTTGTCAACCAAACATTCTAAACAAATTTACAAATATTTCCATAATGTTGGGTTTTAAACCAAAACTGCGTTCAACACGAGTTCTTGATCGAATCACATTTGCCATCACCCTTTACGTTCTCCTACAAAAAACCACATTTAAATCACCATTAGTTCGTTAAAACTAAGTAAGAACACGTATATATACTTAATGGTTCATTATGAAAGGTTTCTAGCCCCTAAAACATGATTAAATCGACCAAAATAATATGTTTTGGAAAACTCCAGCCATAGGCTACGGCCATCCTGTGTGTAGAAAATTCCATTTATTCGCGTTTTGGACCTTCTTGATCACTTTTATTCGTCATAACCCTTCTGTTACCCCCAAATGCATCCCATAACACCCTAGGGACATAACACTCAAGTTCCAATCTAATTTGGTTATATCGTTGAGCCTAACATCAAACAATTTGTTAAACGGGTCGTTTTCAACTAAACTCGTTAATACCTCCTTTTTCAACCAAACCTATTGGACCTTCATTTCTTGCCAAGGATTTTCATTTATACAACCATAAAAATATATTCAACACATAAAAATCGTATTCATAGCACTTTAAAACACCAATAAAGTGTTATAACATAAAGTCACCAAGTAAAAGTCAAATTCCACCCAAATTCCTTGAGACCTCCTTTTTCACCAAGGATTTTCAAGATAGGTAATCACACCACTAGTGATTTTCCAACACTCCATGATTTCACCAAGAGAAATTCACACCACTTGTGATTCAACTCATTTCACATTTACACCTTTTGTGAATTGTTTGACCATTTCCAATTAAACTTCAAATAAGAGGTTGACACACCTTATGAATAATTCTTATTTCACCACACTACTTGAAAACTTACTACATTACAATAAATATATAAGAAGATATAACACCTATTGCATGTTATTATCCAGCAACAAATATACATACACCAATTCGAATTGTTAGACCATTTTCTGTCAAACTTTTAATAAGAAGTCCACACCCTTTGTGAATCATTCTTGTTTCACCACAACACTTATAAACTTACTCCATTACAATAACAAAGAAAATATAACACCTATTGCATTATATTATTAAGCAACAAATATACACCAATTCACCCAAACTCAACCTTTCATGTATATTCTAGATACATCCACATACATATCTGTACTATCTAATAAAAGAGTAACAATTTGGTCACATGTCATCATTTTATACTATCCACATCATATGTGTGCCACATGTCAACACTATATTAATTCTAGAAATTTCAAATTTATTTTCATTTAATAAATATAATTAATTCATACTTTAAATGAGTTAAATTAATTAAGTCATATTATCTTTAAATGTTAATAAAAATATAATCATGTGAAAATTTTCCATTTTTTGATCAATAATTTTGAAATTCAAAATTTTCAAATCTCATATTCAAATATTCGGTTAATTTTAATCAATGAATAAAACTTTAATTATCAAGATACATATTTCAAAAGTTTTAAATTCCGACTAAAAAAAGAAAGATGGATGATAATAAATATTATTTATGGATATTTATAATTTTTAATCATTTAATGTCGTTAGATAGTAAAATGTATTATGTTAAGTAATAATGAATAAGTTTTTTTTTTTTGAAAAACTAAGTTTTACCTATTTATTATATAAATATATATAGTTCTTGATTATTTGGTTCGTATAATTATTAAACTATAATAATCACACTTTTTATTATTTTGATTTTTAAAACATTTGTTTTCAATATTTAGTTCATATTATTAAACATTTGTTTTCAATATTATTAAACATTTGTTTTGTATTTAAAGACGTAATTGTTTTATCTTTTACATTTACCTATATTATCTTTTAATGTTGCAATTTTTTGCCGCCACTACAAATATAAATTACTAAAAAACAATTTTCCTTTTTTTATAGATTTTCAATTCATTATTTTTATCAACCAAAGTACCCTATCTTACATACAGTTAATGAAAACAATAAAAGTAACTATATTAAATGATCTATTAAAAAACTTTCTTTATTTAAGTCTACTTTTTTATCAGAAATCAATTTAACGAATGCTTATTTTTTATACAACTCCGTGTTATACACGCGTTAATAACCTAGTATACATATATTTTCAGAACACCATTTAATCATAACAAGTATAATAGGCAGGTGACTTACCTTGCCTTGACAAGTTATTTACCACAACAATATCCTTTTTGGATCGTTTGGTTTCACTAACACCTCCTCTACCGCTTTCTATTATCGCAACTAATAGGTTTAACACAAAGGTTGACTATAACTGGTCAAATTATACCCACCGCACCCATAATCACCACTTCCTATCTAATTTACATCAATTGACCCATTTAATCATAAAGATTTCATCTTTTATGATTATAACACCTAATTTACCTCACCCATCTCTTTAAACACATTATTAGGTAAAAATCAAGTTGTTGACATTTTATCATACAACTTGTGTGCAGGAATTTCCCCTACACATTTCAACTACATTCAATCCCCAACAATCCCCCATTTATGTTTCTGATCATCCAATTTCAATAAATCACCACAATTCAGCAATGTTATACCATTTCCAAGTATAGAAGTCACAATGTTATCATCTAAGATATAATCCAACACCCACGTTTAAACTCATAGTTCATCTTCCTCATGAACAGGCAAAAAATCCATTTTTAATCAACCACACTAAAACTCTATAAAATGATAGAAAAGGTGTTCTTAGATAATATTCTTGATGATTAACAACATGTGACACTATCAAAGCTCCCAAATTTTTGATTTCACCCATGAAACCCACACCCCATGAGAACCCACGAAAATCTCATCAAAACACACCAAATTTCTTACCTGAATGTAGTTTGATGCAAGAAGAACTCAAATATACTCTTGCATTCAAAGTCTATCCATGAATCGTGCACCAATTTGATGAATCTCCTGAATTTTGAGCTTCTCCTTGGTCTCTTTCTTTCTGCTCGTCGACAGCCTCCAAGAGAAATGGTCTTTTGACCATTTTGGCCACCCACACATCCATATAACCCCTTTCCATACTACTTTAATCTATTTACAATTTTAGCCTTCCAACTACTATTTAAATCTAACTAGTTTATTTCTAACTTAGTTAAGCACTTTCGTCTATTTACACACCATATAGTTATAAATATCAAATATTATTAAAACACCCACCATATAATACTAAAGTCAATTAAATATTATAAAACAACCAAACACATATAACATAATTTAAAATTTCACCGATGATATTCGTTTAATAATATTTACCCAAAATGGTTCGTTACAAATTCTCCCCTCCTTACAAAGGCACATAAGACGACTGATCCGCCAAACGAATTACCCCTTTCAAGGGTAAACCATTAGAAACACAAAGCGTCCCCTTGGAATTCAATCGGCTTCTCCGTTTATCCGCGTACGATTTATGACGGTCCTGCACTGCCTTTAAATGAGCCCGAATTTGATTAATTCGTTCGTTAGTCACCTTTACTACCTTTTACTGGCGAGTTCTCTCGGTCTCACTTCTCCCCAACACACGGGAGTTCTACATTTTCTCTCCCATACAATACCTCAAAAGAAGGCATCCCAAGACTGAAATGATAACAGTTATTGTAAGAAAACTTTGTCAACAGTAGGTAGTCATCCCAACTACCTCCAAAGTCAATTATGTGCGCCCGTAACATATCCTCAAGTGTTTGAATGGTTTCTTCACTTTGACCATTCGTGTGAGGCTGATACCCCGTGCTCAATAATATTTTCGTACCCATTTCCTCCTGAAAGTTCTTTCAAAAACGAGATGTGAACCGAGTGTCACGGTTGGACACAATGGTCGCCATAACTCCATGTCAAGACACCACCTCTTTCACATGTATTTCGGCCATCTTCTCGGATGAATACGTCTCCTTGATCGGTATAAAATGAGCACTTTTTTGTTACCGATCTACGACAACCCATATTGTATCATAACCCTTCTTAGTCTTAGGAAGCATCATGATGATGTCCATCGTAATGTATTCCCACTTCCACACCGGAATCTCCAGTGGTTGTAATTTGCCATACAGCTTTTGATGCTCTGCCTTAGCTTGAGCACAAGTCAAGCATTTTTCAACATACTTGACAATATTCCGTTTCATTCCCGGGACACTAATAGTTAACCTACAAGCCGCGATACATTTTCGTGCACCCTGGGTGAACCGAATACTTTGATTTATGATATTCCTCCAATAGTGCAATCTTTAAAGGACAAGTGGGAGGTATCCATACACATCCCCATTTTGTCTCTAAACCCTGACTATATTCATCCAAATGATGAGCTAATCCCCTGATTTTATCACGTTTCCAATTCTCCTCCTTTAAAACCTCCATTTGAGAAGCTTTAACTAGGTTCACCAAATCCGAAGTCACCCCAATTTTCATTGCTTTCACTCGAATGGTTAAGTGTTCCTCCTTCCTACTCAAAGCATCCGCCAATATGTTTTCTTTCCCCAGATGATAGAGAATTTCAAAATCGCAGTCTTTGAGTAGTTATATCCACCATCGTTGCCTCATGTTCAACTCTTTTTGTGTGAAGAATTACTTCAAACTTTTGTAGTGAGTAAAAATGGTGCATTTCACCCCAGAATGATAGTGACAACATATCTTTAATGCAAAAACCACCCCCTCAAGCTCTAAGTCATGAACGGGATAGTTAACCTCATGCACCTTTAACTAACATGTTGAATGAACGATAACTATCCCCGCTTTTTGCATCAAAGCACACCCAAAAACCACATAAGAAGTATCATCATAGACCACTAAATCATAATTTCCATATGGTAAAATCAACACCGATGCTTAGGTTAATCTGGTATTCAACTCCTAAAAATTTGTTTTTCTTGATCGTTTACATCCTTTATCAATACAATTGAAACACAATAACTTGCATTTCAATCATAGTAACACTCGTTTCCACCATAAGTTAACACCAAAAACAGTCAAGTCTAATTATGGATCTTAGTCATTTACTCCCGAACTTCTCTTACTTATAACTATTAACCAACACTCATGCCACTTAAATATTACACATTTTAGTACTTTTCTAATAGCACGCAGGTATTATAGGTGCTCACACCGCTTGTGAATCATCTCCATCAAAATTCAACTATACAGTAATCATAATTTATGTTTGAATCTGATTTACAAGCCAAGAGATTCATTTTTCCCAACCATAACCTATACCTGGCAATCGTGACCCATAACAAGATAAGTGGATATAATTGGTTAAACACTTGTTGCATTTTGGGTTTAAACAAATAACATTATGACATAATATGGCTTGAGATAGGTAGCACCTTAACACAAAGCGGGTTAAGATGGGTAACTTAAAAACATGTGAACATAATGAATTTCAATATGTAAGAATGATAAATAATATATTTAATGAGAAAATTATTAAAAATTATTTAAATAAACAATTTGTTTAGTTAAAACTCATTTTAACTTGAACAAAATTGATTTTTTTTATAACGACCCGTTTAAACCCAAGCGGATTTTGCTTAAAACTCGTATTGACCCGCACCCATCCCAACCCGCACGCGTTCTGACCCGTTAACCAACCCGCCCATTTTGCCAGGCATACCATAACTCATAAAGAATGTCCGTTCCCCTATGAATTTTCCTCAAGCAAATTCATATCTTTTAAAAGATACATTCAACTACTTGCTATATCAACATATGTATACAAGTCATTTCCACCCAACTATATTCAAGTGTAATGATAAATACATATCTATATATAATCATAGATGCTCACACCACTTGTGAATCATCCATGAAATAATGATTCTAGCATGAAGGTTCAATTCAAGTATTTACCTTCTAAATCCCTCTCTTAACCCATATCAACTAATCACACCAATCAATAAACATGTAACATTTATAACTTATTTCAAGCAAAACACTAATCAATATAATCACATGTTTACAGCCGCAAACACCATAGTTATGACACTTTTGTCAAAAACTTAAGATATTCAACTTTAATCAATGACAACATGTCATTATCAATTTTATTCTCCCTAATGAGTTCATGCCAAAACGTTTAAATTCCATTTTTTCACCCAACCTCGTCCTTTGCCCAAGTCTATTTAACGACACTTTCTTGTTGCATCGAATAAATCTTGTGTATAGGGTATACATAGAGCATATGCCCAGCCGCCAACCCACCACCTCATTGATACACCTTGATCATACCTTAGTGTCTTGGGATTTAGATGATTTAATTTCCATCACCATACAATTTGCCCATATTTTTACCTGCATTGAATGTGTACACATAATAAAATACATACTTTAGTGCGTACACTTTCTTCCATTATCAACCACCTACTAGATCGCATGTCTTAACACCACCTTTATATATAAATGTCTTCACCACTTGTAGATCATTTCAATTAATAATTCAAATATATCATTTTTATACATGAACTTTAATTAACAGATCAAACCACCAAATATATTATAATCTTCCCAACATAACTCTCACCCGTATGTAAATTACCCCTAGTGCCACACATATGTAAACTTACAAGAAAATATCAATGCCACAGACTTACATGTCATTCCCCATACCACACCAAGATGAACTTACCTATCAATCCTAACACACTCATCGGTGGTCTTACATGACAAATCTGTGACAATCCGACATTCCGGATTAACTCCGTTAAACCCAGAACTAACCGAAACAATATGAAATTTAACAATATCAGACTATAAGGTCAAAAATTGATTAAAATGAAACTAAACAACTCAAAATTATAAGGATTAAACTTGTAACATCAAGAATGAGCAATTTTGACTTAGAAAGTCAAAATTCGTGTAATTTATCAACAAAAATTAGAATTCCACATTAACACTAATTTGTAACTGAAATTAATCAACTTTAATCATCATATTGATGATGATTAACTGTTAGTACACGTTATTAACCCATTAAACATCGAATTAAACTCAAATTATAACTAAAACCACGAAACCGTCACTTGTATTATCACAATTTGCATAATTCGACCAAAACAATCACAATTGCACTTCCAGAAACCTCAATCGGCACCTTTAGGGTCTGTGGCATCCGACAATTCAAAGCAAGAAGTCGTGGATAGAAGAGCTCGATCGAGTGGTGGCCGAACATCAACCCGTTGATTGAACTTCATCAATTAGACATTGAATCAAGTAAGTAATCATCCTTACGCCTTCTAACATGGCCGACTAAGGATAACCACATCCTAATTTCAGCCTTTAACATCGGATGATTGGAATTCGATTACTAGGGTTCATCTCAAAAACGAGTTTGGGGGTTTATAATCAAACGAACTTTAAAATCAAATTAATTATCATCCTTAGTTTCAGAAGGATGCGTTTAAGGAAATACCTATATCAATATTATGAAACAATAACTAACTCTATGATTTCAAGTATTAGGGTGGTTCTTGATAAAATACGTTTTGGGGGTTTGCATGAAAATGAGTTTTTGAATCGAATTGAATGATATGCACAGTTTCAGAATGGGCCGATTAACATTAACCCTAAGTTAATTTCATATAAAACAAACGAATTGATGGGTTTCTAGTTCTAGGGTTTTCTAAGAAAAACCGTTTGGGGGTTTTGAGGTTATTGAACTTGTTTCTCGAATTATTTAACACAGAATGGTTCGAAATTCTGTATCAAATGAAAACCCTATGGATTTAAACTCTAACATAATCAAATTGTTGAAATCGAATCAAGGAGAATAGAGTTAAGGTTCGAACCTATGATGGTCACAAAAACCCTACGATTTTGACAAAATTAATTGAATTAAAACTACCCTTTGACTCGTTTGGATTCATAGAACAATAGCCCCATGATGTTTGGATTAATTGATTTCGAATTGGGAGTCAATTGGAACTCACATGGTGTGGTTATGATTAACAAAAGGGGAACCAGTCGAGTGGTTCTTAAAATTATTTAAAATCAAAGTTGATCACAAATGTTGAAGCAGACAAGCTGGTTGGGAGTGTGTGTGTGGACTTGGAGGTCATGGGTTCGAACCTGGGCACCACCTATTTTTGAGTATTAAGCCATTTTAGTGTTTCAATCATAACTCACTCGTTTTAACCCCGTTTCAATCCGTTCAAGTTGCGTTGAAACCGTAACGAAATCCCGAACTAAATAAACTAATAAAATTTATATTTTAACCCGAAAACGTAATCGCGTATAATTACGTTTGTTTAAATAAAATCATAAACGACTATGTGATTTTATTAAACGACCTTAAAGTCACGCGTATTTAATTGTGCACGATTCTAACTATCTAACATACGAGTGTTGACACGTATGTGATTTCAAGCACAAAACGATATCCCGAATAACACAACGTATTGTTTAAAATACAGGTTCTTCGTAGAGGACTTTCTACGCGATTTCACGTGTTTGATCATTCTATTCGCAATCAAAGGTGCGTACACGGCCCCTTTCTTATTTTAACTGTTTTGGGGGAGAAAACATGTGCAACAAACACTTTTAGATACATATCACTTGCATGAGTTAGCTGTTTACATTGAGTGCAAACATAGCATTACAAGTCCTTACATTTCGAACCGTTTAGTTTGCCGTAGTGCAAAGCGTGGTAGTTGGAAATAGATCTATTAGGTTTGACAAACCTCACTTGGTAGATGGGATCTATGCAAGTGTTTAACTAGCCAATTCACATTACTATTGTTTGTGCTAGACAATAGTGGCAAGGCAAAACATGCGTTAGCATGCAACAGTCAGCTTCGGTGTCGACCACTTATGTAAATAGTACAAATGACTAGCTATCATGACTATGCATGTGTGATTATGTTATCTGCAAACATTATATTCAAACTGTTGTTTCAAACATTTGTGAATGCTAAACCTGTGTAGTGCACCAACCTTTGTGTTGACTTGATTTACATGTTTTCTCAGGACGCTAAGGTTGCACAATCAAGCAAGCATGGACTAGGAGATCGAGTCGCATGCATATTTTATATTTCAGTTATTTGGATTTGAACATTTGAAAGTTTGTTTTGTAATTTTCAGTTTACAAACTATTATGTTCGTTTTTATCTTGAAAACGCTTCCGTAACGTAGAACTTTGAAATTACATTTTTAGACCAAAGTATGTTTTGAAATTCATATAGAGGTCTTCGTTATGTCTAATGATCTGAGATCCTGGTTTGTCACGTCCCAAACGGTATGATTCCGTTAGTTGAAAATTGGGGGTGTGACAGATTGGTATCCGAGACATTGGTTATAGCGAACTAGGTTTGCATTTGTAGACTTAGACTATAACTGTTAGACATTAGACACACATATTTACACATATCACCTAGAAATTACATATGGCATTATGTAATAGACTTGCTTACACATTCCATGACACTGCACTTACATATGGTATTATGTAACAGACATGGCATCTTCATCATCAGCACCATACATACACATTATTGATTCGGAGGATGAGGAACCGGTAGCTCCAGTACCACCATCATCACCAGCACCACCTATCCCATCTCCTCCACCATCTGAGAGGGATGATTCAGACGCTGAGGAGGATCCGGAGGAGGATCCGGATGAGGATCCAGAGGAGGAGCCTAAGGAGGAACCAGCTGAGGATACTCAGGAGATTCCTGCTGAGGGACCTTCTACTCATCCACCACCTGCATTGGATGTTCCTGAGCCTAAGAGGCAACGGACTGATTCAGAGGAGATTGCCCAACTACGTCAGGATTTGTACTGGGCAAATGATAGGATTGAGTACAACGTTCGAGAACTCTGGGATGCGAATGAAAGATACGATAACCTTTACAACTTGGTCAATGGGATGCGAAATGAGATTATCTAGTTGACTGATCTTCTCCAAGCTTCTGAGAACCGAGCTGAGATTCTGGAAGGCAGACTTGTAGCCTTGGAAGATTTGTTGGTCTCGGAGAATGAAGAAGAGGATGAAGAGGAGGAAGGAGAGGAACTAGCACCAGCTGTTGATTCTGATCCTGAATCCACTATTGATGACCCAGAGGACTGATCTAGTTGCACTTATTAGGGGCGGGTTGTGTCCCTACATTAGATGTTTGGAAAACTATGTTTTGATTTCGAAAGTATTGTACTCAAATCAGATTATTATCTATTGAAAACTATTACTTATTGCCAACAGTTGTGTGATTTCTACATTACATGTTTGTTGTTTGTTGTATTGTTTACACATTTCACATTGGATTTGATAACACTCTAACATTACTTTTAACTAGGAAGATAATGGCCGGTGAGAACGTACAGATGACAGTTGCTGAGCTCAATGAGCTGATCAATAACAGGGTCGCAGAGGCAATCGCGAACTACGTTCAGACACACACTACAGGGACACAGGGACCAGCAGGGGCCACAGGCCTGCACGTTCAAGATGTTCTTGGACTGTAAGCCACATAATTTCAAAGGATCAGAGGGAGCCATTGGACTCCTACGATGGATTGAAAAAGCCGAGTCAGTTTTTGAAATGTGCAACTGTCCCGAGGAGAATAAGGTTAAGTATGCCACTGGAACCTTGGAAGGTCCGGCATTGACTTGGTGGAACTCGAATGTTCAAACATTGGGATTGGGCGAGGCCAATGCCCTAACTTGGAATGGTTTCAAGACCTTATTGCAGGAGGAGTACTGTCCTCGTAGTGAAATGCAGAAACTGGAGGAGGAGTATTGGCACCTTAAGATGGAGGGGTCTAACATCGAGGAGTACACAACTCGGTCACATGAACTGGCCAGACTTCTACCTCACATGGCTACTCCAGCAAGCAAGTGGATAGAGAGGTACATCGGGGGATTAGTGCCTCAGATCCAAGGGTTGGTTACTTCTGCAAATCCCACCACTATTCAACAAGCTGTTCGGTTGGCGCATCAACTAACCGATCAGGCAGTATTACAGGGAACTCTGCCTAAACAAACATCAGCTACTAAGGTGGGAGATCATAAGCGGAAATGGGAAGGTAGCAACTCCAAGAATTTCAACCAACAGCCGTTTCAGCAGAACCGAAAACAAGATTCAAACAAGTCTTACCACAATTCGAACAGTGGTCAGCAGTCATCATCATAAGGAGGGTATATTGGTAAATACCCAAAGTGCAACAAATGTGGATTCCATCATGCTGGGAATCAGTGTGATAAGTTTAGGTGTCAACGGTGCGGCAAAGCAGGGCATGCAGCTAAGGATTGCCGCGGAGAATTGCAAAACAATTCCAACAATCAGAACAACAACCAGAACAACGCACAGAAGGATTGTTTTGAGTGTGGTAAGCTGGGGCACTTCAAAAAGGATTGCTCACAACTAAAGAAAGGCGGGACTAACGACACAAATGGCAACGGCAACGGCAATGGCACCAACAACAACAATAACAACAACAATGGTGATAGGGGCCGGGCATTTGTGATTGGAGGACGGCAAGCACGGGAGGATCCCAACATTGTCTCGGGTACGTTCCTCTTAAATAATCACTATGCCTCTATGCTATTTGACACTGGTGCAGACCGGAGTTTTGTATCTAGTACATTCTCTAAGTTGCTAAATGTTAGTCCTACTGCCTTAGATAACCCATACACTGTAGAATTAGCTGATGGCAAGTTAATTGTAGTTGAACAGATCCTTAAGGGATGTGTGCTTGATTTGATGGGTCAAACATTGGAAATTGACCTTATGCCTATCACCTTAGGCAGTTTTGATGTAGTCATTGGCATGGACTGGTTGTCCAAACACCAGGCTGAAATAGTATGCCATGAAAAGATTGTTCGTATACCTCTTTCGCATGGAGAGACATTGTATGTACAAGGCGAAAAGACCAGTACGCCACTGCGTCTCATATCTTGTATGAAAGCACACAAATGTCTGCGGAAAGGTCATACAGCAGTTATAGCACTTATAACTGAGAAGCCGGTAGCTGAGAAAAAGATTGAAGACATCCCAGTAGTTTGTGAATTTCCCGAAGTATTTCCAGAAGACTTGCCGAGATTACCGCCTATCAGACAGGTGGAATTCCGAATCAACCTTACACCAGATGCAGCACCGATAGCTAGGGCGCCTTATCGACTTGCACCATCTGAGATGCAAGAGTTATCTACACAACTGCAAAAGTTGTTGGATAAGGGCCTTATACGACCTAGTTTTTCACCGTGGGGAGGTCCAGTCTTATTTGTCAAGAAAAAGGACGGGACTTTCCGTATGTGTATCGATTACCGGGAACTGAACAAGGTTACCATCAAAAACCGGTATCCGTTACCCAGAATTGACGATCTGTTCGATCAGTTGCAAGGTTCGAGTTATTACTCGAAGATTGATCTCAGATCGGGTTATCATCAACTCAGAGTTCAAGAAGAAGATATTCCGAAAACAGCATTCCGAACGCGCTATGGCCATTACGAATTCTTGGTCATGCCATTTGGGTTGACAAACGCTCCAGCTGTATTCATGGATCTCATGAATCGTGTTTGTAAACCTTATCTTGATAAGTTTGTCATTGTTTTCATTGATGAAATTCTCATCTATTCTCAAACTGAGGAGGAGCACGCTGAACATCTTCGATTGCTGTTGGAATTACTGAAACAGGAACGATTGTACGCTAAGTTCTCGAAATGTGATTTCTGGATGCGAGAAGTACAATTCTTGGGTCATATAGTCAATGAAAAGGGTATACATGTTGATCCAGCAAAGATTGAAGCGATTAAGAATTGGGAAGCACCAAAGACCCCTACCGAGGTATGACAATTCCTTGGTTTGGCGGGTTATTACCGATGATTCATTGATGGATTTTCAAAGATCGCTCAACCACTTACAGCACTTACGCATAAGGGAACGAAGTATAACTGGACGGATAAACAGGAAGCTGCATTCCAGTTATTGAAACAGAAACTCTGCAGTGCACCGATTTTGTCTTTACCAGAAGGAACATAACACTTTATGGTGTATTGTGATGCATCTGCACATGGTCTGGGATGTGTGTTGATTTATGCATAAAGGAAGGATTAGGGATGATAGAATGGTCATTTGATGAACATTTAGGCATAGTTACTATTTTTAGTAACTTTACTTGGTGAATACATGACATAAAAATGCTATACATGACTTGTACATGCTAAATGGTCTATCATGATGTAATATGACTATTGTGTAATAAATATTGTGACTATTGTTGTTAAACATGCCAAAACTAGCAACTTTCCATATTAGGAAACTTTGATGACTAAAAACGAGCTATGTGTTTATTTGATCGCATATGACAACGTGCTATGTGATAACATGATCATGTAAGGTTAATAAGCATGTTAAAATCATTAAAAGGAAACGTGTTGTGAAATTTGCTAAAAATGGAAACTTACTATAAATAGTAAGTTGTCCATAAACGCTATCTGCGTGTTTGCACACAATGAGCACGATCACGACTGTCATATGAGTTATCACCGACACATGGTTCACCAACGGGTCGCTGATTTGACACAGTCAAATATGTTGAGCATGAACATGAACACGCACACGAACTCATAAGTCCTATGTGATATAGGTAACCCGTATCCGATTCACCGGAAAGTTTAGGAGCTTACGCATATATACTCAGGTGAGTTCACTACCCCTTTTCTCTTAATTGTTTAAAAACTCAAACCGGGGGGAGAATTACATGCAACTACTTTTGACAAACATTTTAGACAAACACTTTTGACAGACAATTTGTAACAAACAATTTTGACAAACACTGTTGACAAACGCTTCTATCAAATCTTTGGGACAAACGCTTTTGACAAACACTTTGGACAAACATATTTGATAAACAATTTTGACAAACATTGGGTACAAACATTTAACAAACATTGTCGACCAACATCTGGGTCAACAGACTGGGCAAACATTGCTGACCAACTTTGGGGTCAGAAAATTGGGCAAAATATTTGTACAAACATATTATGATTGCTGGTTTATTGGGAACAAACATTTAAGTGTTGTATATCGTAGTAAAGTCTCCGCAAAGTCATGCCGTTAATGTGTATACAACGAGGTGAGTTTAAATAGATCTATTGGGTGTGACGAACCCCACGTGGCACAATACTGACTGGAGGTCAAGACACATGTAATCTCAGCCCATTGCCATTTTTTGTACTATAGACATGGCGGAGGCAAGAGTTAACAAGTCTAGTTCGGTAGTGACGCAACTGACACTTGGAGCCTAGGGCTCGGAACTAACATTAATAAACAGCAGATCATACGGAAAACTGGTTTTCTCTACTTTACTAATGATATAAACATGTGAACTCACCAACTTTAATGTTGACACGTTTTAGCATGTAAGTCTAAGGTACTCAGCACGCTTAAGAGCATAGGACTGCACTTAAGGAACCACATGAAGGAGTCTTGCATGCATCTAAGCTTTTATTTGAACATTTTTATAATGATGTACTTATAAAACAATGTAGTGTTTTGGCATTTTACTTTCCGCTGCATAACTCTTACATTATTTCGCTGCTAAACAATTTACAATTTACTCTGCTGTTTATTACAACAACTTGATTTATATTATAGAAACAATGTATTTTCAAACTCATATAGAGTCATTCTATATGACTAAGAGCTTTGATCCTGGCCACGTCACACCCGACGGCATGACACCATTAGTGAGAATTTGGGGGTGTGACACTTACCTTTCCCTGACAAGTTATTCACCACCACAATCTCCTTTCTGAGTCGTTTGGTTTCATTAACACCTCCTCTGCCGCTTCTTATTATCACAACTAATAGGTTTAACCCAAAGGTTGACTATAACTAGTCAAATTATAACCACCTCACCCATAATCACCATTTCCTATCTAATTTACATCAATTGACCCATTTTATCTTAAAGCATTCATCTTTTATGACTATAACAATTAATTTACCTCTCCCATCCATTTAAACACATTATTAGGTAAAAATCAAGTTGTTGAACTTTCATCAAACTTGTGTGCAGGAATTTTCCCTATACATTTCAACTACATTCAATCCTCATCAATCCCCCATTTATGTTTCTAATCATCCAATTTCAATAATCACCACAATTCACTAATGTTATACCATTTCAAAGGTTAGAAGTCACAATATGATCATCTAAGATATTCTACAACCATTTTAAAACTAATAGTTCATCTTCCTCATGAATATGCAAAAACTCCATTTTTAATCAACTTCACAAAACTCTATAAAATGATAGAAAAGTTGTTCTTAGATAATATTCATGATGATTAACAACATATGACACTATCAAAGCTCCCAAATTATTGATTTCAACCTTGAAACCCACACCCCATGAGAAACCACGAAAATCTCATCAAAACGCACCAAATTTCTTATTTGGATGTAGTTTGATGCAAGAAGAACTCAAATATACACTTGCAATCAAAGTTCATCCATGAATCATGCACCAATATGATGAGTCTCCTGAATTTTGAGCTTCTCCTTGGTCTCTCTCTTTCTGCTCGTCAACACTCCCCATGGTCTTTTGACCATTTTGACCACCCACCCTTCCATATAACCCCCTTATATAATACTTGGTTATTTCATAAAACTTTGGTGTGTGAAATATTATGATTGATACAGTATATGACCCTAATAAAATTTGAATATATATGTGTATGTATATATATATATTTATATATAGGGAAATGATAAAATAACCCACTAAATATGCAATAGCCCGGAATAACTTGTCAAGATCAAGCCAAATCTTTGAATGCTTTTATCATCATTGTAAACACATTTAGAACACTTTCTTATTTTATGAGTTTGCATAAATTCATGACAATTTGAGAATTAACATCATTGTAAGTTTTTAACTTACAATACTGTAAGTGTTTTTAACCCAAAATTTAGTGGGTTATGTATATTTCCATCCCCTATATATATATATATATATGTGTGTGTGTGTGTGTGTATGTATATCTCATTCCAAAAAATAATACCAAGACTTGTAAATCTTGGTAAACACTAGAATGCGTGTACAAGAACCAAGAAAATATAATCTACCAAGGGAAGGCATGAGATGCTTCTTTGTTCAGATCTTGGATTAAGACCAAGTGTAGGCCAAGGGATGATTTAACATCCTTAGCCCCAATCCACCGGCGTTTGGTGATTTAAGCTTGGGAGTAAGCTTGTAGCACCAAAAGATGATTAAAGAAGTAAGTCATAAAGAATCCTGACCTACCAAAGGCAAACCCAACTATTACATTAAAGGGTCGAGGCATGCCTGTTAAATAATTTAGAGGATTATAATTAATAACCAAGATAAGGCAAATACAAATAAGATGAGAATAATGAGTCATCACAACAATAAAATGAACCATTATGACTAATGGAGTACAAGAACCATAACGTTTATCCAAAACCCTTGAATGCCGTAGGAATTTTTTAGTGACTTCCCGCAATCCTCTCAGACTTTCATCATCCAAATCCAAACTCGACTGTGAGTTCACAACTCCTTTTTATACTATTTTGTGTTAAAAAAACTCGGGGCGAAAAACATGATACATTAACAGCTTCCCTTGTTATGCTTTATGTGTTAGTGATTGAACATAAGTTAGTCGGGTTGTAGATTGCATGAGACATTTGATACATTTATAACGTAAGTCCCATCCTAACTACGCAACAATTAACTCATGGGCTTGACTCAATGTATAGATATTGGATAGGTATATCTGTGTTGACAACCCTAAAGCAGTCGTCATAATGACGCTTTCATCTTATTGAATGAATATTCTGAAAACATATCTCGAAGACACCCTAAAGCAGTCATAAATGGGTCGGCTTGAAAATAAATGGATCGCTTTCGAATACATGTTTCATGACTCAAGGGAGTCTATTTGACTACACATACACTACTAGAAAAACTGGAATTTTCCAACAAAATCATCTGACAAAAAAATACGGTCGAAAGTTTCTAACAGTATTCCTAGTGAATTCTGACAAAAAACAAACCATATTTTTAGTGTTAAAATTCCGACAAGTTACCGACAAAAATGGCCATGGTCGAAGAGTTATCGATATATACCGACAGAATTCCGACCAAAAGTTTAAAAATAAAATAAATTAAAAAATTTATCAAAAAGTTATTGGGAAAATAACAAATAACTTAATTTAAAAAATAATTAAAATGTTGGTCGGAAATCCATCAAAAACATAAAACATAAAATAATTTTATGTAGGAAAATGGTCGAAATTTTCCAACTAGACTGAGCAATTCGTCGAAAAGTTGTTGGAATTTTCCGACTATATTTCAACCACAAGTTTTCCTTTTTTTAGGCATTTTACATCGCTTTCTCACTTCAACTATTTTGCACCTTGATTATATATGAAAAAAATTAGTTATAAACAATATAATTTAACAAATTATATGTTTTTCGGTTGTGTAAACAAACAAATACATATAGACTGCTACACTAAAAACTTTCTTGGGTTCTAATTGTGTACATACACGGAAATACGTGGATGTGTATAGCACACGTAATTTATTAACACAAAGTTTTTTATGATGTATAATGAATGTTTAGAAAAACATGCAGCAAAAAAAAAAGATGTTTAAAGATTGAAGAACAAAAAATAAATTGTTAAGTAGGAAAATGGTCAGATGTTTCCGATACGTTTCCGACCAAAATGAACAATTCGTTTGAAATTTATAGGATCCTACCACATGTTTAATAAATATTCAACAAAATTTGTAACTCGTTTTCTTTTCACATTTATTTTAAACCTAGCCCTACATTTTTTCTCCCAGCCTCCCAACCCCAGCCATCAGTACTCATTTGAATACTACCTTCCATCTCTAGTGAAAGCACTCATCACCTCCACAAGTATCATTCTCTCCTTGAAATAGTCAAAGACAAAAGCTTTTAATTTGAAACCATCATTGAGACCTACAGAATACAAGAGGCCAAGATTTTTGTGTTAATTGGGCTTATGGTGGGGTAATTTCTCTAGGTGTTGTAAAGGGAAGGTATTTATTTATCTTTGTGTTGCTTTTATTTTAATTTTTTGGGTGTGGTAGTCCGGTAGTTCCTGAATTTATCCTTGGATAATTGTTCACAATCATTAGGGCATTTTTGGTTGAAGAACAAAATATTGTGAAAAAGGTATTGAAGATTCAAAAGCAAAAGAAAAGACTTCATCCAAGGCACATTTCTACCATTTCTGCAGCTTTGAATCTTTTATCGGGTAAGATAGTTGTTTTTTCATGTTTCTTTCTACTACTTCGCCTACAAAACAAACTTGTTAAATCCTGTTAGGTTTTTGTGATTAATGGTTTTATGTACTTTTTTTTATTCTTTTTATGTTGCATTTACATTGAAATTAGCTACTTCTTATGAACTCATGTTCTAAACTATTGCTTGCATTTTGAGGAACATTTTAGATATTTTCTTGATGTGTTATAAAATAATCACTAATATTTTCCATATAATACTGATAGCATTGTCAAATGTTTCAAAAAAAAAACGAACAAGATTTTATAAATGTTCCATTCAGCAAATAATATATCGAAAATGGTCTTAATCATACTATGTTTGATTTTGATGATATACTGAATCCACTTAAATAATATATCAATATATGTATATGTTCTAATCGATATTAAAAGTAATTTTGCGGCCATTTCTCTGGTTAGCTAGTTAACCGTTGGTATATTTTGGGAATTGGTCACATAATGACTTATATTGGGCTTATCGGCCAATTTTAAAAGGATATTCCATAATTTCACGCATTTACAACAAAACTATAAAAGAGAATGGTTTTATTTCATTCACGCATTTACAACAAGGTAAATGATTATTGCTTTGTAGGTTAACGGGTTGAATAAGTGAACTTATTGATAACTAAAATGTGTATTTACGAGTACTAGTAAAGGCCCTGACTAAAATGTACCTTTTTATTAGCTTTTGTAATTGATGCTTTTTTATATAAATTTAGATTTATTATTTAACTTTTGTGATTTTATGTGAAGTATTTGGCATCCTGTCATTAACTCCTCTTGCAAACATTGATTTGAATTATTTTTAGTAAAATGGTTTGTAAGAAATGATGGATTTCATTGTGTTTAACTAAATAAGTATCCTGTCCTACAACTAAAATGATTTTCTTAACATAATTCTTTCCCACAATGTTAATTTACTATAATAAGCATTAATTAGTTTTTGTAAGAGAAATGGCTTTGGCTTGTTGATAATTCAATTTTATTGGACATTTATATGGCTGTCAACATTTATTTAATGGAATTTGGTCCATAACTCTTTCCCAAGTTCAAGTTGTTGGAATATATTTTTGATTCGGATTGATATATTTAGGTGTTGAATGTTATCTTGCATTTGGATTGATACATTTTTGGTAGATAGAATGCATGATTTATTTTTATACCTTTGTTATGCAAGTATTTCTTTTAAATTTGTGCAGATGAAATCACCATGGAGAGTCGCATCTCCAACTATAAGCAAAGATAATCTATGATGTTTCTTTGTTTTTGTGTCTAGAATTGTTTATCTGTTTATTTCTTTGCATATTTTTGCATCTTCTCTAACTTTAAGCAAAGAAAATCTCTAATGTTTCTATTTTCGCATTGTGTATATATTTAGTATAAGTTCTTACAATTTGGGAATTTTAGTTCTAGCTCGATAAAAATCATGCCATCAGAGAGAGAATGGATGTACTGAATAAAAGCAACGAATGGTCTTTTCAATCCGGAATTTCAACATGTTATTTATTTCTTGAATTTTGCATATGCCAACGCTACAAACATTCGAAGGCAAACTATAGAAGGGGTGGATGTGTTGGAAATTAGATGTTCTTGTAACATATGCAAAAATATGGAATACAAAAACAGAGTTATGGTTAAGTATGATCTATATAAAAAAGGGTTCATGAATAATTATTTGATGTGGTATTACCATGGTGAATTAGTGCCCTCCCAAGATGTGGGTCAATGTTTAAACCTTATACCGTCTCAACATCATGATGATTTTGCTAGATACAATGACATGGTTATGGGAAGCATGCACCAAAATCATCATCCTTGTGATGAACGAGGGCCACAATACCCAACACAAAACGTTGTGGCATTCTATACCATGTTAAGGCAAGCCGATGAGCCTTTATGGCCTGGATGCGAAAATGCTAGCACACACTCCATCACCACTAATTTATTGCATTGGAAATTAGATTGCAATGTTTCTGACTCAACATATGATAAGCTACTTCAAATAATAAAAGATTGTCTACCCGAAGGGGAGAATCTACTTAGAAAAAATTTTATGACCAAGAAGATGTTGAAGCCACTAGAGTTTCCCTCAGAACAAATATATATATGCACAAACTATTGCATACTATGTAGAGGACCATTTTCTGATCTGGATCGTTGTATAGTATGTAATGAAAACATATACAAGGAAAGAGGGAATAAGGTGACTAAGTTGGTGATGACTTACATGTTAGTTGGACCAAGACTTCAAATATTGTTCTATTCAAATAAGACATCCGAACATTTGACTTGGCCCATGGTTCATCAAAGACAAAAAGAAACTATGAGTTATCCTAGTGAAGGTCAAGCCTGGAACCATTTTGACTCTGTATTTCCTAATTTTGCACAAAAGACACGCAATGTAGGCCTTGGGTTGTCTATCGATGGATTCAGTCCAAATAATTCAGTTGGGAAGGCGTATTCATGTTGGCCCGTGTTTATTTCGGTTTACAATCTTCCTCCTTGGTTGGCATTGAAAAAGGAGTATATACAGATGCCTGTGCTCATTCCTGGTTCGAAGAATCCTGAACATAATTTGGATGTTTTTCTACAACCTTTAGTAAAGGAGCTGAAATCGTTCTTCTCATATGACATTGAAACATATGATGCCCATAAAAAGAATAATTTCCAAATGAAAGTCACTCTGATGTGGACAGTTAGTGACTTCCCTGCTTATGCAATGTTGTCTGGATGGAGCACACATGGAAAGTTAGTTAGCCCATATTGCTTTGATAAATCGAGATCATTCCAGCTTCAATTTGGAAGGAAACCATGTTAGTTTGACTATCATAGACAATATCTTTCGGCTAAACATAATTTTCTAAAAGATAAGATTAATTTTAAGAAAATAAAACAGTGAGGAATGTAAGATCTATCCCAGAGCCAACCGGAGAGGAAATATAGCAGACTATCCAACATTTTCCCACTGTTTATAAAGGTACCCCCAATAATACAGAATATGAAAAACCAACTGACTTTGGGGAGACACATGATTGGGTAAAAAAATTATCTTTTAGGAACTGTTGTATTGGTGTAAGTTGTTGATCCGACACAACCTTGACGTGATGCATATCGAGAAAAATGTATTTGATAATTTTTTCATACAATTATGGACACCAACAGATCCAAGGACAACATGAAGGCAAGACAAGACATTGAGTTTCTTTGTGACCGACCTCTTTTAAACCTCATTCATAGCAACAACGAAAAGATGACTAAAAATAGGGGAGATTACACTATGTAGAAACGTGATGTTAAACAAGTCTGTGCATGGATAAAAAACCTTAAATTTCCTGATGGGTATGCATCAAATATAGGAAATAGTGTAAATAACAAAGATAACAGTTTTTATAGTTTCAAAAGCCATGATTGTCATGTGTTTATACAACAGTTGCTTCCACTTGCTATGAAAGGATTTGTTTCAAATGAGATATATGAGGCTGCCACAGAGTTGTGCATTTTCTTTTGGGTCTTATGTTCAAAAAGGTTACATCTAGATGATTTATGTAAAATGAAGCGCTTCATTGTTCACACCATTTCTAAGTTGGAGAGAATATTCCCCTTGGTCTCTTTGACTCTATGGAACACCTGTTCATACATCTAGCTGATGAAGATTTACTTGGTTGTCCGGTTCAATATAGATGGATGTATCAATATGAGAGGTAAACACACTATTCTAATCATGATCCAACACTTTTTAAATGCTTTTTTTTTGGTTCTCATGACACATTCTTGATAATCTCTAAATGTAGGAAGTTGGGATTGATAATAAGAAGAATTAGAAACAAAGCAAGGTTTGAGGGTTCAGTCGTTGGGGAACACCTATTGAATGAACTTGCTACCTGTTGTTCTTTATACTTTGCACCGACTATTGAGACAGGCCATAATAGAGAGCCACGAAATTTTGCACCGCAACATCCTAGGTCTTTGGGTGCGGACACCCAACTAAATGTGTTTGTCTTTCCATCTAGGAGATTATATAAAAAAGGTGGAAAGGGAAGATTCTTGACTCCTGAAGGACATCACATGACACACAACTATGTTCTACTAAATTGTGTGGAGGTTACCCCTTATGTCATTGAGTTTGATGGAGTGGCACCAAGACTACAACCAAATGAGTCCATTTCGTGTCGTAGAGATAAATATTTTGCTGATTGGTTTACAACCTACGCAATAAAACAAATTATATTTTAATAATATACATATGTGCATTATTAATCAACACAATGTGTGTGTTTTTCAATATAGGTAAATGGGAGTTCATTTGATGAAAATGCTAAACATTTGGAAATTTTAGCAAGGAAACCATCCCATTACGTTCAATCTCACAATGAATTCTTTGTAAATGGTTATAAGTTCTATACTCAAGAATATGCCAAGGGACGTGTCAACTGTGGTGTTTGCGTGCAAGGGGAGACATATAATGCTCAAGAGTATGACTACTATGGCTTACTGGATGAGATACTAGAGCTCGAGTATTATGGAAATGAGCGTTCAACTATTGCATAATTCAAATGTTCTTAGTATGATATCAAGCATGGTGTAGTAGTCAACAAAAATAAGATGGTTGATGTAACATACAAGTCCAAACTTCTATAATGATAAATGATATAAAAGATCTATGGGCAGTTGTAAAGACAAAAGCTCGACACATATATGAAGTCTTCGAACCTAGTACTCAAGACATGAATGATGGCAACATGGAAGAATATGGGGTACTACAGATTGATGAAAGGTTTGAGTTACCAAATGAAGTAACTAGGAGCGAACATCTGTGTCTAGTCACAAATACCAATATAGAGGTGCAATTGACTAGTGAGGAGGGTAGAGGATTTGAAGTGGAAGAATTTGAAGATGGAGATACATATGATGATGATGAAATGGTTTGTTCTGACCACTCTTCAACTGAAGAGTTACTTGATTGTTAGAAACATGGTTTATAGCTATACACTTTATATTATATGCTTTTCATCATACAGTATGTCCACTTTAAATGATTTGCTATCATAGGGTTCATCAGTCTTATATTATCTATATTACCAATCTTGGTATCTTAAATATAGGGTGTTAGCCATGGAATCATATACTATGGTTGGTTTGGACGTGTCCCATCTCCAGGAGATTTATCATCCAGTCGTGGACGTGGGCGGGCATCAGACTCCGGTGGTGGACTTGGTTGGGCATCGGATTCGGGTGGTGGACGTGAATAGGCATCGTATTCCGGTTGTGGACGTGGGCGGGTATATGTCTCAAGTGGTGGATGTGGGTGAACATCGAACTCAAGTGGTGGATGTGGGAAAGCATATGAGTCCATTCCTAGTTGGAAGAAAACCTTAAAATCCATTCATGGACATGGACATAGTTCACCATTAAGTCCTGAGGTTAGTAGAATGCTAGGTCATGGATACACTGGGAGTAGCAGCCAAGCAGGACGTAGTGATCCCAAGGCTGATATGGAGGGGGTACTTTGACATCAAAGGGAAGCAGAGTTTCATCATGAGGGATATGGGGTTTCTCAAGATAGGTTTAACATTGTCAGAGATCACACTGAGTCTAATGAAGATGAGGATTATAATGAGAAGGAATATACGACTCAACTTGGTTCTAATGTTGCAGACTTGGCTCATGGTCCCTCTCAGAGGGAATTTATCTCTCGAATTGGAGAAAAGTATGTCCTTTTAACATTTAAATTTATGTTTATTCTTTTTATATGCTAATCTGGTTATTCATTGCAGGTTTGCAAAACGTATGTAACGACCCATTTCGGGAAATATTAAAATATAATATAATTGGTAGAAAGTTATTTATATTTTATTTCGGGGGGTGTTTTCATAACAATTGGGGTATTATAATTAACTAGTAAATATCTTGATTAGGTTAGCTATACTAGTTAAATGTTTTAAAAGTTTGAGGGGCCAAAGGGTCAATTGGCCAAAGGTGTAAATTGGAAGAGATAAAACTTTCACTAACGTCAAAGTTCATGTTCTCATCTTTTTGTGTGCGTGTCGTTCAAGAGGAAGAGAAAAAGGGAGAAAACCCTAAAAACTCAAGAATGATCAAATTGAGGGTTGATTTGTGGGTGGAACTTGAAGATAAGAGTAGATTGGAGTTCTTCTATATCTTCATACTACAATAAGGTATGGATTTTTGGGTGTTTTTGATATAAATTTCATGGGTCTTACATGGGGTATGAGTGGGGTATGATGAAATACGAAATTTGGGTGTTTGGAGGGTGTAAAATGTTGTTATTTATAGTGATAATCATATAGGAACAACATTTTGATCTATTCATGCATGTAGATGTAATATGATGAATGGGGTTTTGTATGGTTCATGGGGCATATGAACTAGGAGATTAAAGTTAGTTTAAAAAATGGGGATTTGATGATTCAACAAAGTTGTGGTAGTTTGTTGGTGTACATGATGAACTTATTCATCTTGTGAATCAAAAATGGAGTTGGATAGAGGTGTTATTGATCGATGATCATAGGTAGATAATTATATGCATATGAGGTGTTTGATGAAATGTCAATTATGGTGTTTTACTTAAAAATGAGTTTTTTTTTAAGTTTTAGGGCATGAAATAAGTATATATATAATCATAAATGGTGAATTGGGTGATAATGGATCAATTGGAAGTAAATTGCATTGAAAATGATGATAATGGGTCAAGTAGGTTGAATGAATGTGAATATGAATTTCATGTATTGAATGTAGTTGTGTGTGTGTGTGTAATACAACTAGGTTGTGGTGTTGAAAGTCAAGGAACAAGTCAAATGCTTGAGAAAGAACAAGATGAATTCGATGGTGATCCTACGGGCTAAGGTGAGTAACCTACTCACTAAATATGCAACCATAAGTCATATTTGTGTTGGTGTGTGGGTGTTTATTGTTGACTGCTTGATTTATGTCTCGTAGTATTTGGTGAATGTTAGGTGTTACATCCATAAAAGTCAATGTAGGTAGAAACTACATTACTTTGATAAATTTATGGAGTTTTTGTTTTGGTGTTAAAATATGGTAGTTTGTTATTGTTTATGTGGAATATACCTTGTTAGGATTTATTGGTGTTTAACTTGACAATGTATGTGGAGTATGCATTGTTAGGATGAAATGGTGTTTAACTTGACAATGTATGTGGAATATGAATTCTTAGGATGAACTGGTGTGTAACTTGACAATGCATGTGGAATATGCATTGTCAGGATGGATTAGTGTTTAACTTGATAATGTATGTGGAATATGCATTGTTATGATAAAATGATGTTTAACTTGACAATGCATGTGGAATGTGCGTTGTTATGATGAATTGGTGTATAACTTGACAATGTATGTGGAATGTGCATTTTTATGATAAATTGGTGTTTAACTTGGCGATGTATGAGGAATATGCATTGTTAAGGTAGCATATATCCCTAAGCCCATATATAGTGACAATTGGAGTGTTTGACTTAAATGATTACTAATTAGCGTGAGTATTGTTGTGGATGTTATGTTATAATTACATAATATAATAAGATGTCATTAAGTGTTTGATGATAATTAGTGACACTAGTAAAACATGGGTGATTGACTTGTTAGTGGAATTAGTCAAAATGGGTAGTTAACCCGTTAGTGAGACCAACTAATATGGATGCGTGGTGATTAAATTGGTGTATGTATGAATTTGGTGTTGGTGACTAAATTTTCATGTAATTGGTGTTTACATGTTTGGTGTTGACAATAAAATGCAATAGGTGTTTATTAGCTTAGTTATTGTGATTTGTTATGTTTATAAGTGGTATGGACAAATAAGAATGATTCACAAGTGGTGTTGATGTGTTAGTTTAACACATCCGTTTTTGTACATATTTGAGTCTGTTTTCGTTAGTTTTGTAAATATTTCGAGTCGGTTTTAGTTCCTTTTTACATTTTAGTGTTCTCGTGCAGGAATGTGTCCCGGAGGAGCTGAAACGAGGGCAAACGAGCGTAGGAACCGAGTGCGGGTGAACGGGCGAAGAAAACAAGGAATTTAACCCTAGGCGCTACGCCTAGCAGGGATGCTTGGTCCCAAGCGTAGCGCCTGGGAACATTCCCTGACATTCCACAGGATCCGCGCGCTACGCCTAGTCAGAAGCACCAGCCACAGGATTTGCGCCTGACATCACCAGCCTCTCGACTATTTTGTCTCGCGCGTACCGCCTAGGCTCATGCACACCCGCTAGGCGGTACGCCCTAGATCATTTTTAGCTCTAAAACCCTATTTTCATGTCTTCTATAAATGGGACGCTTTCCAGCCGATTGAAGGGTCTTCTTCTGGGATTTTGGAACCCTAATCAAGCTGAGGAGCTGCTGGAGCTTAACCATGGAGTGAATGGCTTGATTAGTGCTTGTTGAAGTGAAGAAGGAAGCTTGTTTGAGTATTTTCTTTACCTTTTCATGTTCTTAGTTTAAAGCAGTAGTTTTTCATGTATCTAAATATTATTCAGATCTGTTTTGCTACTGTTGAGATGTTGGTTGGCTAGATCTAGTGATATACCTAGGTTTGGGATGATAAAGTTGTGATTTTTATGATGTTTGGACTTGATTTATGCTTATGGATGCTATATGCTTTGTAATCAGCCGTAAAGTTTGAATCTTTGATGATATTTGCATGTGTTGAATGATAATACTTGATGAATGTTTGATCTACATGTGTCTAGGAAGGTCTTTCCACACATAGATGCATGTTAGGCCTATTACTTTGTGTTTTAGGTTAGTTTATGGGTTGTTGATCACATTCCATAGGATTAGACATCATTAAGTATTGTAATTTGCATGTGTGATCTAACCTAGAAATCCGGGAGGTGATAGGTTAGATGGTTGGTCTCTATCACTTGGGATATTTGAGTTAAACGACTCGGGAGGGCGTTGTCTTAGATTTACTTAGTGGTCAGTGTCAATCCATGTCAAATTTATCAGCTTTATAGCTCTATAGTGTCTTAGGATACAAACGGGTGGAGAAATTCGAAAGTTGATTCACCCGTTGGAGTGCAATTGCATATCGGGAAAATCCAGAAGGTGACCCGGTAGAGTAGTGCATACATTACAGCCTTAGGATTCCCATTGGAGTTGCCTAGTATCTGATCTGGGTCCCATATTAGGTTATACTTAGTCTGTTCCTTAAGATCCTAGTCTTCATCATTCATAAGTCAGTCCAAGTCAGCATCTGTCACATTTTTGATTCCCAGCCTAGGTATACCAGTTTTCCTCACTGTAGTTAGATTCCATTTACAGTTCCTCTTTTAGTTGTAGTTTCAGAGTTTAGATAGTGGTTTAGTTGATTAGTCAGTCTCAGTCTGAGTATAGTGTCAGAGTTGCACCAAACCTACCCCATTCTCTTTTACTTTATTCTGTCCATAGTCTAGGTTAGTTTGTTATACTAGTGTCAATTGGTTCGATATCCGGACTTCCACCAGCTATTCTGCCACCGATAGGTACACTTGCCTTAGTAGCGGTCTAGTTTAGGATTTTCGATTATTACTAGGTGTTTAGGTTAAGTATAGGTCTAGGATTAGTTATCGCGTCTTTAGCTTAGGTTAAATAGCTTTAATTTAGTCTTGTTTTTAGTATACTGACCGCTCGCATCAAGTTTTTGGCTCCGTTGCCGGGGATACTAGGCAATAGAAAAAATTGCTTAGATTGTGGCATTTACTTGCTTGTTTTCTTAGTTTCTTCCCTCCCCCCCCCCCCCGTTTTTTTTAGCTTAGTTTTCATTTTTAGGTTTAGATTTTATTTTCTTCTTAGTGCCTTTATTTGTTATTTGTGCCTTAGATTAGGATTTTTCTTTGTGCATATTTGAGTCTTACTTGCTTGTTTGATTAGGGTGCCGGTAGTTGTAAGCCCCACACCCGATCGCAGGGAGCGTCGGAGTTCGAGCTTACTTCACCAGAGCAGATTCTGCTGGCCCGACAACAGGTAAGTTTTCTTGACCCTTCTCTTGTCATGGATCCACAACCACCTCCGCTGCCGAGGCGGACTGTTCACGAGCTAGCCAGTCATGGGGTTGTTGGAGCCCGGTCTGCCATCACACGACCGGGTGTCAACAACTGGCAGATCCCTTCGCACGTGATGTCTACAATCACGAATTCGACGCAGTTTCATGGCCTGGACGACGAGGACGCCCCAGGCCATCTCTCTCTTTGTGCGTACATGCGACACTTCCTGCATCAATGGAGTTTCGGAGGAGGCCGTCTACCTTCGTTTGTTCCCATTCACACTCGCAGGCCGAGCTGCGACATGGTTGAGTCTTCTTCCCAGGGACTCGATCACTACTTGGGCAGATCTTCAGACCAAGTTCCTGAAGAAATATTATTCTCCTTCTAAATCTGCCAGATTGCGAGATCAGATCCATTCGTTCCGAATGGACGATGATGAGCCATATTACTTGGCGTGGGAGAGGTTTAACTCCCTTCTAAGCAGATGCCCCCAGCATGGCCTATCCGATTTGGCCTTAGTCGAGAAGTTCTACAATGGACTGACATTGGAGACGAAGAGGAGGTTTAATACAACTGCTGGGGGGTACATCATGGACAAGAAGGAGACAGAAGAGTGCGAGGCGATGTTCGAGGATTTCGCCTTAGCGGATTATGATGACCCGTCCTATGTGAGGAGATCTGCACCGGCTGCAAAGCCCACTATTGCACCGCCTATCCCGACTCGAGGGATACACCATGTCACACCCGACACGAGCACTGCCGCAGCCTTAGAAGCACTGGCTAAGGACATTAAGGTGCTGAAGATGGCAGCTGCTCGGTGCAAGATATGTCAGGGTGGATATAGTATTGCTAAGTGCCCGATTACCGATCAGGCACAGGTTGAGGCCATCAGTTCTGGTTGGAACAGGTCCTTCAACCCAAACCCTATCTGGAATCAAAATTCAAATTCGCGAGACCATAATCAGGGACAGCATCAGCAGCAGCACTCAAATTGGCTGGGCAACCATAGCAGCTCTTATGAGAAGCCACCAACACGCCAGATCCCGATCACCGAGAGAGACACGCCCAAAAGCTTAGGTAGTAGAGATCGAGACACGAAGCTGTAGGACATGATGGTGCAGCAGATGAAGATGCTTCAGCAGATCATGGATAAAGACAAGCTACGGGACCAGAAGATCGAGGAGCACGATACGTTGTTGAGGAATCAGCAGGCTGGATTTCTGGATTTGTAGCGGTCGGTGGGAGAGTTGGCGAAGAGATTTGATGAAGACCGGGATGGTCGTTTATGGCGAACACTGACCCTAATCCGAGGGTCATGTGAAGGTAGTGACCACACGGAGTGGTCGGGGAGGAGATGTAGAACTACCACCACCGGTCATACCTGTTGATGATGAGCCGGTGGATGACGAGATCGAGATGGAGACTCCTGCAGGGGTGCCAGTGAGGCTAGACCCAGCAAGTACCGCACCAAGCAGCGAGTCTTCAGTTGAGAGGTTGAGGAGGGAGAAGTCAGAAGGGAAGAAGAAGGGTAAGAGAGTGGCTGAGGAGCCTGAGATCGATTTGACTAAGCTTCCATATCCTGCACGCGCACTACAGATGAAGCGTGATCAGGAGTATGGACATTTTTTGGAGATGTTTAAGCAGCTTAAGATCAATCTCCCATTTGTTGAGGCCCTCCAGCATATGCCGAAAAATGCTAAATTCTTGTAAGACCTCCTGTCTATCAAGAAGAAATTGGAGACACTCTCTACCGTTATTTTGGGAGCTAGTGCTCGGCGTTGGTTCAGAATAAGCTGCTAGAGAAGCTTGAGGATCCAGGGTTTTCACTATTCCCTGTCTGTTTGGCGGTTCTTTTGTGAACCATTCATTGGCTGATCTAGGCGCTAGCATCAATTTGATGTCATATTCCATTTATAAGCAGCTAGATCTTTGAGAGCTGGCACCTACACGCATGAGTTTGGCATTGGCTGATCGGTCAGTCAAGTATCCTTGGGGGATTGTTGAGAATGTCCTAGTGAAGGTGGACAAGTTTGTCTTCCCTGTGGATTTTGTTATACTTGACATGCAGGCTGATGACCGAGTTCCCCTCATCATGGGACGACCCTTCCTTCGCACGGCGAAGGCGATGCTTGATGTTTATGAGGGGAAGATCTCATTGCATGTTGGAGAGGACATTGTCACCTTTGATGTGGTGAAGTCCATGAAGAACTCCAGTGGTCAGGACGATCAGGTCTACTTTCTTGATGCATTTTTCTCTACAATGGATCGTTACCTGGACTACATTAGTGGAGTTGATCTGTTGGGAGATCAGGACTTGGGTGATGGTGATGAGAGAGTTGAGGATATGGGAGTTAAGGTCCAGGCTGCTGCCATTGAGGCTTATCTTGATTACATCCCTAGCAGTGTAGCAGTGGAGCCTCATGTTTATCCCACAGTTTTTGAGGTTGAGAGTTCTGAGCCGGCTGAAAAGCCATCTGTTGAGGCTCCCCCATCATTAGAGCTAAAGGAGTTGCCACCTCACCTTAAGTACGCATTCCTTGATGGGAACTCTGATCTACCTGTCATTATTTCAACAGCTCTGACAGATGTGGAGAAGAGTAGACTTATTGTTGTGCTGAGAGAGCACAGGCAGGCGATAGCATGGAAGCTGATGGACATTAAGGGTATTCACCCTTCTTTCTGTACGCATCGCATACTACTTGAGGAGGATTACAAGCCGGTGGTTCAGCCACAACAAAGGCTTAATCCTAACATGGGTGAAGTGGTGAAGAAGGAGGTCCTGAGATTGTTAGATGCTGGGCTCATATACCCCATTTCTGGTTCTTCGTGGGTGAGCCCAGTACATGTGGTCCCTAAGAAGAGCAGAATGACTATGGTGGTGAACGAGAAGAAGGAGATAGTTCCCACCCGAACAGTCAGCGGATGGAGGGTGTGCATAGATTATCGGAGGTTGAATGATGCCACTCGGAAGGACCACTTCCCACTCCCCTTTATCGATCAGATGCTGGAGCGTTTTTCTGGACAGCAGTTTTACTGTTTCCTTGACGGTTTCTCAGGTTATTTCCAGATCCCGATAGCACCGGAGGATCAGGAGTAAACCACCTTTACATGCCCGTACGGTACTTTTGCATACCGCCGTATGTCTTTTGGGTTATGTAATGCTCCAGCCACTTTTCAGAGATGTGTGGTTGCCATCTTCCAGGACATGATCGAGACTTCCATGGAGGTATTTATGGATGATTTTTCTGTGTTTGGAAGTTCTTTCGATCAGTGTTTGATTAACCCAGAGAAGATGCTTAGGAGGTGTGTTGAGACGAATCTTATGCTGAACTGGGAGAAATGCCACTTTATGGTCACCGAGGGGATTGTTCTTGGTCATAAGATATCCCGTGACGGCATCCAGGTTGACAAAGGTAAGATTGAGACGATCAGCAAGCTTCCTCCTCCCACGAGTGTTAAAGTTGTGCGAAGCTTTTTAGGTCACGCGGGATTCTACAGACGTTTCATTAAGGATTTTTCGAAGATCACCCGACTATCACTCGTTTGCTTGAGAAGGATGTGGAGTTTGATGATGATTGTCTGAGAGCCTTCGAGTATATGAAGGAGAGGCTTGTGAGTGCCCCGATTCTGATAGCCCCCGACTGGAGCCAGCCGTTTGAGCTCATTTGCGACGCGAGTGATTTCGCGGTGGGGGCTGTCCTTGGGAAGAGGGTGGATAAGCATTTCCACCCTATTTGTTATGCGAGTAAGACCTTAGATGCAGCCCAGGAGAATTATACGACTACTGAGAAGGAGTTGTTGGCGGTAGTCTACGCATTTGATAAATTTAGGTCTTAACTCGTCCTCTCTAAGACTGTTGTCTATACCGATCATGCGGCTCTGTGTTACCTTTTTGCTAAAAAGGATGCAAAGCCAAGACTGATCAGGTGGATCCTCCTTCTGTCCGAGTTTCACATCGAGATTAAGGACAAGAAGGGGGCTGAGAACGTAGCCGCCGACCATTTGTCGCGACTTGAGGATCCGGAGAGGGAGTTCATTCGCGAGGGTGCGATGAGGGATAGGTTTCCCCAGGAGACGCTGATGAGCGTGGGGATAGATGAGATCTGCCGCACGGATAGGCTAGATGAGGGATTACCGTGGTTTTCAGACATTGCCAATTATTTGGCCAACGGTTTCCTTCTTAAGGGTTTGACATCCTAGCAGCGCAAGAAATTCTTTGCCGACACGAGGTATTACATTTGGGATGCGCCTTACATTTTCCGTGTGTGTGCTGATCAGGTTTTTAGGAGGTGTGTAAGCAAAGAGGAAGGATTAGAGATCCTTAGGCACTGTCATGAGGGCCTTACTGGTGTTCATCACAGACCTTCTTCCACAGCGAAGAAGGTATTTGATTCTGGTTTTTATTGGCCAACCATTTTTAAGGATACTCATGAGTTGGTTAGGAAGTGCGATTCCTGTCAGAGGACATGAAACATCTCATCCAGGAATGAGATGCCCCAGCATCCTATTCAGGTTGTTGAGATTTCCGATGTATGGGGCATTGATTTCATGGGACCTTTCCCCACTTCTCGAGGGAATAGGTATATACTTGTCGCGATTGACTATGTTTCTAAATGGGTGGAGGCATAGGCGCTCCCCACTAATGACGCGAGAGTAGTGGTGAGATTTCTGAAGCACTTGTTTTGTAGGTTCGGGACTCCAAGAGCGTTAATCTGTGACCGTGGCACGCACTTCTGTAATGCCCAGATGGATAAAGTGCTGGCCAAGTACGGGGTCACCCACCGACTGTAGTCCGCATATCACCCGCAGACTAGCGGTTAGGTGGAAAACACGAATCGGGGAGTTAAGAGGATTCTGGAGAGGACTGTCAGCCACACTAGGAAGGATTGGGCTCACAAACTAGATGGCGCCTTGTGGACTTTGAGGACCGCGTTTAAGAATCCGATTGGGACGACTCCCTATCGCATGGTCTATGGTAAAGCATGTCATCTCCCGGTAGAGCTTGAGCATAAAGCCTTTTGGGCTTTGAAGGTTGTGAATTTAGATATGTCACATGCCGCCAAGCACCGGTTCCTCCAGATGCATGAGTTGGATGAGCTGCGCGACGAGGCGTACGCTCAGTCGTGGAGTTATAAGGAACGCACGAAGGCGCTGCACGATAGGCGATTGAAGAACGTGAAGGAGTTCGCGAAGGGCGATCGAGTTTTGGATTATGACTCGAGACTGAGGCTATTCCCAGGAAAGCTGAAGTCGAGGTGGAGAGGCTCGTTTGTAGTTCGAGAGGTGTTCCCGCATGGTGCGGTGGAGTTGGAATCGGGTGACCACACGTGGAAGGTCAATGGGCACCGTTTGAAGCCCTACATTGGAGGCCCGATTCCTACTGATGAGGAGGTTATTCTCCTCGAATCCTGAGCTGGTTAGGGATTCGCGCCTAGGCCCAATTTGTATATAGTGCACATAGCTTTAGTTTAAGTATATCGAATTTCGAGTAATTGGTGAGGTATTTGTGTTCGCACGACTGTGTTGGATTCAAGTGTGGGTATGACATCACGTACGTTCGATACTACAATTTCGGATAGTTGATTGAAACTCATTGCTTATTATTCGATTACATTATTACGTCACTAGTTACTTAACTCGATTTTCTTTTTATTCTGTTAGTTAATTTTAGTTTCAATTTTGTTAGGGTTTATTTGCTTTAATTCTATTTGATTTTGATTGTAGTAATATTAATGAATTTAGTTTTATTTTATTTTTCTAGTTTAAATTAGATTACTTAGAATTTTAATTAAATTAATTGCCTAGTTTAATTTTGCTTCATTAGAATTAATTTTAGTTAAGATTAAGTAGAATTTAGTTTAATTATAGTTAAGTTTAATCTAAGTTATTCGGAATTAATTAGTTTTAATTTATTTAATTTTTAGGATTTCATTTTCTTTGATAAAAAAAATTATAATAAAAAAAAGTTTTCTCCTCGGATGCCAGACCCCCACATTCCATCCGACCACGAGGGCGACTCTGACATAGAGCCCGAGGGTGATGAGGATGAGGATGAGGAGTGATCAGTTGTATGTAGTTTAGATGATGTATTTCTTTTCTTTTCTTTGTATTCAGACAGACTTTCTGTATATATGTTATTTTGGCTTACTTCGTTTCTTATTTTGTGTGTTGTGGTTATATTTACATTTGTGTTGTGATTATGGTTGTGTATATTTATATCATGTGTTGGTTATTAATTTATTGTAAAAATTTGTAATTTGTGGTGGTTGTGTATAGTTGTTTAATTATGTAATTCAATTGTTGTATTATTAATGTTGTTATGTAAATTGTAATTATATTGTTGTTGTATTAACAATTGTATGTTTGAGTATGATTTGTATATACTGAAAGATGCGCAACTCCATTCACGACACGTTTATGTTATATATCAAGGAGTCGTTGCTAACCTTTTGTAAATATAGTTTTAATATTTGTTCGCTAGTTCTAAATCCACATTGAGGAAAATGTGTTGTTCTAAGTATGGGTATGTCAGGCTGGCGCCTTTTAGTTTTTAATTTTTGTAAAAACAAGTCATAATAAATATCGAGTCAAATTTTTATAAAATTTTGTAAATTAGAATAAAATTTTTGAAATTTTTGTAAATAAATTAGAACTTGTAATTAAATAATTCAATTGATAAATATTCTAAGAAAAAAAATTTATTTAAAAAAACTGAAAAATTTCACAAAAACATTTTTCTTTCAATTAAGTTGGTTGTAAATAATTGATCAAGTCAGTATTTGAGTCTTTTTATTTATCAGTTAATCTAGTTGGTTTGTTTGAGATCTTAAATGCAGTCCGGTTCTAACCGCTCGTACTCAATTTCATATGGATGGCGGCTACTTAGACTACTTCATTTGCAAATGGCCGGTTATTGATTTACTTCTTTTCGGATTAGACTCATGCGTGCTGATGTTGCGTGATCAGCTAAGTCTTTTCCACTTTTTACCTTAGATTTCTCTTTCTGTAAATATTCGTTTGTTTAATTATTTATTTTGCATTATATGATTGAGTCTAGAGTTTTAAGATGTATGTAGCTAGAGTCTTGAAAAATGTTGTAGGACCTATTTGGAGGTCGGAAACAATCCGATTCCAACGGATATCTACTCGACAGCCTCTGGAATAGTGCGGAATCCTATTCCAGGGTTTTCCAATCGAAACCAACAGCAACCGTGGTGATCTGAAGGTGTAGGAAGGACGTTTGAGTGTGAATCGAACACCACGGGTTGAGAATCGAACTTGGATGATCAATGGCCGCTCAGATCTTCTAGGGTTTGACACTAGGTGCTCTGGGAAGAAGGAGGGCTCTCAGAAGTTGGGTTTAAAATGATTTGAACTTGTATTTATAGACTGTAGTCATTCGCCGAATGAGTGGCCGAAGCAGCTCATTCGGCGAATGACCATGTCGAATGACTTATTCGCTCTCCTATGTCATTCGCTAGGGCGTTCATTCGGCGAATGACTTCATTTGTAGAGTCATTCGCTCGAATGGGTCTTTAACCATACAACTTCAACTTTAAACATAATCAAACACTTATAATCAATATTAAACATTAAAAACAATATAGAAAGACAACTTCCATTAATATAATAAACTTTATATATCAAGAACAGTACAAAATAGAACTAGGGACATTTAATGTATCTACAAACTCCCCCTTGGACCTAGTTCAATCCTTGGAAGTGTCTTTCTTGAAAAACTTGTCAGAGATGGCTTTCCAATCTGCTCCAGCATGAACCCTTAAGCATATGCAGATCCTGATCACCCTCATGAACTGAAGTGCCTGTTCCATGTCTTGTACATCAAAGAAAATCTGGTGGCGATAGAGAGCTTTGACATCGTTGTGTGACAGGTTAGTCAACCGCATCGGGTCAAATATATGTTCAGTCTCCCATTTCTTCTCCTTGCACATAACAATCACAACTTCTCCACTCCGCCCGTCGTAATACCACCATTAGAAGCCCTCTATAAAGTCTTGTCGCATCTTCCTTAACAGAATCTTCTTCAAAACTTTAGGAGGAAGCCACTTCAGGATAACTTTATGTTCCCGGGTATCTCCATCTATCTCCGGCAAGTAATATCTTTCAGGTTGTTGAGGCCTGAAGTTCACCCACCTTTTTCTGTATTCGTATTGCAGTTGACGGGAGAACCATGATGACATCCCAGAGCCTTCACTACAAAGCATCCTCAGACGTGCAAGTTGATTTACTTCGAATCCCGGCAACGTCTTGAAGTCATGAGGATGCTTAAAGTAATCTATTCCTCTTTCCCTCTTCATAGCATAACATCCTAAGTCATGAAAGTAAGCCCAGCTCAGAATCTGACTTCCGGCTTTGTAGCCTTTGGTCCTGTAAACCTTTTTGTGAGTTGCTGGCATCTTTACATTGCATTTTTTCTTTAGGATCTCCCAATAGGCCTTCCATTCTTCTTTCCTCTATTTGATATCATCAGCTTTAGACTTACTGACTTCAACCTGTTCTTCCAAGTATCTGTTCAACATCTCTTCAGTGGCTTGATCAAATAAATCAGTGAAAGTAGGCAGTTCGTCCTCAGCCAATGTATACCTTGGATACTCCTCCTCGGTTATGTCCTCCAGAATGACCTCATCAATGTCATCAAAAGTTTCTGGAGTTGGCTCATCAAAAACTGGAACTGAGGTATCATGAGTAATAACCTTATCAGGATTTAACCTGAACAACTCAGCTATCTGCTCCTTTGATAAGCTATGAATGATCTCACCCTCCTCTTTATCATAGCTAACTGAGTGCTGTATAATGCCCTGAGCTTCAAGAATCATAGTGAGTGTCTCATCCAGTTGACGTCTCACGGGCACAACTTCGACTTCCTCAGTAGCAGCTGATTCTTTTGTCTGTGTAGGAGGAGGTTGAGAAGGAGCCTTGTTCTTCTTGTCATGCGTGGACTTGGACCGGATCTCAGGAGGGGGAGGGGCTTGATCATCATCATCATCATCTGAACTTGACGAACCAGAAGACCCGCTCCCTGATTCATCCTGATCATCTCCGTCTGAGTCATCATCTTTGTCAGTATCTTCGTAATCAACTTTCTCCTCATCAGATTCCTCTTCCTCTTCTTCATCTTCCTCGTCTTTTTCCTTCTCAGAATCTGAATCATCGGAGTGAACAGCAACGCCTTCGATCCTCAGAGTGCTATCTTTAAGGCTGTCAATCTGTTCGGCAAGCCTAGCATTCTCCGTTTCTAAAGCCAGAACCCGATCACTGAAATCAGTGACAGTCAATGCTCATCAATGTATTTCAATAGCTGCTCCTCTTGCTGAGCAGATCGAGCTCGCAGATCAGCTCTTTGATCGGCAGCCTAAAGAAGCAAAGTATCTTGCTCATTTACTCGTTGGGTGAGTTGGGCAATAATCAGTTCCTGCTCCTTGTTCTTCTTTTCTTGTTCCAGGCTCCTCTCCATCAATCTAAGTACCATACTGTTCAATGTGCTCAGTTGATCAACAACTGAAACAGTAGGTATGAACGTATCAGCTTGTGAAGTGGAAGGACCAGAAGAGGCAGCAGTAAATATAGGAGCCTGAGAAACCGAGGTGGTCAGAGGGGCAATGGTAGTACGTGTCAGAATAGCCCGTGACCTAGTCAGTGAAGAAACTGTGACAGCTGCTACTGATGTAACAGTAGTTGTAGCAGCTGTCGACAGTTCTGACTTCCTCTGAAATAGAAATCTGGATCTCTTCCTTCTGCCAGAAGGAGATGAGGTAGACTGGGTAGCAGCAATAGAAACAGCTGCAGTAACTGAAGCAGAGGAATGAAGAGGAGGAGATAAATCAAACTCAGGAATAAACGTAGGATCTGTGATCTCATCAATCTCAGCCTCACTTCGCTTCCTCTTCCTCTTCACTAATCTTCCTCCTACCCACACACTCTCAAACTCATCATCAGGAGTATCTTTTGAGTCTGAGCTTTCTCCACCTTCACCACCAGCCTCATCACTTTCACCCTCTGAATCATCAGAATCCTCTCTGTCCTCTACAGATGTGGTACCAGTCATATTAAATGAAGTAGATACAGTGGCTGTAGAAGTAGCCAAGAAATCTAACTCCATCAAAGAAACAATATCCACATCCTCTCCCTCTGCGATAGACATGCCAACTCCACCACCAACACTCACACCACCAGCCTCAATCATGCTCACATCAGCAGTAGTAATGATATCATCAATAACAGTACTCGTCACCATAGTGCTTGCAACTACATTGCTAATAGAAACTGTACTCACACTACCACCAGCACCAGTACCACTATGACCTGCATTGTCATCATCATCACCACCGTCATCAGGAACAATAATGTCCTCTACCTCAGAATCAGAATCTTCATGCCTCTACCTCCTGCCAGCTGGAGCTACATAGTCAGGCCTCACCAGATGTCCAAACAAAGACCGGACTGTAGGCTTCCTATCCTTGCCTCTGTATGACATTACCCTGTTAAGAGTAATGTCATTCATGTGCTCCAATCGGATAATATAGGCAGTGATCTTTGGCAAATCTGGAAGCTGTGCATCAATCAGCTGCTAGAGAAACCGAGGGTACATCAGAAATTTCTTGTCTCGCTTAAGTGTCACATTCTCCTTCATGTGTGAGAAGACCATCTCTGAAAAATTGAATGGTCGGTTCAGCACTAGGGCAACGAAGGCACACTGTATAGTCTCCCTCATATCATCAAAACCACCTCTCCTAGATCCAAGACAGTGAATCAGTACATGGGCGAGATACTTGAACTGTGGAAACATATAAGCCTTGTTCAGGATTCCCGCTCCAAGATCTCCTTCGTACTTGCACCTCATAAAGCAACCACAAACTAAGTAACAATCCAGCAGATATGGCTGATCAGGTGTATCTTGGAAACCACAAACTCTCCTGATGTGCTCAGCTGATATAACAACATCGTGTCCCAGCACCTTGTCTCTATTAACAGGAGGTTCAACCTCATAATCAATATCTGCAGAAGCCCAGAAGTCATGTTGGTGAGAGTGATATGGTACATGCATAGTAGAAATGGCAGTGAAAATCCTGAAACGCCTCAAAAATGTGATAATCTCAGTGTAATGTCGAGCATTTGGCGTGTTGTGATCCAGGTGTGCACAAATGTTGTTCTTTGTCACGGATTTGTATCCAGCCATTCTGAAAATCAATTAAAGTTATATATCAGTACAATTTAGTTGAATACAAGATTCAAATCAGAAAAATGAACAAGTATGACCATTTGGCCGAATGAACTTGATTTAGCCGAATGTAATTGATAGGGTCGAATGAACACATTCGCCGAATGAGACATTTGGTCGAATGAGTTTCATTCGCCGAATGAACTTCATTTAGCCGAATGTAATTGATAGGGCCGAATGAACACATTCGCTGAATGAGACATTTGGTTGAATGAGTTTCATTCACCGAATGAACTTCGTTTAGCCGAATGTAATTGATAGGGCCGAATGAACACATTCGCCGAATGAGACATTTGGTCGAATGAGTTTCATTCGCCGAATGAACTTGATTTGCCGAATGAGTTATTCGCCGAATGGCATCATTCGGCTATTTGTTGAGATTCAAACACCAGTTTATGAATCTTCATATCAGCCCATAAAAATCATACATTCACGGTCAGAATCAACCGACTAACAAGTTTAAAACTAGTCTTATGTGAGTTTAAGTCCATTTTGACCATCTATTGAAAGGGCGATTCTAAAAACCCTAAAACCCTTGATTCGGTTCTGTTTTTGATGTTTTCATGGTCAAAATTTGACGATTTTTGATCCCCATGTACCTGAGATGATAAGAAACAAAGTTATCAGAAACTGGATCAAAAGAAGTCACGAGAAAAGAAACGACTGAAGAAAGAAGGTATTTGGGCGAATGACTTGCACACAGTTTGGGCGAATAAGAGTTTTTGGAGAATGAGGTAGTTCGGCCGATTGAATGTTTATATAGGTTGAGTCATTCGCCGAATGAAACCGGCGAATGAGCTATTTTTCCCAAAATTCATTCGCCGAATGACCTTCACACACAAACTTCATTCGCCGAATGAAATAAGCGATTGACTTCCTTCGGCTTATATTGATTCGGCCGAATGAAGTCATTTGGTCGAATGATTCGTAATCAATATTCATTCGTGCGAATGAGATAAAGCACTCACAAAAACACAACTTAATTTCAAAATTTCAACATTTTCATCTGTAAAAATGGATGTCAGTTATGAAGACAAGTCTGGTTGATTCAGAATTCAGATAAGTCAGACATCTGAACCTAGAAATGATCACCTAAACTGAAATTGAAAATAGAAAATCTTTTTGTAATTTTCTGAAACAAATTACAACTAGGGATGAGCGTTTGGTACCTGGTACCCGTACCCATACCGTACCGGTACCGGTACCGAACCGGTAGGTTTAGTCTGTAGGGTACCGGAACCGGGACTCTTTTTTACTAAATTTCGGGATCGGGACTAGTGGGTACCGGGACTAGGTACTTTACCGAAATATACCCCTTAGTCCCGTTAGTACCCGCATATGAAAAGACTCATGTTTTTTATATTTTTTTTATTATTTGTAGGAAGAAGATGAGACATTTATTGATGAGACGCCGCCTAATAACATGGAATCTAGTAATGAGACATTTGTTTTTTATTATTTAGTTAGTTTGTTTGGTTTCTTGACACTTGAGAGTTGATGGTACATTTGTTTTGTTTTGACTTTTGGAAATCACTAGAGTATCTTGTCATTTTGTCGTGTGAATTTTCATCAGTGTACAAGTATACAATCAGGTAATTTGTTTTGGGTACCGGTACCCAAACATGTAGCAAGCATAAAAAAGTGAAAGTGTATCGGGTACCAAACAGATACTAAGTACCGAAATACCGGTATCGTACCGGTACCCGTACCCGTACCCATTTATAGATTTCGGGACCGGTACCGGGACTCAAATTTCTTAAATTTCGGGACCGGGACTAGTGGGTACCGGGACGGGATTGGTACCGAGCTCATCCCTAATTACAACTGTACAACTAGCAACTATAAACAAAGAAACACATATTTTTGTGAGAGATCTGTTGAAAAACTAGTACATACATCTAATCAAATCAAATCAGCATTAATGAATGTTTTATTTCAAACACTTTTGACTTGTGATATGATTACTAATATATCTGTCCACTTTAAGATTTTCAATACAAAATTATTAAACTCATTTGATGATTACTTATGTTTTCTGATTAAGTTACACGTTTTATCTATTCAGCAAAGATTAAAATTAGTTTGTAACTCATCTCCGCACATCTTAATACCCGGTACCATAAATTCTGTCACACCCCCAAATTCCCACTCGTGGCGTATATCCACGTGGATGTGACGTGTCCAGAATCACAGCTCAAGGTCATATAGAACGACTCTATATGCGTTTACAAATCCAAGTTTGACATATACACATAACAAAATAGTTTGCAGCGGAAAAGTATTTCATAGCAGCGGAAATATATATGTTTGAATACATGCAGCGGAAATCAAATTGTCAAATACATCATTGTTTAGTTCATAACATAAATAAGAATGTTTCCAAATGATAAGACAGAAATGCATGCGGATCCTAATGCTCGACCCTTAAAGTGTGCATTCCTGTTATCCATAGCTCGCTAGTTACCTGAGAATACAAGTTTGAAAAAAAATGTCAACACAATGGTTGGTGAGTTCACAGGTTTTGATATACATATATAGTAAGAAAGTGTGTCATGCTGTTTATCATATGTTAGTACCGAGCCCTTGGCCCAAAGTGTCAGTGCATCACTACCGAACTAGACTTGTTAGTCTTTGCCTCTGCCATGTCTCGTAATAACATGGCAAGATAGGTCAAGTTTTCACGTGTTATGACATCCAGTCAATATTTCGCCACGCGGGGTTAGTCACACCCCAAACGGATCCATTCAAACTCGCCTCGTTGTTTGTACATTAACGGTAAGACTTTGTGAGGACTTCTTACGATTACAACACTTAATGTTTGTCTAATAAACCAGCATACACCAAAATGTTTGTACAGTAATAGATGTTTGACTCGATGCAACAAGTATTCTACCCCTATTTAAAAGCGTTTGAAAAAGAGTAAAGAGGGGCCGTAAACTCACCTTAGTGATATGATTGTACGTAAGCGTAAGCTCCTGAGTTGTCGTGTAGCACGTCGGTCACCGGCAACCTATATCGTATACCGTACGTGAGTTCGTGTAAGGGACCGTGCTAGTGTTGGTGTTAGTGCTCGTGTTTGTGCCCAACAACCCTTGGTTGTTCATGTTTGTCCATGGCGGTCCACAATGTCCGTGTTTGCTCGTGTTGGTCCATATTGACCGTGTTTGACCATGTTTGACCGTGTTTGACCGTGTTTGACCAAAGTTGACCATGTCAAATCAACGACCCGTTGGTGAACCGTGTGACGGTTTGTGAATCGTGTAGCAATCGTGTAAGTGTTTGTCGTGTGCAAAACGTGTAGGTCGCGTCTATGGACAACTTACTATTTATAGTAAGTTTCCATCTTTAGAAAGTTCACAAAGCATATCGGTTTTATAGTTCTAGCATGCTCGTTAGTCCTATGTGATCATGTTAACACATAACACATCATCATACAAAGTCACATAAGTCGTTTATAACAAGTTAGCACATAAAAGTTTCCTAAAATGGAAAGTTTCCATTTTTGGCATACGTGACATCGGAAACCATCTATCTTAGCATCTAAACATCATATCAAAACATATTAAGTCATTTAGCATGCTCAAATCATTCAACATGTTGATAAATCGGTTTTTGTAACAATAAAGTTACTATAAATAGTAACTTTGTTGTTTTTCATAAGAATAGTCATTCTAGCACTTCTAATCCTATTTTCATGTTACAAATCATCAAAATAATCCATCTAACATTATTTAAGCATACACATTTAACCGTTATCATCATCTATCAACATTTCACTTTAAAAAGTTACTAAATATAGCAACTATATCGGAAATGACTATAACCAACATCTAAATCATATTCTAAGCATTAATATTGTTCTAAATACGTTAAAACAACATCCTCATACACATGCATGATCACCATTGTCACCAAATCACCATTTTATAGATAAAAGTTACTAAGAATAGAAAGTCTATCAAAAATCATTGTTCCAATCATTCTAATGGCATCCAACCATACAAATCATCCTCATTGACTCCTATAATCATAATACATCATTCAAGATTATCTAAAATACATTAGATCGTACATGCATGCATCTATATCATCAAAAATCGTCATTTTAAGCATAGTGGTTCATACCCATCACCTTAGATCATCACTAAACTCAATACTAACATCATAGATCATCAAGAAATGCATCAAAACTAACAAACCCATAAGTGAAAACTCGTGCATGTGAGTCTAGTGAGCTTGCATGTGGGTTTTAAGCCATGCATGTGTGTTTAGATGTGAGGAAAGTGAATATGGTTCAAGGGAACTACCTTTCAAGGCTTCAAAGTCTCTGAGATGTGACGAGAACAGCCTCTAGGCCTCCTGGTTCGTGGTATTTCGTAGCAACAAAGAGAGGGTGTAATGGTGATCGATCCCCAACTTCCTTCTCAAGCTTCCAAGGTTCAATGGAGGTCTCTAATGGCTTCCTTGAGCTCTTTTGAGTGTTGCAGAGGGTAAAGATGGTGATAGGGTCGGGAAATGGAGGGTGAAGCCGAAGAAATGATGGTAAAGTGTAGAATAGGCATTATTGTCTTGGATTTATAATGATTTTGTCGACTGGGCGTTGTCGCGTACCGCGATGAGGCTTTCAAATGATTCCCCGCGTACCGCGGAGGATTTCGGGAGTCAAACCCCCGCGATGTATGTCGCGTATCGCGGCACTGCCTCTTGTTGGACCATCGCGTACCGCGATGGGCCTCTGGAGAGCCCAATAAGCCCTTTTTGATGGGTTTGATCCGTTCGTCATCGTTTTCACGCTTCCGAATTATCGTTTGGCCTCGTTCGAACTTCCAAGTCCCATGTGTGAGTGTTTCGAGAAGTTTCGAGTGCTGTGCTACACAATGTGCTTGACGTTCACCAACGTTCGTGTGTTTTGACACGTGTGTGCTGTTTGTCGATAATCCCACGAATTATCCTGTTGTGTGTCGGTGTTCGTACTGTCGTGCCACGTGTCACACTAAATTAATCTAATTCTAGTGCCACGTGTGCATAAAGCATTTAAATAAACATTTAAATAAGTATAAAGCTGACCTGGAAATTACGGGGTGTCACATCCTCCCCATTGTAGAAGGAATTTCGTCCCGAAATTCAACTTGTGTTGTCAGTGGTTGTCTGTTCCGCGAACAGGTGTGGGTACTTTTGTTTCATCTGGTCTTCACGTTCCCACGTGAATTCCGGTCCGCGTCGCGAATTCCATCGCACCTTTACTATCGGTATTTTACTAAGTTTGAGCTTCTTGGTTTCCCGGTCCATAATCTCCACCGGTTCCTCAACGAAGTTCAATTGTTCGTCGATTCGTATTTCCTCGAGAGGAATAACAAGTGTCTCATCAGATAGGCACTTCTTGAGGTTCGAGATGTGGAATACGTTGTGTACACTGCTCAGTTCGACTGGCAGGTTCAGTTCGTAGGCTACAGGGCCTATTCGTTTTGTTATCTCGAACGGTCCAATGTAACGAGGGTTCAACTTTCCTCGTTTGCCAAACCGAATGACTCCCTTCCAGGGCGAGACTTTGAGTAACACTCTGTCCCCTACCTGAAATTCTAACGGTTTGCGTCTTTTGTCAGCATTGCTTTTCTGTCTGTCCCGAGCCGCTGTCATTCGTTTGCGTATTTGTACAATCTTTTCAGTTGTTTCGTGCACGAGCTCTGGTCCAGTCAGTTGGCTGTCTCCAACTTCTGCCCAGCAGATGGGTGATCGACACTTACGTCCGTATAGTGCCTCGAATGGTGCAGCTTGGATGCTTGTGTGGTAGCTGTTATTGTACGAAAACTCAACTAACGGTAGATGAGATTCCCAGCTACTCCCAAAGTCAATAACGCATGCCCGTAGCATGTCCTCCAGTGTCTGTATGGTTCGCTCACTCTGCCCGTCCGTCTGCGGGTGGTAAGCGGTACTCATGTCCAATCTCGTGCCCAAAGCCTTATGGAAGGACTTCCAGAAATGCGACGTGAATCGGTTGTCGCGATCAGATATGATTGAGATTGGCACTCCATGTCGAGTAACCACTTCCTTCAGATAGATACGTGTGAGTTTGTCTAGCTTGTCAGTCTCCTTGATAGGTAGGAAGTGTGCGGACTTTGTCAGTCGGTCTACGATAACCCAGATGGTATCGCAACCACTTGCCGTCTTTGGCAGTTTAGTGATGAAATCCATGGAAATCTGGTCCCATTTCCACATTGGTAATTCCGGTTGTTGAAGTAACCCTGATGGCTTCTGGTACTCAACTTTGACTTTTGAGCACGTTAGGCATTTACTCACGTATGTTGCTATCTCAGCTTTCATGTTTGGCCACCAATAGGTTGTCTTCAAATCGTGATACATTTTATCAGAGCCTGGGTGTACGGAATACCGGCTCTTGTGAGCTTCATCCATCACTACTTCTCTCAATCCTCCGTAGCGTGGAATCCAGATTCGATTCATTAAATAGTAAGCTCCGTCGTCTTTTGCCTTTATTTGCTTATCCATGCCACGCATGGCTTCAAGAGTAAGGTTTTCAGCTTTTAGAGCTTCTTGTTGTGCGTTTCGTATCTGATTTGGCAATTCAGAATGAATCGTGAGTTGTAGTGCACGCACGCGCTTTGTTGTTTCTTTTCGACTCAACGCGTCGGCCACTACGTTGGCTTTGCCTGGATGATACTTGATGGCGCAATCATAATCACCTATGAGTTCAACCCACCTTCGTGGTCTCATGTTCAACTCTTTCTGGTCGAAGATGTGTTGTAGGCTCTTATGATCGGTAAAGATTGTACATTTCGTGCCGTATAAGTAGTGTCGCCAGATCTTCAAGGCAAACACCACGGCTCCCAACTCAAGGTCATGAGTCGTGTAGTTCTTCTCATGTACCTTCAGTTGGCGTGAAGCATATGCTATCACTTTCTTGCGTTGCATCAGCACGCAACCGAGTCCTTGTTTCGAAGCGTCGCAATACACCACGAAGTCATCACATCCTTCCGGTAGGGATAGGATGGGTGCAGTGCATAGTTTCTGTTTCAACAGGTTGAAAGCAGCTTCTTGTTTGTCTCCCCAATCAAATTTCTTATCCTTATGAGTCAAGGAGGTCAGTGATTGAGCAATCTTCGAGAATCCTTCGATGAATCTTCGGTAGTACCCGGCCAGACCTAGGAATTGTCGCACCTCAGTCGGAGTCTTGGGTGCTTCCCAGTTCTTAATTGCTTCGATTTTGGCTGGGTCTACGTGTATCCCCCGTTCATTAACCACGTGTCCAAGGAATTGGACTTCGCGAATCCAAAAGTCGCATTTTGAAAGCTTTGCGTACAACTGCTCTTTCTTTAATAGTTCTAAGACTAGCCTCAAATGCTCAGCATGTTCTTCCCGATTCTTCGAGTAAATCAGAATGTCGTCAATGAACACTATTACGAATTTGTCAAGGTAAGGTTTGCACACTCTATTCATGAGATCCATGAACACGGCTGGTGCGTTGGTCAGTCCAAAGGGCATAACCAAGAATTCGTAGTGTCCGTATCGAGTTCGGAAGGCAGTCTTAGGAATATCGTTTTCCTGTATCCTTAGTTGGTGGTAACCCGATCTTAAATCGATCTTCGAATAGTAGCTTGACCCTTGCAACTGGTCAAACAGATCGTCTATTCGCGGTAAGGGATATCGATTCTTGATCGTCACCTTGTTCAGCTCTCTGTAGTCGATACACATACGGAATGATCCGTCTTTCTTCTTTACGAACAAGACCGGTGCTCCCCAAGGTGAGAAGCTCGGCCTGATAAATCCCTTGTCTAACAGCTCCTGCAACTGGTTAGACAGTTCCTGCATCTCAGTCGGTGCTAGTCGGTATGGAACTTTGGCAATCGGTGCTGCTCCAGGCGTAAGATCTATCTGGAACTCGACTTGTCGTTTCGGAGGTAATCCAGGTAGATCCTCGGGAAACACTTCGGGAAAATCACGGACTACGGAGATGTCCTCAATCTTCCTCCCCATCTTTGGTTGCTCTGCGATGAGGGCTAGTATGGCAGTGTATCCCTTTTGTAGGTACTTGTTCGCCTTCATGCACGACATGATGTTCAGAGGTACTCCCCGTCTTTCCCCCTGAATCGAGATCTGTTCTCCGTTCTGCAACGTCACTCGTACGATCTTCTCGTTGCATACGATCTCAGCCTGGTTAGTGGATAACCAATCCATTCCAACGACCACATCAAAGCTTCCGAGAGTCACAGGCATTAAATCGATTTCGAGTTCATGATCCGCCAAAACCATGACGCATCCTCGGAAGATGTGTTGTGTTTCAATCAGTTTGCCGTCAGCTAACTCTACGGTATACTTATAATCTAGTGGTGTTGGGGTAATGTCTAGCAATTCACTAAACTCACTAGATATAAAACTCCTATCGGCACCGGTATCAAATAATATGCTAGCGTAGACATTATTTAAAAGAAACGTACCGGTTACGATGTTTGGATCATCCTTGGCTTCCCCCGAGCCAATCACGAATGCTCGGCCTTTGGCCGCTCCCCCTCCGGCCTTCTTTAGTTGAGGGCAATCCCTCCTCATGTGGCCCGGCTTGCCACATTCATAACACCCCTTAAGAGTGTTTTGATTGTTGTTGTGCTGATTTTGTTGGTTGTTGGGATTGTTGTTGTTGATAGGAAATCTTGATCTGCAATCTTTGGCCATGTGACCATGCCTCCCGCACTTCAGGCATCGGTATCGTTCGCATTGCCCGGTGTGATGGTATGAGCATCGGTTGCACAGTGGGTATTTCCCTTGGTATACACCCTTCCCCTTGTCATCGGGTTGGGTGGCAGTGAAAGCTCTGGCTGGTGCAGATCTTTGTTGTTGTTGAGGTTGATGAGTTTGAGGGTGGCTGGGTTCCCACTTCCTCTTTGGCTTTCTTGAGGCTTCACGTGCTCGCCTCGTTTCGGTAGCTTGCCCTGTGCTACGGCTTGATCAGTCAGCTTATGAGCCAGTCTGATCAGTGGTTGGATGGTGGTGATGTCAGATGCCATCGCTATGCTTTGAAATTGCTCGGGCAGTCCACTGATGAACTGCTCGATCTTCTTGTATTCCGGCGTCACCATAGCCGGGCATAGCTTGCATAGCTCGTGAAATCGAGTGCAGTACTGCTCGATCTCAGATCCCACCATCTTATGCACCCAGAATTCAGCTTCCAACTTCCTGATCTCATCACGAGGACAATATTCGTCTTGCAGTAGCCGGGTGAAGTCAGCCCATGACATGGAGTTGGCACCGTCCAACCCCAGGGTTTGAACATGGGTATTCCACCATGTGAGGGCCGGTCCCTCCAGTGTACCGGTTGCGTATTTAACCTTATTCTCTTCAGCACAGTCGCACATGGCGAACACAGATTCAACTTTCTCCACCCAGCGAAGCATCCCAACAGCTCCCTCAGTCCCCTTGAACTTGTGGGGGTGGCAGTTCAGAAAGGATTTGAAAGAACATCCTTTGTTGTTGTTCCCTTGCGATCCTACTGGTCAGAAACCAATGTCGTGTGTTAGTGCGTGACATCTACACTGTGTTAGTCATGTTAGGCAAGTGTTAGTACCGTTGTTAGTGCCACTAGTCTCGCTGGCGTGCTTGTTCGCCTCGTACTCCGCAAGCATCCTGTTGAATCTGCGTTCAACCATCATGTTGATCCTTGCCTTTTCGGCCTTACGTTTGAGTCTCAGGGCATTAGCTCCTCTTCCCGACATATTCTATACGGAAGGTTAGAATGTTAGTTAGCATGAGTTAGAGTGTTAGCCAATGTTATGAGAGAAGGCAAGTCAGATGTCATGTCAGAAGTCAGGTCACATGTCATGATAGTAGTCAAGTCAGATGTTATGTCATCAAGTAGTTATGGTCATAAATGCGATAAGTAAAACAAAACATAATTCTCATTAATAATAAGCTTGAAGTACAATAATTTCAAAAGGAAATACATAATAAGTTCTTCGAGCACATCCCGCTCGTCTAGGCCAAAATAAAAAAAATATATATAAAATAAAAGAGTCCTCTAGTCCGAATCCATAGAGACGTGTGAAATGTCGCTGGCAGCGTCTCCGTCATCATCATCCTTCTCCGGATACTCATTAGGATCCTCGTCAAAGTCCTCTTCTTCGAGGTCCTCGGCCTCGAATTCAGGACCATCCTCTTGAGGTGGTTCCTCAATAAACTGTGCAGCCCATGCGTTAAGCATGGCATCGCTAGCCTGCACCATCGCCTGAGTTTCGGTTATGTCGGTCCGATTCTCGGTGATACGCACATCATGCTCCTGCACGACGTCCACGACCTGTCCGTGCTGGGTCATCAGTTGAGACACTTGGAGGCGTAGAGTCTACATCTGTGCCTCTAATCTGTTGTTGCGTTTCTCCAGCCTATCGTTTTGTCTCTCTAGTCGATCGTTCTTCTCGTGAAGAGCCCGAACCTCTTCCGATAGTCCCCTAGTCTTCCAGACCTCCCGTCGAGTGCAAGCAACATGTGCCGCGAAGGCCTGCTCCATCGGCACTCCGAATGGTGGTAGTCGATGTCCTGGAGCGGTGTCGCCAGGATATCGATATGGAGGTACTCTCTCCTCGACGATCCAACTCTGGAGTATGGCGGGAAGCCATCCCCAATATCTGGCCCGTGTAGCGTCCCTAGCCCGCCGATTCATCTCGGCGTCAACCTGGGCTACGATATCATCAATCCGTCGCCGGCTCTCTGCAGCCATGTCATCAGTGGTAGGGAGTCGGTCTGCGTTCCTACCGGTGCTGTCATTGTTGGCCATCCTGTAAGTTCTTCGTTAGTAAGCAACAGTTTAATAAGTAACAATGTCATCAGTGTGCAAGTTCTACGTGTAGTGTCTAGCGTTGAGCAATGGCTATAGTCTAAGTTCACTACATGCAAACCTAGTTCCCTATAACCAAGGCTCTGATACCAGTCTGTCACACCCCCAAATTCCCACTCGTGGCGTATATCCACGTGGATGTGACGTGTCCAGAATCACAGCTCAAGGTCATATAGAACGACTCTATATGCGTTTACAAATCCAAGTTTGACATATACACATAACAAAATAGTTTGCAGCGGAAAAGTATTTCATAGCAGCGGAAATATATATGTTTGAATACATGCAGCGGAAATCAAATTGTCAAATACAACATTGTTTAGTTCATAACATAAATAAGAATGTTTCCAAATGATAAGACAGAAATGCATGCGGATCCTAATGCTCGACCCTTAAAGTGTGCATTCCTGTTATCCATAGCTCGCTAGTTACCTGAGAATACAAGTTTGAAAAAAAATGTCAACACAATGGTTGGTGAGTTCACAGGTTTTGATATACATATATAGTAAGAAAGTGTGTCATGCTGTTTATCATATGTTAGTACCGAGCCCTTGGCCCAAAGTGTCAGTGCATCACTACCGAACTAGACTTGTTAGTCTTTGCCTCTGCCATGTCTCGTAATAACATGGCAAGATAGGTCAAGTTTTCACGTGTTATGACATCCAGTCAATATTTCGCCACGCGGGGTTAGTCACACCCCAAACGGATCCATTCAAACTCGCCTCGTTGTTTGTACATTAACGGTAAGACTTTGTGAGGACTTCTTACGATTACAACACTTAATGTTTGTCTAATAAACCAGCATACACCAAAATGTTTGTACAGTAATAGATGTTTGACTCGATGCAACAAGTATTCTCCCCCTATTTAAAAGCGTTTGAAAAAGAGTAAAGAGGGGCCGTAAACTCACCTTAGTGATATGATTGTACGTAAGCGTAAGCTCCTGAGTTGTCGTGTAGCACGTCGGTCACCGGCAACCTATATCGTATACCGTACGTGAGTTCGTGTAAGGGACCGTGCTAGTGTTGGTGTTAGTGCTCGTGTTTGTGCCCAACAACCCTTGGTTGTTCATGTTTGTCCATGGCGGTCCACAATGTCCGTGTTTGCTCGTGTTGGTCCATATTGACCGTGTTTGACCATGTTTGACCGTGTTTGACCGTGTTTGACCAAAGTTGACCATGTCAAATCAACGACCCGTTGGTGAACCGTGTGACGGTTTGTGAATCGTGTAGCAATCGTGTAAGTGTTTGTCGTGTGCAAAACGTGTAGGTCGCGTCTATGGACAACTTACTATTTATAGTAAGTTTCCATCTTTAGAAAGTTCACAAAGCATATCGGTTTTATAGTTCTAGCATGCTCGTTAGTCCTATGTGATCATGTTAACACATAACACATCATCATACAAAGTCACATAAGTCGTTTATAACAAGTTAGCACATAAAAGTTTCCTAAAATGGAAAGTTTCCATTTTTGGCATACGTGACATCGGAAACCATCTATCTTAGCATCTAAACATCATATCAAAACATATTAAGTCATTTAGCATGCTCAAATCATTCAACATGTTGATAAATCGGTTTTTGTAACAATAAAGTTACTATAAATAGTAACTTTGTTGTTTTTCATAAGAATAGTCATTCTAGCACTTCTAATCCTATTTTCATGTTACAAATCATCAAAATAATCCATCTAACATTATTTAAGCATACACATTTAACCGTTATCATCATCTATCAACATTTCACTTTAAAAAGTTACTAAATATAGCAACTATATCGGAAATGACTATAACCAACATCTAAATCATATTCTAAGCATTAATATTGTTCTAAATACGTTAAAACAACATCCTCATACACATGCATGATCACCATTGTCACCAAATCACCATTTTATAGATAAAAGTTACTAAGAATAGAAAGTCTATCAAAAATCATTGTTCCAATCATTCTAATGGCATCCAACCATACAAATCATCCTCATTGACTCCTATAATCATAATACATCATTCAAGATTATCTAAAATACATTAGATCGTACATGCATGCATCTATATCATCAAAAATCGTCATTTTAAGCATAGTGGTTCATACCCATCACCTTAGATCATCACTAAACTCAATACTAACATCATAGATCATCAAGAAATGCATCAAAACTAACAAACCCAGAAGTGAAAACTCGTGCATGTGAGTCTAGTGAGCTTGCATGTGGGTTTTAAGCCATGCATGTGTGTTTAGATGTGAGGAAAGTGAATATGGTTCAAGGGAACTACCTTTGAAGGCTTCAAAGTCTCTGAGATGTGACGAGAACAGCCTCTAGGCCTCCTGGTTCGTGGTATTTCGTAGCAACAAAGAGAGGGTGTAATGGTGATCGATCCCCAACTTCCTTCTCAAGCTTCCAAGGTTCAATGGAGGTCTCTAATGGCTTCCTTGAGCTCTTTTGAGTGTTGCAGAGGGTAAAGATGGTGATAGGGTCGGGAAATGGAGGGTGAAGCCGAAGAAATGATGGTAAAGTGTAGAATAGGCATTATTGTCTTGGATTTATAAAGATTTTGTCGACTGGGCGTTGTCGCGTACCGCGATGAGGCTTTCAAATGATTCCCCGCGTACCGCGGAGGATTTCGGGAGTCAAACCCCCGCGATGTATGTCGCGTATCGCGGCACTGCCTCTTGTTGGACCATCGCGTACCGCGATGGGCCTCTGGAGAGCCCAATAAGCCCTTTTTGATGGGTTTGATCCGTTCGTCATCGTTTTCACGCTTCCGAATTATCGTTTGGCCTCGTTCGAACTTCCAAGTCCCATGTGTGAGTGTTTCGAGAAGTTTCGAGTGCTGTGCTACACAATGTGCTTGACGTTCACCAACGTTCGTGTGTTTTGACACGTGTGTGCTGTTTGTCGATAATCCCACGAATTATCCTGTTGTGTGTCGGTGTTCGTACTGTCGTGCCACGTGTCACACTAAATTAATCTAATTCTAGTGCCACGTGTGCATAAAGCATTTAAATAAACATTTAAATAAGTATAAAGCTGACCTGGAAATTACGGGGTGTCACATCCTCCCCATGTTAGAAGGAATTTCGTCCCGAAATTCAACTTGTGTTGTCAGTGGTTGTCTGTTCCGCGAACAGGTGTGGGTACTTTTGTTTCATCTGGTCTTCACGTTCCCACGTGAATTCCGGTCCGCGTCGCGAATTCCATCGCACCTTTACTATCGGTATTTTACTAAGTTTGAGCTTCTTGGTTTCCCGGTCCATAATCTCCACCGGTTCCTCAACGAAGTTCAATTGTTCGTCGATTCGTATTTCCTCGAGAGGAATAACAAGTGTCTCATCAGATAGGCACTTCTTGAGGTTCGAGATGTGGAATACGTTGTGTACACTGCTCAGTTCGACTGGCAGGTTCAGTTCGTAGGCTACAGGGCCTATTCGTTTTGTTATCTCGAACGGTCCAATGTAACGAGGGTTCAACTTTCCTCGTTTGCCAAACCGAATGACTCCCTTCCAGGGCGAGACTTTGAGTAACACTCTGTCCCCTACCTGAAATTCTAACGGTTTGCGTCTTTTGTCAGCATTGCTTTTCTGTCTGCCCCGAGCCGCTGTCATTCGTTTGCGTATTTGTACAATCTTTTCAGTTGTTTCGTGCACGAGCTCTGGTCTAGTCAGTTGGCTGTCTCCAACTTCTGCCCAGCAGATGGGTGATCGACACTTACGTCCGTATAGTGCCTCGAATGGTGCAGCTTGGATGCTTGTGTGGTAGCTGTTATTGTACGAAAACTCAACTAACGGTAGATGAGATTCCCAGCTACTCCCAAAGTCAATAACGCATGCCCGTAGCATGTCCTCCAGTGTCTGTATGGTTCGCTCACTCTGCCCGTCCGTCTGCGGGTGGTAAGCGGTACTCATGTCCAATCTCGTGCCCAAAGCCTTATGCAGCAGTATTATCAACATAAATAGGGGTATTAGAAAAATGTAACCCTTAGTCTCGAAGTTGCTGTTGGATCCAGATGATCTGTGAACAGCAACTAGCAGCAGCAATATATTCAGCTTCATAGGTTGAAGTAGACACCGACGTCTGCTTCTTGCACTGCCAGGTAACTAATCGTGTTCCAAAGAACTAACGTCCCGCAGACGTTGATTTGTAATCTCTCTTGCATCCGCCATAATCAGAATCACTATATGCAGTAAGATCAAAGTTATCATCATTAGGATACCATAAGCCAAGATCCGGTGTACCCTTCAGATAACGCATAATCCGCTTCACAGCAATCAGATGTGACACTCTTGGTTTTAATTGATAACGAGCACACAAGCATGTGGCGAACATGATGTCTGGACGAGAAGCAGTTAGATACATCATAGAGCCAATTATTCCTCGATTCAGAGTGGCATCGATTAACTCCCCCTTTTCATCTGGTGTAATCCCATGATTAACAGCCAGTAGGGTACCAGCAGGTTTCGCATTTGACATACTGAACCGGCTCAGTATGTCACCAACATATTTGGTTTGATGAATGAAAATTCCTACCTCAGACTAATCCACCTGTAATCCTAGAAAAAATTTCATCTCTCCCATTGTGCTCATCTCGAACTTTTCCTTCATAACTTTCTCAAATTCCTTGCATAGACTATCATTCGTAGAACCCAATATGATATCGTCCACATAAACTTGTACCAAGAGTAGATCATTATCCTTTTCTCGAATAAATAGTGTACAGTCAATGACACCTATTCTGAACCCGTTGCTCACAAGGTGAGTGGAAAGTGTCTCATACCACGCTCGCGGTGCTTGATGTAATACATATAAGGCCTTGTCTAGCTTGTAGACTTGGTCACGATGCAATGGATCCTCAAACCCAGGAGGTTGACTGACATACACTGTTTCACTGATCACACCATGAAGGAATGCACTCTTGACATCCATTTGATAGACTTTAAACTTTTTGAATGATGCATATGCCAAGAAAATACGAATTGCTTCAAGTCGAGCAACTGGTGCAAACACTTCATTATAATCCAACCCTTCAATCTGTCTGAACCCTTGAACCACCAGACGTGCCTTGTTTCTAACAACGATCCCATGATCATCCTTTTTGCACCGAAGAACCCATCTGGTGCTTATGACTTTTGCACCTTTTGGTCTGTCAACAAGTTGCCAGACTCATAACTTCTTGAATTGTAGGAATTCTTCTTGCATGGCATCAACCCATGATTCTTCCTTTAAAGCTTCAGTGACGGTTCGCGGTTCAACTTGGGAGATGAAACAAGAATGAGCACAAAAGCTTACATCTGCAAAATCAAGAATGTCTGCAAGCCCCCCTGAAGAAAACTGGTTTCTAGTCTTAACCCCATCTAATGGACTTCCAATGATGTTCTGTTGAGGATGAATGCGATTAATTCTTCCAACAGGATGAGCTGGAACTTCAACCTGAGGATCAAGATTGTTTAGATTTAAGTCCTCAAGACCTGGCACAAGATTGTCAACATTTGGTTTGGGTGCAACCGGCTGACCGGAATTGTCGTCTGTGTCTGAGCTATCATCATTTGTCTGTACTATGGGAATTGAAGTAGATGAAGGTTGCACTGGTTCATCAGGTGCATTTTGTGCATCATACATCATTTGAACAACAACATCTTCATCTGAGAACATGGGAGGTATATTGAATGAGTCAAAAAGACCAGAATAGTCAAACATCCAGTCCGGACCTTTCCTAGGTGGGGGCATAGAATGTCTTTGAACATCAACATGATACCACTCCTCTATGTTCTGAGTTGATCTATTATAAACCCTTTTATTAGGAGTGTTGTATCCAAGAAAGTACCCTTCTTCCACCTTCTCATTAAACTTGCCCTGCTCATGTTTCTTAAGCATCGTGCACGGTGCACCAAATGGTTCAAGATACTTAAGATTTGGTTTTCTGTTGTGGAGCAATTCAAAGCAAATTTTCCCATGTCTCTTCACTATCAATACCCTGTTCAGTGTGTAACAAGCGTTTGCTACAGCTTCATTCCAGAACTGAACTGGAAGAGATGAATTAGCAAGCATCGTCCTAGCAGCTTCAATCAAAGTCCGATTCTTTCGCTCAGCAACACCGTTCATTTGAGGGACATATGGAGCACTAAATTGTTGAACAATGCCTCGTTCATTACAAAAATTCTCCATGTTGTGATTTTTGAACTCTGTCCCATTGTCGGTTCTGAGTATACGAATCTTGAGCTTATAAAGAGATTCAAGTTTGGTAACCAACACTTGAATGCAGTCAAATGTTTCAGATTTCTCCTTTAAAAAGAAAACCCAAGAGTATCTAGAATATTCATCAGTAATAACTAGACAGTATTGATCCCCAGCTATACTCTTGTGGTTAACAGGACCAAATAGATCCATATGGAGCAGCTCAAGTGGAACAGTGATTGAATGATATTTCTTTGGCTTGTGAGACTGCTTGGTTTGCTTTCCTTTCTTGCAAGATACACAGACATCAGACAGCCTGAAATTATTCAGACTGACTACTTCAACCAAATTTTTTTGTACCAGATGATTCATCTTGCGCAAACTCAAATGACCCATCCTCTTATGCCAAAGAATTGAATCTTTCTCAGTTGCCTTTGACATAAAACATGAAGCTGTGGAGGATGTAGTTGAAGCTGTGGCCATATTGAGTACATATAAGTCTTGCTTCCTGGGGCTGACATCAAGATCCAATCTTCAGGGATAGAAACACTTTGCTTTAGAATATAGCATTTTGAGTCATCAAAGAGAACTTTGTACTGTTTATCACAAATCTGTGATACTGAAAGAAGATTATTCTCCAACTGCTTGACATATCTGACTTTGTCAAAAGAAACTTGGCCATTTGACAGAATACCTTCTCCTGTTATGAACCCGCCTTTGTCACCAGCAAATGCTACATAACCACCTCGAACAGAATTAACGTTGGTGAGCAGCGAAATATTACCAGTCATGTGCCTAGAAACCCCACTATTAACGATCCAAGAGCTGTTAAAAGCAGCTGTTGGAGCAACCTGCACAAAAATGAAACAATTAGTTCATTTTGGGAACCCAAGCCTTTACAGTCTTGGGTTGACCCATTGAGTCTCGGATCCAAACATCGATCCATTTACCATCATGAACAGCCTTGTCTGTAGTAGGTAAAACTGAAGTCTCAGAAGACTTGACTTTCCAGACAACATTTTTACTGAAAGAGTTTTTCAGATAAATGGATGATGACTTTGCTTGATTAACATTAATCACTTTTGGAACATCCCTGTTCACTATTTTCTCTTTACCCTTGTCCAAAGATTTAACCTGTTTTGGTTGTTTGGGTTTTGCTTGAGTTAATTTAGATTCAGATTTGATAGCTTTTATGAACATCTGATTTAATTTCCTGGGTGGTTGTAACATCAGTGCCGGAACCGCCGCCGGAACAGTGATCTCTACAGTACATGAACAGTAAATCAGGTACATATTTCAGTTATCAATTGTATATCATTTTCATTGCATGTTATCAAATCACAAGTTCAGATTCAATTCAGAAAACAAAGTTCAAAACAATGGTTCTTGAGTCAGATAATTATCTGGCAACACAGAACCATCATGTGATTATTTGTTAGGATTTATTATGTATAAACGTATGTGAGGCCTTATAGAACAAAACACAGGAATATTGTTATGTGAATGCTCAATCGACGGGTTATTCGTATAGGTGATGATCTATACGAATATATCTGAAAGTTTAACGTTCTGAATGATATTCTATAATTAGAAAACAAGATTGAAAAGTATAGCTATCGTCGTGTTCGTACGAGTGACGATTCGAAGGAATACGCGCGACGACCGTACGTTTCGATTTAAACAGTTAATTAATATTTTAAATTTAAAATATAGAGAAGATATTAGTTAATTTATTAGGAATCACAACTTAGAATAATTAAGTGATTTCTACTTTTAAAATCGTGTCGTTTCGTCGCGAAACGACATTTTACGCGAAACCGATCGAGACCGAACGACCGGGTATTTTTCCCCACATTTAATGTGAACAATAAATGCCACAACCACCACCATTCACCCTCTTCTCTCTCTCAAACTCGTTTTTCCCACTCTCTCTCTAGTTCTTCACAAGAAAACCACCTTCTTTCTAAGTTTTGGAAGCTCAAATCTCGTTGGATTCAAGTGTTCTAGGCGTCATTACGATCCTCTCATCGTGTAGATTTCAGAAGTACAAGCATTGTGAAATTTCATCCACGAAATCTAAGGTAAATATCCATTTTATTTTCGGTTTTTATAGGGTTTTCACGAGACTCATGGTCTTTGCTATTATCGTCGATATTAAGCACTTAAAATACTTAGATAAAGATGCCGTATGTGTTTAGGAACTGTTAGGGATGAATTGCAACAGGTTAGGATTCGAAATAAACGAAGAACTTGGAGTTTATTGCAGGTTCGTGAGTAATGGTGGTCGGCCGAACCTTTTGCCATAAAGTTCAAGTACAACGAACCTGTAAGCATGTCTGCAACGAACCTGTGATCATACCTGCACCGAACCTTCTGTCCACGAACCTGGAATCTTTGGGCAAACCATTCTATAGCCGAACCTTAGATGAGTTAAGCGAACCTTCTGGCCGAACCATGCAAGGCTGCGAACCTTAGCATGGCGAACCCTAGGAGCCGAACCCTAAAGGTTCGGTGGTGCATTGGTCGAACCTTATATCCAGATTAGCCGAACCTTGGGGACCAACCCTAAAAGGTTCGCTGCCCTAGATACCATACCGAACCTAAAAGTTGTTTAATTGGACTACTATGGATCTATGATCAACAAGACTAGTGTTAACAATCTAAGGAATGGTTAGTTAAGTTACTAACCTAAGTTCTAACGAGGTAGGAATTCAATGCGTTGCATGCATGGATAGATATCGCATGTGTGTGTGCATGGTCAAGGATAAAAGCCTAAGTTGCATGCATGGGGGTACGGGGATCAATTGTGTATACATGTGTAGGTGCATGAACAATGATGAAGCCCTAATCATGCATGCATAGGTAAAACTAAATGTTAAACACATAAGATTGTTTAACAAATAAGGTAAAATGGTTATAAGTTCATAAGAATCAAGAGCACAAGTTGGTTAATCAATTGGAAAAATCAAAGGTCATCAATTGGGACAAAGTGGGCCCAATAGGGTTTAATTAAACCCAACATACATTAAGTAATGATGTTTTAACTAAAATGAAGGTGTTATAAAGTATTAACAATCTAATTTGATAATTTTCTAAAATCTTGTTAAATCAAAATGAAATGGAATTTATTTATAAATATTATTGGTTTCCTTTTTAGTTTATTAAGTTAATTGTAATGTTTTGGTTTAAAGACTTATTGTGATTTAAATTGTTGGGATTTGAATGTAAAGAGACAATATAATTGTTTGGATTTTAACAGAAAACAAAGGAGACTCTGCCCAAATTTTGTAAAATTTATTTATAAGTATTGTAACTAAACATGGGTTTTGGATCATAAAAAGGGTAACTAAGATAGATTAGATCTTAGATACACTTAGTGCTAAGACACTTAGTTGCACACACAACAAGACCCAACCTTAGGCACAACGAATATTACGCGTACTTAATTATATTCGAATTCTTATACAATAACTCAGGAACTGAAGAAACATAAGCTACAACAAGAGCGCGCATTTGTGTTAGATCATTTACATAGCAGCACAGGTGAGTTCATTGCCCCTTTTCTAAACATTTTTGTTTTTAAACGCGGGGCTGAGAAGCATGCGTAAACTGTTTTATTTTTTACTGTTTATGTAAATGCTTTTATTTATTATATGTTTTACATATATATGTTTGTTGATACTCCTAGACTCCTGTCTAGATCATTATTAAACAGATCAAAATTATCAAGTTAATTAAAGTACTCTTATGAGTAATACTTTAAATAAACCCTTAGTCCATCAAGCTCAAATTCAAGAATCTAAATTCAAAGTGAAATCAAATGAACTAAATCAAAAGATCATATTCAAAGGAAATCTAATTCAGTGTGGAATCTGAGAACAAAGAATCATAATCAAGAATCAATTATCATTGTGAATCATGGAAATCCTAAAGATCGAGATCAAGAGGCTCAAGGAATCAGAAATCATAAATGTGTGTGAATCAATGCAATAATGAAATCATTATAATCTAATGAAATCATTAATATTCAAGTTAAGGTGGATGTCAGTTGTATAGGGAATCAAGACCACGTGTAACACACATATAAAGTCCCCTTCAAGTATAGAAGACTCTTGTAGTCAGGCTATACGGGCAATAACGTGAACTATCAAAGGTATCAATATTAAAATCAGATCAAGAGAATCAAAGAGATCAAGAACCACATGATATCCTTAAAGTCCCCGCATGTACAGAAGACCATTGGGTCAAGCTGTAAGGGCAAAACATTAAAATCCCGCTCAGTTCAGGTGTACTCCTTGTGAGTTATGCCTGACATGGGTCACGTGTGAGAGGTTACAACTTGGACAACCACCATCAACTAAGTCTAATTGATTGAGTCAATTAAGGCCCAATCATCATGTCTTAGTTGTATATAAATGTTTTATTTATTTATTAAATTAAATATTTAACATTTTATTTCTATCACTGACTTTTGGGAAATCATTTATCTATGAAGAACTCAAGAGAATCAAAGGTAAATCAATTTTTGGAAAGCATAATCTAAATCAGAGGTGTATAGGGTAAAAATGCTTAATTATCATTAACAACAGTGTCATATGTGTATTAGTATGTGGTGGGATGGCGTCTGGGCGGGTTTGTTGGCTCGACCCAGGGGTATGACCTATGTATAAGCATACCGATATGGATATTACATGTGAAGTTAATGAGGTTAGGGTCTTTACCGAAAGAGGTTTTCAAATCATTTTCAATTACTAAATTATATAAACTCACCAACCATGTGTTGACTTTATTTTTGCATGACTTATCAGGTGACGAACATGTCAACTGAAGAGTTGTTTCCTTTGGACTAGGTTACAAATAGAGGACCTAGCTTTTTGGACCTACATCTTTTGGACATCATACACATTTATTTTGTATATCTTGTGCAGATACAAGATTGAAGATTTATGATGTTATAGTAGATTTACATTGTTAAATTATAAACTTAACTGATGTAATTTAACTTTGTAATTCTATTTTATTTTAGCAAAGCTTCTCATTTATATATCATGTGCAATGTAAACAATCTGATCATTTCGATTATCACTCTTGATATTGCGCCCCGGGAACCTTCTGCCCGTCGGGGAAACCCGATCCTACCCCACCTGCTCGGGGTGTGACAGTGGTGCAACCGTCGGTCTAATCAACAGTGGACAAAATCTAACTATGTGTCCAGGAGCACCACACTCAAAAAAAACTCTGTCACCCTTTTTATGAAAATGTTTTAATTCAGAAAAAGACTGCCTTTTTGGTTTGAAAACATTTGTTTTAGGCTTGTTCTGATTAAAACCCAAACCCTTTTTCCCATTAGGAACAAGATTATCAATCTTGTCAGACACACAAGCTTCGTTTTCTTTTGAAGCTTTCACAAAGCCTAAAGCTTGATAAATTTTTGAAGATGAGATTGGGTCGCCTTTCATGACAACTGGTGGCTGATTCTGAACAGTAACAAAATCTGATGAATCATCAGATTCATTCTCAGAATCTGAGACCCAATCTTCAACAATTCCATCCACCAAAGATTCCTCTGACAATGAGGAACCCTCATCAGTAATCATCCCGATTGGATCAATTGCTAATGGAGTGTTGACTTGAAAATCTTTAACATCTTTGTCATTTGGTGAATTGACAAAGTTGTTTAAGACTGGTGGAGGACACCTTTGATAACTCACTTTTCCCTTACCCTTATGATCAGTACCCTTATTGATCATATGCTCAATGAGATAAGATGAGCTTTCATAGCTCTTGAGCTTTTGTCCTAGGGTCTCATAGTCACATTCAACTATGGCTAACTTCTTCTTTATCTCATTTATGGTATTGAGATAAGAAGTGATAACATCTTACTTGTTTAGAACAACAATCTTCACCTCATGAAGTTGTCCATTTAAAAGTTCAATTTTAGCTTGAAAATCTTTTTCATTAGATTTTAAAACTTTGTTTGACTCAATACACTGGTTGAGATCGCTAATCAAAGTAGAATTGTGATTCTGATAAGCAAGGATCTTGCTGTCAAGGTCAACACAATTAAAACATCTAGAACTAGATGAAGAACATTCATTAGATACCTGATCAAATTGAGAAGATGCAATAGGAATAGCAGATGAATTCACCATCAAAGCAAATTGAGTTACTGGATCCTCAATATCAGCATCAGAATCAGCTTGAGTGTCTGAGTCTGATAAGCTTTCTAACTCTGAACCTGATGTTTCTTTTCCACATATCTGTGTTTCTCCAGAAGTACTCTCTTCAATTGAATCATCTATCTCCTGGATTTCAGCAATGCATGCTTTATCCTATTCCTTCTGATCATGATTAAATCTGAAGTCCCAATTTTCACCTTCATCTTGTTGAACCATCAAGGCCTTGCTTGAATTTGAAGAACCAGTCTGAGCAGGAGAGTCAATAGGAACTAGTCTCCTCTCTAGATTTGCAGTAGAAGACTTGTGATGCTGAGATGGATTCTTGTTTCCAGCTTTCCTTGGTTGTTTGCATTGTCTTGCAAATTGAACTTTCTCCCCACAATTGTAGCAAGTAACAGAAGCCATGTCAAATCCAAACTTAGACTCTTTGTTCAAGTTGATGTCTTTTCCTGTTCTTCTCACAAACTCCTTGGCTCTCCTAACAGCACTGGCCAAAGCCTCACATAATGTCAATCCTTTCCATGTCATCTGGATCTATTTGAGAGTGGTCATCATTTGTTAGATAAGGATTGCCAATCTGTCCAGCTACTAAACCATCATAGGAACTGACTAAAGTAGACAGAAGACCCATGTGCTCCTTAGCAATCTCTACAGTCACTTTGTCAAAATTATCTGTCTTCAGACTGGTGACAGGTTGATGATGTTCTTTTTGAGAGCTGGATGAAGAGGATGACTGGCTTAAATGAATCTGATGGGAAGATGGAACTTTAGTAGTCTGAGAAACAAATGTTGTTTTCAATGGAGCATGAGAAGATGATTTCTCAACAGTAGGAGTAGGATAATACAATGATGGATCCTGGACTTGAGCAACTCTCTTAGCCTTCAACTTGTTCTTTATTTCTTGCTCTTTCAGCTTCTAGATGAAATCATTGATGTCCATGTTGGTCATCATCTCATTCTGCTTAAGTACCATCAAGAATGACTCCCACTTGGGAGGTAAAGCGTCTGCCAAACATTGAATCTTCTCCTGAGTTGTAGTTTTAACTTGATAATTGAACAACTCGCTCAAAAGATGATAAATCTAGCAATCAGATCATCCAAGGATTCATTTCCAACATACATGAAGCTGTTGAATTCCTTCCTCAAAGCTTTTGACTTTATATTCTTCAAAGCATCATTGCCCTCATATCTCTGCTGCAAAGCATCCCACAGATATTTAGAAGATGTAAACTATCTGAACTGGTGGAAGATATCAGTAGCAATGGATTGAGACAAAATAGCATAAGCTTTCTTCTTATAATCATAAAGCTTTCTCTGAGGCTCAGTCAACCGTGTGACTAGCATAGGTGTTCCATCTTCATTCAGAGGCCTCAGATAACCTCCTTCAATCATCATCCATAAGTTAGTATCCACTCCATTGATGTGAATCTCAAATCTGTACTTCCAGTGTGGATAGTCATCTAAGGATAACAACCTGGGAGCTTTATTGGAGTTTCCTGTCTCAGTCTCTGTCAACAGCAACGTCTGAATACGATGATTCTAGTTCGCCATCAATGCTAAATCCTCCATAAAATCAAGAATAACAAGATCCAACACTTAGAAAAATTTTCAAACTGTTGGCCGAATGAAGAAGACTATGGCGAATGTCGGGGACCGAATGTAACAAAACTGGCGAATGAGCAGATGAGTATGATAATTTGGCTAATGAACCTATTCGGCGAATGAAAAGATCAAATGAGGCTATTCACCGAATGAGTATGGAGAATGAAGCTATTCGCCGAATGAGTATGCCGAATGGAGCTATACGCCGAATGAGAGTGTCGAATGGTGCTATTAGGCGAATGGGAGTGATTCGGCCAAACTTATTCGGCCGCCATGCTCATTCGGCTGATCTGAGGTTTTCAGCAACTAAAATCGCTATAACTTTGGATTTTGATCAAATCTATGCACCAAATTTGGTACAGAATATCATGACATGATTACCAACCAATTGGGATAAAAGTGTTGACAAAAACACTACAAAAACCCATGGATTTTGAATGGAACAGTAGCTTGGAGGGAAAGAAACTTAGGGTTTTGACATATTTCGAACAACCAATCTTAGATTTAGTGATTTGGATTGGAAATCGAGCAGAATCAAGAGCCAAAGCTCTGATACCACTTTGTAGGACCTATTTGGAGCTTGGAAACAATCTGATTCCAATGGATATCTACTCGACAGCCTCTGGAATAGTGCGGAATCCTATTCCAGGGTTTTCCAATCGAAACCAACAGCAACCGTGGTGATCTGAAGGTGTAGGAAGGACGTTTGAGTGTGAATCGAACACCACGGGTTGAGAATCGAACTTGGACGATCAATGGCCGCTCAGATCTTCTAGGGTTTGACACTAGGTGCTCTGGGAAGAAGGAGGGCTCTCAGAAGTTGGGTTTAAAATGATTTGAACTTGTATTTATAGACTGTAGTCATTCGGCCGAATGAGTGGCCGAAGCAGCTCATTTGGCGAATGACCATGTCGAATGGACAAGTCAGTCGAATGACTCATTCGCTCGCCTATGTCATTCGCTAGGGCGTTCATTCGGCGAATGACTTCATTTGTAGAGTCATTCGCCCGAATGGGTCTTTAACCATACAACTTCAACTTTAAATATAATCAAACACTTATAATCAATATTAAACATTAAAAACAATATAGAAAGACAACTTCCATTAATATAATAAACTTTATACATCAAGAACAGTACAAAATAGAACTAGGGACATTTAGTGTATCTACAAATGTCCTTCTTTTGGCTTGCATTTTATAAATGGAAGATGATCGGACTATGATTAGGGCTTAGGTTTTTAGAGGCTAACTTGTGTATTGATTTGGGATTTTTTGGAAGGCCTGGCCGATAGAAAGTTCCTTAGAATTGATAGAATAAACTTAAATTCAGGATTCTTGTGGGTTTAAGACTTGGAAAATTTGGGAAATCTGAAACTAAGTAATAGTGAATAAAGGAACCTCTGTAAACTAACAACCTAGAATTCTTAAAAATTTAAACCTGGCACATATGTTCTCTTTTTATGAAAATAAATCCGAGACTTATAGCGACCGCTAAATAAAAGAAATCCAACAATCCACGAAGTGAGCTGAGCCTGTGCAAATAAAAGAAAGAGAGAATAAGAGCTAAAAAGCAGTTGTCATACCCCGGCTCATAACCGAGTGAAATAGTGTTGTAATACGCTCAAGTAAGGTAAAAGAAAAATAAAATGAGTGAATAAAAAGGCAAAATGGTCACACCTTCATCCACCTCCATCATTAGGTTTAAATTTTAATTTTATCTAGGTAGTTTGCATACAGAGGTGGGTTTAAGTCGTTAGATTTAATCCTGTGCCTTGAAAGCTGTTGCTTAGGATTAAGATAACTCGTTTTGACCAAGGGATGAGATCCATAAAATGAATGATTAAACTTGAACATAAATAAATCATGATTAGGGATCTTGAAATTGGTGTTTGGGTTTAGATTGGACCATTATACCAACAATTGCGGTTAATACACAAGGATTTAAGATTGTTAAATCTTTTGCAAATAAAACCAAGTCCCTGGTCTATGATTCTATTTTGTTAGCTTTTTCGAGGACGAAAAAGGTTTAAGTGTGGGTACTTTTGATGTGTTAGTTTAACACATCCGTTTTTGTACATATTTGAGTCTGTTTTCGTTAGTTTTGTAAATATTTCGAGGCGGTTTTAGTTCCTTTTTACATTTTAGTGTTTTCGTGCAGGAATGTGTCCCGAAGGAGCTGAAACGAGGCAAACGAGCGTCGGAATCGAGTGCGGGTGAACGGGCGAAGAAAACAAGGAATTTAACCCTAAGCGCTACGCCTAGCGGGGATGCTTGGTCCCAGGCGTTGCGCCTGGGAACATTCCCTGACATTCCACAGGATCTGCGCGCTACGCCTAGTCTGAAGCACCAGCCGCAGGCGTTGCGCTTGATATCACCAGCCTCTCGACTATTTTGTCTCGCACGTACCGCCTAGCCTCATGCACGCCCGCTAGGCGGTACGCCCCAGATGATTTTTAGCTCTAAACCCTAATTTTATGTCTTCTATAAATGGGATGCTTTCCAACCGATTGAAGGGTCCTCTTCTGTGGCTTTGGAACCCTAATCAAGCTGAGGAGCTGTTGGAGCTTAACCATGGAGTGAATGGCTTGATTAGGGCTTGTTGAAGTGAAGAAGGAAGCTTGTTTGAGTAATTTCTTTACCTTTTCATGTTCTTAGTTTAAAGCAGTAGTTTTTCATGTATCTAAACATTATTCAGATCTGTTTTGCTACTGTTGAGATGTTGGTTGGCTAGACCTAGTGATATACCTAGGTTTGGTATGATAAAGTTGTGATTTTTATGATGTTTGGACTTGATTTATGCTTATGGATGCTATATGCTTTGTAATCAGCTGTATAGTTTGAAACTTTGATGATATTTGCATGTGTTGAATGATAATACTTGATGAATGTTTGATATACATGTGTCTAGGAAGGTCTTTCCACACATAGATGCATGTTAGGCCTATTACTTTGTGTTTTAGGTTAGTTTATGGGTTGTTGATCACATTCCATAGGATTAGACATCATAAAGTATTGTAATTTGCATGTGTGATCTAACCTAGAAATCCGGGAGGTGATAGGTTAGATGGTTGGTCTCTATCACTTGGGATATTTGAGTTAAACGACTCGGGAGGGCGTTGTCTTAGATTTACTTAGTGGTCAGTGTCAATCCATGTCAAATTTATCAGCTTTATAGCTCTATAGTGTCTTAGGATACAAACGGGTGGAGAAATTCGGAAGTTGATTCACCCGTTGGAGTGCAATTGCATATCGGGAAAATCCGGAAGGTGACCCGGTAGACTAGTGCATACATTACAGCCTTAGGATTCCCATTGGAGATGCCTAGTATCTGATCTGGGTCCCATATTAGGTTATACTTAGTCTGTTCCTTAAGATCCTAGTCTTCATCATTCATAAGTCAGTCCAAGTCTGCATCTGTCACACTTTTGATTCCCAGCCTAGGTATACCAGTTTTCCTCACTGCAGTTAGATTCCATTTACAGTTCTTGTTTTAGTTGCAGTTTCAGAGTTTAGATAGTGGTTTAGTTGATTAGTTAGTCTCAGTCTGAGTATAGTGTCAGAGTTGCACCAAAACCCCTATCTCTTTTACTTTATTCTGTCCATAGTCTAGGTTAGTTTGTTATACTAGTGTCCATTGGTTCGATATCCGGACTTCCACCAGCTATTCTGCCACCGATAGGTACACTAGGTGCAAGGTTACACAGCTATTCTGCTACATTTGTGCTACACAGATATCGGGACGAAATTTCCTTCAACAAGGGGATGACGTGATGCTTCACACATCAACATTTCAGATTTCAAACTGTAAGCACAAACACTTTATTCAATTGATTTTGTTACAAACATTTGTGCTACATTACACTTTTATGTGCTACATTTCATATGTTACATGTTATGGTAGTACATGCATGATTAGTTACACACAGTTTGCTATGTGTGAAGATACATAGTGCAAATAGTTGCGAACATTCACTAGGTGCAAGGTTACACAGCATAGTATGACCAAACACAAACAGTCACAGTTAGGTGAACTAACTGGTGTGCGCGCAAACAGTTACATAGAATGATAACACTTAGTTGTGATGTTGCAGACATTGGGTTTTGTGTGTGAGTACACACAAGCACACAGAATGATCGGATATCACACTAATACGTACAATCTGAAATCACAAGTAGTGTCCTAACTACTTTTAACATCTAACAATTTTCGGGACGGAAATTTCTTCAACAAGGGGATGATGTGACAATCCGACTTTTTGAATTAACCCCGTTAACCGAAAGTAACGATATCACAAAAGGTTCGCTGAACCTTGTAACTTAAAAGGTTCGCTGGACACTAGATCGGAAACAAAAGGCTTATTTGGGCTGTATAGATTGTAGGCCCAATCCCACTTTATGAGGCCCAATTTCTATAAGGAACTAAGTGGCACTGGACCATTGTTAATTGGCCCACAATTTCCTTGTCTTCAACACACATACTTGGCCCTATGCATATCCACGGCCCACTTCACCTCTATTCGGCCCAAGTGAGTTAATTTGGATTTCTAAAAGGTCCGACTAAGACAATCCCCATGCTAATTTGGATTTCTAATATCGAATTGTAAGATCTCGATTATTAGGGTTCATATAAAAAACGGTTTTGGGGGTTGTTGATCAAACAAGTTTAAAAACCAAATTAATATTTACAGAAGGCTTCGAAAACTTATGTATAATGAAACCCACATGATAGTTTTAGCAAACAACTACGAATTGAATGATTTCAATTCTAAGGTTCTTAGGATAAAACGACTTTGGGGATTTTGATCTAGATGGATTCAAAAATCAAATTAATATGCATGGGTAGTTTCATAAACCTCCGATTTATAAAATCCATATGCCAATTTCATGAAATCATAATGAATTGCATATGATCAAGTTCTAGGGTTTCTTTTAGAAAACGATTTAGGGATTTTGATGTAAATGGATTTAGTTTTCAAATTAAACGACTCAGATAGGGTCGAAATCTTCTGTTCAATGAAACCTCATGAGCTTAACATCTTTTATTAACCAATTTAATCAATTTGAATCAATGGGGAATATGTTTGAGTTTGAAACGGGTTAGGACATAATAACCCCATTATTTTGCTGAAGTAATGTAATTAAAAACACAATGAGACTCGTTTGGATGGTTTGAATAAAAACCCTATGGTCTTGGGTTCGATTGAGTGCGAATCGGGGTTCAATTGGGAACCATTTGATTCGTGTTAATAAAACCAAATGGGAACCGACCCTTTTGTTATTTTAAAAACGTTTAATACGGTTTCTGTTAACAAATGTGAGGCAGAGGAGATGGTAGAGAAGGTGTAGCATGGGAGGGAGGTCACGGGTTCGAACCCGGCCTCCACCTATTTTTGATGTTTGGGTTATTTTAGTATTTAAGCCATATCTCATTCATTCTAACTCCGATTTGATCCATTAAAATTGCGTTGGAACCGTAACAGAATCTCGAACTAATTAAAATGATAAAATTCACATTTTCGACCGAAAACATAATCGCGTATAATTACGTTATTTAAATAAAATCATAAACGACTACATGATTTTATTTAAACGACTTTAAAGTCACGCGTACTTACGTATGCACGATTCTAACAATCTAACATACGTGTGTTGACACGTATGTGAGTTCAAACACAGAACGACATCCCGAATAACACAACGTATTGTTTAAAACACAGATTCTTCGTAGAGGACTTTCTACGTGATTTCACGTGTTTGATCATTCTATTCACAATCAAAGGTGCGTACACGGCCCCTTTCTTATTTTAACTGTTTTGGGGGAGAAAACATGTGCAACAAACATTTTAGATACACATCACTTGCATGAGTTAGCTGTTTACATTAGGTGCAAACATAGCATTACAAGTCCTTACATTTCGAACCATTTAGTTTGCCGTAGTGCAAAGCGTGGTAGTTAGAAATAGATCTATTAGGTTTGACAAACCTCACTTGGTAGATGGGATCTACGCAAGTGTTTGACTAGCCAATTCACATTACTATTGTTTGTGCTAGACAATAGTGGAAAGGCAAAACATGCGATAGCATGCAACAGTCAGCTTCGGTGTCGACCACTTATGTAAATAGTACAAATGACTAGCTATCATGACTATGCATGTGTGATTATGGTATCTGCAAACATTTTGTTCAAACAGTTGTTTCAAACATTTGTGAATGCTTAAACCTGTTTATACACTAACCTTTGTGTTGACTTGATTTACATGTTTTCTCAGGACGCTAAGGTACACAAGCAAGCAAGCATGGACTAGGAGATCGAGTCGCATGCACATTTTACATTTCAATTATTTGGATTTAGAACATTTGAAACTTTGCATTGTAATTTACAGTTTTCAAACTGTTATGGTTGTTTATGTTTTAAAAACGTTTCCGCAACCCTAAAACTTTGATATTACAGTTTTAGACCAAAATATGTTTTGAAAATCATATAGAGGTCTTCGTTATGTCTAATGATCTGAGATCCTGGTTTGTCACGTCCCAAACGGTATGATACCGTTAGTTGAAAATTGGGGGTGTGACAGATTGGTATCAGAGACATTGGTTATAGCGAACTAGGTTTGCATTAGTAGACTTAGACTATAACTGTTAGACATTAGACACTTGTTTACACAACTGCTTTTGCCTAGTATTTACATATGGTCTTATGTAACATATATGGCAGCACCGTCACCACCGCACGTGATCGTACTCGATGACGAGGAGCCGATAGCTCCAGCATTTCAGGATCATGAGGAGGATCCGGAGGAGGATCCCGTAGAGGACCCGGACGAGGACCCGGAGGAGGATCCGGAGGAGGACGATCCAAAGGAGGATCCTGAGGAGGATCCACAGGAGGATCCTGAGGATGACCCACCGGAGGAGCCACAGAGAGACCCAGAGAAATCACCTGCGGAGGATTCCACTGAGGAATCTTCATATCGTATGCCACCTAGGTTTCGTGCCTGTAAGAGGCCACGATTTGAGTCAGATGATGTCGCCCGATTGACATGGGAGTCAAAGTGGGTAAATGATCAGATTGAGCACATGGCACAGGAGCTCCGGGATGTAAACGCCCGATATGCAGAGCTTCGTAGTGTAGTTCAAGGGATGGAGTCACACATTGTACATCTGACTACTCGAGTGCAGGAGGAGGAGCACCGAGGCGACATTGCTGAGGGGAGGTTGATTGCACTAGAAGAGCAATTTGTATCTAAGGCTGAAGAGGAAGAGGAGGAGGAGGAGATACCAGCACAGGATGTTGATTCTGATGCTGACTCCACTATTGAGGATGCTTGACTTTCTTTATTTTGTTTAAACTTATTAGGGGCGGGTTGTGTCCCTACATTAGATGTTTGAGAAACTTATGTTTTGATTTTGAAAGTATTGTACTCAAATCAGAATATTATATATTGAAAACTATTACTTATTGCCAACAGTTGTGTTGATTCCTACATTACATGTTTGCTGTTTGTTGTATTGTTTACACGTTTCACATTGGACTTTGATAACACTCTAACATTTCTTTTAACTAGGAAGATAATGACCGGTGAGAACATTCACATGACAGTTGATGAGCTCAATGAGCTGATTAACAACAAGGTCGAGGAGGCTTTCGCGAACTACACTCAGACACACACTACAGGGCCACATGGTCCAGCAGGGGGATTGGTGAACCCACAGGCGTGCACGTTCAAGATATTCTTGGACTGCAAGCCACACAACTTCAAAGGATCGGAAGGAGCCATTGGACTCCTACGATGGATTGAGAAAGCCGAATCAGTGTTTGAGATGTGTAACTGTCCTGATGAGAATAAGGTTAAGTATGCTACGGGAACTTTGGAAGGTCCAGCATTGACTTGGTGGAACTCCAATGTTCAGACTCTGGGATTGGGTGAGGCCAATGCCCTAACATGGAATGGATTCAAAACCTTACTGCAAGAGGAGTACTGTCCTCGCAGTGAAATGCAGAAACTGGAGGAGGAGTATTGGCATCTCAAGATGGAGGGGTCAAACATCGAGGAGTACACGACTCGATCACATGAACTGGCCAGACTCCTACCTCACATGGCTACTCTAGCAAGCAAGTGGATAGAGAGGTACATCGGGGGATTAGTGCCTCAAATCCAGGGATTGGTTACATCTGCAAATCCCACAACGATCCAACAAGCTGTTCGACTAGCACACCAATTGACTGACCAGGCAGTTTTACAAGGAACTCTACCTAAACGGACATCAACTACTAAGGTGGGAGACCACAAAAGGAAGTGGGAAAGCAGCAACACCAAGAATTTCAACCAACAGCCATTTCAGCAGAACCGAAGACAGGATTCACACAAGTCTTATCACAATTCAAACAGTGGTCAGCAGTCATCATCATCAGGGGGTATATTGGTAAACACCCAAAGTGCAACAAGTGTGGATTTCATCATGCTGGTAATCAGTGTGATAAGTTTAGGTGTCAACGGTGTGGCAAAGGAGGGCATGCAGCTAAGGATTGCCGCGGAGAACTGCAAAACAATTCCAACAATCAGAATAACAACCAGAACAGCACACAGAAGGGTTGTTTTGAGTGTGGTAAGCCAGGACACTTCAAAAAGGATTGCCCACAACTTAAGAAAGGCGGGACTAATGATGCAAGTGGCAACGGCAATGGCAACGGCAATGGCACCAATAACAACAACAATAACAACAACAATGGTGCTAGGGGCAGGGCGTTTGTGATTGGAGGACGACAGGCACGGGAGGATCCCAACGTTGTCACGGGTACGTTCCTCTTGAATAATCACTATGCCTTTATGCTATTTGATACTGGTGCAGACCGGAGTTTTGTATCTAGTTCATTTTCTAAGTTGCTAAATGTTAGTCCTACTGCCTTAGAGAATCCATACCCTGTAGAACTAGCTGATGGCAAGTTAATTGTAGTTGAACAAATCGTTAAGGGATGTATCCTTGATTTGATGGGTCAAACACTGGAAATTGACCTTATGCCTATCACTTTAGGCAGTTTTGATGTAGTCATTGGCATGGACTGGTTGTCCAAACACCAGGCTGAAGTAGTATGCCATGAAAAGATCGTTCGTATACCTCTTTCGCATGGAGAGACATTGTATGTACAAGGTGAGAAGAGCAGTACGCCACTGCGTCTCATATCTTGTATGAAAGCACACAAATGTCTGCGTAAAGGTCATCCAGCAGTTATAGCACTTATAAATGAGAAGCCGGTAGCTGAGAAGAAGATCGAAGACATCCCAGTAGTTTGTGAATTTCCTGAAGTATTTCCAGAAGACCTACCGGGATTACTGCCTATCAGATAGGTGGAGTTTCGAATCGACCTTACACCAGACGCAGCACCGATAGCTAGGGCGCCTTATCGACTTGCACCGTCAGAGATGCAAGAGTTATCTACACAACTACAAGAGTTGTTGGATAAGGGCTTTATACGACCTAGTTTTTCACCTTGGGGAGCTCCAGTTTTATTTGTCAAGAAAAAGGACGGGACTTTCCGTATGTGTATCGATTACCGGGAACTGAACAAAGTTACCATCAAAAACCTATATATTTTACCTCGGATTGACGATCTATTTGATCAGTTGCAAGGTTCGAGTTACTACTCGAAAATTGATCCCAGGTCTGGTTATCATCAACTCAGAGTTCAAGAGGAAGATATTTTAAAGACAGCATTCAGAACGCGCTATGGCCATTATGAGTTCTTGGTCATGCCATTTGGGTTGACAAACGCTCCAGCTGTATTCATGGATCTCATGAATCGTGTTTGTAAACCTTATCTTGATAAGTTTGTCATTGTTTTCATTGATGACATTCTCATCTATTCCCAGACTAAGGAGGAGCACGCTGAACATCTTCGATTGCTGTTGGAATTACTGAAACAAGAACAATTGTACGCTAAGTTTTCGAAATGTGACTTCTGGATTCGAGAAGTACAATTCTTGGGTCATATAGTCAATGAAAAGGGCATACATGTTGATATAGCAAAAATTGAGGCGATTAAGAATTGGGAAGCACCAAAGACCCCTACCGAGGTACGACAATTCCTTGGTTTGGCGGGTTATTACCGACGATTCATTGAGGGTTTCTCAAAGATCGCTCAACCACTTATAGATTTTACGCACAAGGGAATGAAGTATAACTGGGCAGATAAACAGGAAGCTGCATTCCACTTATTGAAACAGAAACTCTGCAGTGCCCCGATTCTGTCCTTACCGGAAGGAACGGAAGACTTTGTGGTGTACTGTGACGCATCTACACAGGGTTTGGGATGTGTGTTGATGCAACGGGATAAAGTGATTGCTTATGCTTCAAGGCAACTACGACCACACGAAAAGAATTACACTACTCACGACTTGGAGTTAGGAGCAGTGGTTTTTGCTTTGAAGATTTGGAGGCATTACCTATATGGAACCAAGTGTACCATTTACACTGATCATAAGAGTTTGCAACATATCTTTGATCAGAAGGAACTCAACATGAGATAGCGACGATGGGTCGAGTTGTTGAACGACTACGAATGCGCAATCAAGTATCATCCGGGAAAAGCTAATGTGGTAGCTGACGCTCTAAGCAGAAAAGACACAACAGGAACAAGACGGGTTCGCGCACTTATGATGACGATACAGACTGACTTACCTGACAAGGTACGCAGTGCTCAGCTGGAAGCTTTAGAAAAGGATAACTTGGTACATGAATCCTTACTAGGGATGGAAACACAATTAGATGTCAAGCCTGATGGAATTCGTTATTTCATTAATCGACTGTGGATACCTATGCATGGCGGTTTAAGGGAACTCGTGATGGATGAAGCACATAAGTCCAGGTATTCAGTCCATCTGGGATCAGACAAGATGTATCATGACTTGAAGGCACTGTATTGGTGGCCTCACATGAAAGCCGACATTGCTAAGTACGTTAGCAAATGTTTGACTTGTTCTAAAGTTAAAGTCGAATATCAGAAACCATCTGGTTTGCTGCAACAACCAGAAATACGAATGTGGAACTGAGAACAGATTTCGATGGACTTCATTACTAAGTTACCCCGCACACCGAGTGGTTGTGATACGATATGGGTAATTGTTGATCGATTAACGAAATCAGCACATTTCTTAGCAATCAAGGAAACCGACAAGATGGAGAAACTGACTCGCATTTACATCGAAGAAGTGGTAGCACGACATGGTGTGCCAATTTCCATCATATCAGATCGGGATGCCCGATTTACTTCAAACTTTTGGAAATCACTTCATAAGTCATTGGGAACTCGTTTGGATATGAGTACTGCATATCATCCACAGACCGACGGTCAGAGTGAATGTACGATTCAAACGCCCGAGGATATGTTACGAGCTTGTGTAATTGACTTTGGCGATAGCTGGGAAAACCACTTACCGTTAGTAGAATTCTCTTACAACAACAGTTATCACACAAGTATTCAGGCAGCACCGTTTGAAGCTTTATATGGTCGTAAATGTCGTTCACCAGTTTGTTGAGCTGAAATTGGTGACAGTTAGATTACAGGTCCTGAACTAGTACACGAAATGACTGAGAAGATTGTACAAATCCGGAACCGTATGGCAGCGGCACGGGATCGACAAAAGAGTTACACTGACGAACGTCATAAACCGTTGGAATTTCAAGTAGGAGACCGAGTTCTTCTAAAGGTATCACCTTGGAAAGGTGTGATACGATTCGGCAAGCGCGGGAAGCTTAGCCCACGATACGTAGGACCTTTTGAGATTCTGAAAAGGATTGGTCCGGTTGCGTATCAACTACGATTACCGGATGAACTCAGTGGAGTTCATGATGTGTTTCACGTTTCAAATTTAAAGAAATATCTTTCTGATGAGACATTGATTGTACCACTGGAGGAAATACAAGTAGACGAACAGTTACGATTCATTGAAGAACAAGCTGAAATTATGGACCGAGAGGTCAAAAAACTCAAACAAAGCAAGATCCCGATAGTCAAAGTTCGTTGGAATTCAAGACGTGGTCCTAAATTCACATGGGAAAGAGAAGATCAAATGATGAAGAAGTATCCTCATCCGTTCAAAACAACAACTACAAACACTGTGAAGACACGTTAAATTTCGGGACGAAATTTCCTTCAACAAGGGGATGACGTGATGCTTCACACATCAACATTTCAGATTTCAAACTATAAGCACAAACACTTTATTCAATTGATTTTGTTACAAACATTTGTGCTACATTACACTTTTATGTGCTACATTTCATATGTTACATGTTATGGTAGTACATGCATGATTAGTTACACACAGTTTGCTATGTGTGAAGATACATAGTGCAAATAGTTGCGAACATTCACTAGGTGCAAGGTTACACAGCACAGTATGACCAAACACAAACAGTCACAGTTAGGTGAACTAACTGGTGTGCGCGCAAACAGTTACATAGAATGATAACACTTAGTTGTGATGTTGCAGACATTGGGTTTTGTGTGTGAGTACACACAAGCACACAGAATGATCGGACGTCACACTAATACGTACAATCTAAAATCACAAGTAGTGTCCTAACTACTTTTAACATCTAACAATTTTCGGGACGAAAATTTCTTCAACAAGGGGATGATGTGACAATCCGACTTTTTGAATTAACCCCGTTAACCGAAAGTAACGATATCACAAAAGGCTCGCTGAACCTTGTAACTTAAAAGGTTCGTTGGACACTAGATCGGAAACAGAAGGCTTATTTGGGCTGTATAGATTGTAGGCCCAATCCCACTTTATGAGGCCCAATTTCTATAAGGAACTAAGTGGCACTAGACCATTGTTAATTGGCCCACAATTTCCTTGTCTTCAACACACATACTTGGCCCTATGCATATCCACGGCCCACTTCACCTCTATTCGGCCCAAGTGAGCTAATTCAACCCAATGATATCCTATTCGGCCCAATTCGTGACAATTCGATATTTTGGTTTAACTTCGTTAACCAAAAGTCAACGAAATCAAAAGAAATCAAGCTAAAAGGATCCAAATTGAACAAAATTAGTTTAAAAACACTCATATCATAAAGACTAAACTTGCAATTATAAGAAATGCTAAATTTCGACTTTTAAAGTCAAAATTCGTTTTGAAAATCAAATAGAATTTCGAAATTCGCATTTAATCCGAGTTGTAACCGAATTAAACCTCACTAATCGTCACATTTATGATTACTAACAACAATTATGCGTTATTAGAACATGGATCGATGTATTAAACTTAAATTATCACCTAAAATTCGAAACCGTCACTTGAAACATTACAATTCGCATCATTCGAACAAAATACTCACAATTGAACTCTCAGAACAACAAATCGGCATCATTAGGCTCTGCTGGATTCAAGAATTCGATCACAGAAGTCGTGGATTGAAGAATTGGATTGTGGGTCGACCGAGCTTGAGCCAGAAGTTGAATTACATCAAATCGAAACCAAATAGGGTCAGAATCTGCTTCAACACATCCTAAAAGGTCCGACTAAGACAATCCCCATGCTAATTCGGAGTTCTAAAATCTAATTGTAAGATCTCGATTATTAGGGTTCATATAAAAAACGGTTTTGGGGGTTGTTGATCAAACAAGTTTAAAAACCAAATTAATATTTACAGAAGGCTTCGAAAACTTATGTATGATGAAACCCACAAGATAGTTTTAGCAAACAACTACGAATTGAATGATTTCAATTCTAAGGTTCTTAGGGTAAAACGACTTTGGGGATTTTGATATAGATGGATTCAAAAATCAAATTAATATGCATGGGTAGTTTCATAAACCTCCGATTTATAAAATCCATATGCCAATTTCATGAAATCATAATGAATTGCATATGATCAAGTTCTAGGGTTTCTTTTAGAAAACGATTTGGGGATTTTGATGTAAATGGATTTAGTTTTCAAATTAAACGACTCAGATAGGGTCGAAATCTTCTGTTCAATGAAACCTCATGAGCTTAACATCTTTTATTAACCAATTTAATCAATTTGAATCAATGGGGAATATGTTTGAGTTCGAAACGGGTTAGGACATAATAACCCCATGATTTTGCTGAAGTAATGTAATTAAAAACACAATGGGACTCGTTTGGATGGTTTGAATAAAAACCCTATGGTCTTGGGTTCGATTGAGTGCGAATCGGGGTTCAATTGGGAACCATTTGATTCGTGTTAATAAAACCAAAGGGGAACCGACCCTTTTGTTATTTTAAAAACGTTTAATACGGTTTCTATTAACAAATGTGAGGCAGAGGAGATGGTAGAGAAGGTGTAGCATGGGAGGGAGGTCACGGGTTCGAACCCGGCCTCCACCTATTTTTGATGTTTGGGTTATTTTAGTATTTAGGCCATATCTCATTCGTTCTAACTCCGATTTGATCCATTCAAATTGCGTTGGAACCGTAATGGAATCCCGAACTATTTAAAATGATAAAATTCACATTTTAGACCGAAAACGTAATCGCGTATAGTTACGTTATTTAAATAAAATCATAAACGACTACATGATTTTATTTAAACGACTTTAAAGTCACGCGTACTTACGTATGCACGATTCTAAAAATCTAACATACGTGTGTTGACATGTATGTGAGTTCAAACACAGAACGACATCCTGAATAACACAACGTATTGTTTAAAACACAGATTCTTCGTAGAGGACTTTCTACGCGATTTCACGTGTTTGATCATTCTATTCACAATCAAAGGTGCGTACACGGCCCCTTTCTTATTTTAACTGTTTTGGGGGAGAAAACATGTGCAACAAACATTTTAGATACATATCACTTGCATGAGTTAGCTGTTTACATTAGGTGCAAACATAGCATTACAAGTCCTTACATTTCGAACCGTTTAGTTTGCCGTAGTGCAAAACGTGGTAGTTGGAAATAGATCTATTAGGTTTGACAAACCTCACTTGGTAGATGGGATCTACGCAAGTGTTTGACTAGCCAATTCACATTACTATTGTTTGTGCTAGACAATAGTGGAAAGGCAAAACATGCGATAGCATGCAACAGTCAGCTTCGGTGTCGACCACTTATGTAAATAGTACAAATGACTAGCTATCATGACTATGCATGTGTGATTATGGTATCTGCAAACATTTTGTTCAAACAGTTGTTTCAAACATTTGTGAATGCTTAAACCTGTGTATACACCAACCTTTGTGTTGACTTGATTTACATGTTTTCTCAGGACGCTAAGGTACACAAGCAAGCAAGCATGGACTAGGAGATCGAGTCGCATGCACATTTTACATTTCAGTTATTTGGATTTAGAACATTTGAAACTTTGCATTGTAATTTACAGTTTTCAAACTGTTATGGTTGTTTATGTTTTAAAAACGTTTCCGCAACGCTAAAACTTTGATATTACAGTTTTAGACCAAAATATGTTTTGAAAATCATATAGAGGTCTTCGTTATGTCTAATGATCTGAGATCCTGGTTTGTCACGTCCCAAACGGTATGATCCCGTTAGTTGAAAATTGGGGGTGTGACAAACACAGATGATGTAATTACCTACCTTGAGAATCCTTGGTGAAAAAGGATGTATCAAGGAAATGGTGAATAATTTGACTTTTACTTGGTGAATTATATGTTCTAACACTTTATTGGTGTTTTAAAGTGCTATGAATATGATTTCAAGTGTTATTTATAATGTAGTTGTTGTAAATTGGGAATTCTTGGAGAAAAAGGAAGTCCCAATAGGTTTCGGTGAAAAAAAAAAGGTTTAAATGGGTTTGGGTAAAAACGACTCGTTAGTAAATCATTTTGTTGTTGTGTTTAATAAAGTCATCAAAGTATGTTTGGGACTTGATTATGATGTTCATATGGTGTTATGAAAAGTTTATGGGGTTATTAGAATGGTCGAAAGCGATCGTGGAACGAAAACAAGGCTTTGGAATGGCCAAAACTGCACAAATCAGGAAAATCCTGCAACTAATGTGCAGGTGGCCGTAAGCTACGGCCAGGGCTACTGGAAAAAAAGGGTTACGGCCGATGTTACGACCAGGACCAAAATTTGAGTTTTTTTGACCTTTTACTTGGGGAACCATTGGGGATTAATTTAATTAGTTCCTATTGACTAATGGGAGTTATAAGGTGATGTTAAAGGGCGTTTAAGCTTGGTGGAAGATTGGGGAAACTCACTTAGTTCTTATGAACTAACACTTGACTGTTGGGTGTGTTTTCAGGTTTTAATTAGATACAAATTGGTGACATGAGCTCGAGATCAGAAGGAACGGATCGAACTACCATTTGTAAAACATATGGTTTTGTGTAAAGTACATATTGGGTTGTATGAAATGTTTTTATAAGTTGTGAAAACCATAAACCCTACGTTTTTGAAAGTTGTAAGTGGTTAACATGTTTTGTAAACCAAACATGTATGAAGATTTTTCTGGGACCTAAATCTGATGTTGCTTTTAAACATGTGTTGCATGTGGGCGAAGTTTGGGTGTCACAAGGTAAAGTTCATAGGGCGATCCGAACTTTATTTAATGAGTCTTTTGATGTACCTAGGGCAACATATAAAGAGGTCCCCAAGAAAGTACTAAACCGTATATTTGATCGTCTCAGGGTAAGCATTAGTTACTAGTTTTTATGTCTAATTCATATTTGTTTAAAGTTAGCATTTTTAACTTCACTTTTTATGCTTTAAAGACCCCTTATTGGTGGGATCCATCATTTAATTATGTCATTAGAGAAGTGTCACAACCCTGCGCCGCGTGCGGAATCCACGGCGCGGTGACGTATGAACAGTTGAATCATGCACAAGTATTGAATAAGAACAACCACAATGGATTACTAAGTTTCATAATATTTAGACAGTCCTTTAGTTATAGACAACTATCTACCAAAATAATGACAACTACAGACCCAAAATATAGTTTACAAAATAAGACTTCAAACAAGACAATTAAACAATTAGGATTTAATGTGTTTCTATTCCATCCTAGCATGTTTCTTCATCTTGTTCTATCTTAATCGGTCTCCTTAGTTGTCCTTAAAATGCCTTAAACCTGATTACCTGAAACACGTGAAAAGTAAATGTCAACTACAGATGTAGTTGGTGAGAACAATAGGTTTAACATATGTAAACATGATTTTTGTAATATAAGGCATAGGTATATTAAAGCAATAATAGAATTACATGGATGGGTTGCAACCCAAACTAACATCAAGTATGTAAAATGTGATAAACAGTCCGAAGACTATTTACTAAGAAGCCAACATAAAATCAAGTCCCAAACTACGTTTGGAGTTAGATAATGTATCAGCAGTTTTGATAAAACCATAATGAAACCAAACCTGCAGTTAGCTTATAAAACAAATTTAAAAGCTAACTCCATTTTGGTATGAACCAATATGTCCGCTTTCCCTTGTTGTGATCACCCAGTACTAACGCTAATGAATGTGAAACCTGATGTGTTTATAAGTTTGTTCACAATGATGGACACCATGCTTTTAAACTTTACTTTAAAATTTGCGTGTTAATGCCTTATATGATAACATGATTTTGAAAGCCTTGTTTGAATACCATGAACTGAATCCTTTGTTTTGAATACCATGAGATGAATCCTTTATGTTTGAATACCATGAAAGGTAGCCTTTGTTTTGATAATTAGAATGGTGACCTTATATAGTAACAAGGTTTATAACATATTACTTTCGAAAACACGGGTTTACAACAAAATAGTTTATAAAATCCTTTATTTTAAAGTGTTTATCATTTATCAATCCATTTGAGTAAATCGGTTATAAACCAGTTCAAATATTCTTTATAAAACCTTTTTAGAAGAAAAGTTTAATAATTGATAAATCTTTTAAAACAGTTGATGAATTCCTTGAAACAGTTGATGAATCCCTTAGATTTGTAAAATGAACCTGTAATGATTGTAAGAATACGCACATCTTGTATGATCACGTGTTCCACCCCAAAACAGTTATAAAACAGTAAAAGAGGGGCTAATGTTCTCACCTGTCTGCAGTAGACTCTGATCTATAACAATTAGCAAGTAGCAACCAGGACTTCTAACTGGTTCCTATATCATTGTAATCATACATAAGATATAAGATTTATAGTTGTATAGACTTTGATTTATTGATTGACTTGTGTCCTCTTGAATAATCATTCTCATGTTTGAAAGTGTTGTATGAATTTGAAAGTCATGATAGAGTTACTTGATTGACCAATGATTCATGAAAAGACTATGTTATTAGCTTTTATGCACAACTCATTATGCATAAACAGTATGTGTTTAAAAGTTTGATAAGCCATTGATTAACATGAAAATGTATAGATATGTTCAAGTGTTTTAGACTCTTGTGATTAGGAATTGATCTCTTTGTTAGTTTAGGTTAAAGTTAACCCAACCAAAATCAATTCATAAAAACTTTGCATTGTGGGTCACAACATGGGACAAAAGCATTTGTTATTGGGCCAAGTATGTGAGTGTAGGCCGAAGTTCAAAACGAGACTCAATGTGGGTTTGATATTGGATTGATAGCTCTAATGGACTTGACCTAATCATGTGGGCCACAAGTAATCGAATTTGGGCCAATTAAGAGTCATAATGGACCGAATGGATTGAATTGGGCCTAATGAAATTGAGTTAGGCCGAATATGATGTGGGCTGCCAACTTTTTCAGCGAACCTATACAAGGGTTCGGCCAAGACTTCCCCTAAGGTTCGGCTCTAATGGTTGGCATACAAGGTTCGTTCGACTAGAGTTTACAACTTAGGTTCGTTGATGACTGAAAGTTCGTTGCATGCTAAACTCAATGACGGTTCGCCTAATGGTCCATCTTGAAGGGTTCGTGGAATGACCAGACTTGTATGGTTCGGCTATACCCCGAGGGTTCAGCTCTAGTGAAGTGAGGTGCATGGTTCGGGAACACTAGGATTTGGCTTCATGAGGCTCGTCGGTTGCAGAAAAGGGTCGGCCGAGAAACCTAAATGGTTCGGCATTCTGAGGTTCGTGAAACCCATTAGGGTTCGGCTGGTGTGGTGCAGGTTCACCAAAGCCCAAATGGTTCGGCCAGGAAACCCTAACAGGTTAGGCTTAGCTTCTTCTCAGTCAAGAAGGTTCGCTCGATTCCATAAGCCTCACGAACCTGTATTTCGGCTCCAACATTACCACCCTGTAACCTCTGGCCTGAGTGGGTTATACTTTGAGATGTACCAGAAAGGTTTTCGTGGGTTCCCGAGCATATACATGGTTCCTAAAAACGGGTGGCACCACTTTCGAACACACACACAACAAAACCCCATTTTTCAGCTTTTTCACTCGATCATACCTCGAGATTCCGTGGTTAAAACTCCAGATCCTTTGTACTTCCGTGTAGTACTCGTCAAGAGCTTCGCGTGGACGCCAAGAACACCGAAATCCGTTGAGAAACGAAGAAGTTATACGCGTTTGAAGATCGGTTTTCTAGAGAGAGAGAGGTTGGACGGAAATCTAGAGAGAGAAAGGGTTGTTGGTTGAATTAAATGAGAATAAACACCTCATTTGGTGTTTATATACCCTCGTGGTATTCGGGTTCGTTCCGGTTGCTCAGTTCGCGTTTTCGTCGCGTAACGCGTATTTTACGCGATTTAAAATAAAAGATTAATATTCTCATCATTTTGATGAGTTTCAAAATTGTAAAAATGTAAAATAATATATTTTAATTATTTTTGCTCTTCGTTCGTTGACAGATCGTTAAACGACCGCAATTACGTGTATACCCGCAATCGCGTACGTTTTTCGATCGTATAAAATGTTAAGGCGTTTAATCATAATTATAAGTTCAACATTCGTATTATTATGGATCGTCACCCATAACTATACTCAGTCTCGCTTACATATTACAATTTTTGTTTAATTAATTGTCTTACTATTTGTCTCAACACTACGCACTAACACTATCCCATTACACCGAACGTAGTATATGTATAGGGCATACCCCAGATTCCAGCTACCTGCCGTACCTGACGCCGTCCCACCACTGTTTCGATATAATACGATACTGTTCTTGCCTAGCGAACTCGATTGTAAATAAATAATACATACTTGTTCCTAAATAATAAAGATCCTAACACACAAGCACATTATGAACACATGAATCACATTGACTGATTTGATATGAAAACACATTTGTTCTAACACTGTTTACAACTACCGTGACTAAATGTACAAATGTTACAGTCTCCCCTAGTTAAGGGAATTTCGTCCCGAAATTAACTAGCCGAAGATACTGTAAAAAGATGAGGGTACTTAAGCTTCATCTGATCTTCACGTTCCCAGGTGAACTCAGCACCGCGTTTGCCCTCCCATCGTACCTTTACAATCAGGATACGGCTGCGTTTAAGTTTCTTGACCCCATGATCCATGATTTCAACCGGCCGTTCTATGAATTGCATGTTGTTCTGAATCTGAATGTCTTCCAGTGGAATCTGAACATCATGATCTGCCAAGCATTTCTTAAGATTAGATACATGAAAAGTATCGTGAACATTGCTTAGCTCCACTGGAAGTTTGAGTTTGTAGGCTACGGGACCAATCCTTTCCAGGATCTCAAAAGGTCCAACATACCTTGGTGCAAGTTTCCCTTTCTTCCCAAATCGGACAACGCCTTTCCAGGGAGAAACTTTGAGTAAGACTCGGTCACCGACTTGAAACTCAAGATGTTTCCAACGTCGATCAGCATAACTCTTCTGCCGATCTCGTGAGGCCTTAAGCCTTGATTGAATGATTGTGATTTTGTCTGATGCTTCCTGAATAAGTTCTGGTCGTACGACCTGTGAGTCACCAACCTCGGTCCAACAGACCGGTGATTGGCACTTCCTACCATACAACGCTTCGAATGGTGCACATTGAATGCTTGTATGGTAGCTGTTGTTATACGAAAACTCAATGAGTGGAAGATGAGTGTCCCAACTCCCACCAAAGTCAATCACACAAGAACGTAGCATGTCCTCAAGTGTTTGGATAGTCCTTTCGCTTTGACCGTCGGTTTGGGGATGATACGCCGTGCTAAGATTAACACGAGTTCCCAAAGCCTTTTGCAATGTTTGCCAGAATAGAGAAGTGAAACGACTATCACGATCAGAAATGATTGATGTTGGAGTACCATGACGTGCAATGACTTCGTTGATGTACAATGTAGCTAACTTCTCCATTTTGTAATCCTCTCGGATCGGGAGAAAATGAGCAGATTTGGTGAGTCGATCAACGATCACCCAAATCGAGTCAAATCCTCGCGGAGTTCTCGGCAACTTGGTTATGAAATCCATGGAAATTTGTTCCCATTTCCATTGAGGAATTTCAGGTTGCTGCAGAAGTCCCGAAGGCTTTTGATGTTCTGCTTTGACTTTTGAACATGTAAGACATTTTCCCACGTACAGTGCTATGTCTTTCTTCATTCCTAGCCACCAGTAAGATGCCCGCAAGTCTTGGTACATCTTATCTGCTCCAGGATGAACTGAGTATCGTGACTTATGAGCCTCATCACATATGAGTGTGCGCAATTCTTCTGACTTTGGAATCCAGATGCGGCCGTTGAGATATAACACCCCATCAGATCGAGGTTCCAGTTTCTTCTCAATTCCGCAGTCTAAGTCTGCCTTAAGCTGATTGTCTGTTACTACTTGTTGTTGTGCTATACGAATCAAATCCTTCAAGTTTGGCTGCGTGTTGATCTCCATGGCTCTGAAACGAATTGGTTTGATTGGTTCCTTACGACTAAGAGCATCCGCTACCACATTGGCTTTACCCGGATGGTAACGAATCTCACAGTCATAATCAGTTAGAAGCTCAACCCAACGCCGTTGTCTCATGTTGAGTTCTTTCTGATTAAGGATATGTTGTAGGCTCTTGTGGTCTGTATAGATGACATATTTAGTACCATACAGGTAGTGTCTACAAATCTTCAATGCAAAGACCACAGCCCTTAACTCAAGGTCATGAGTAGTATAATTCTTCTCGTGAACCTTAATTTGTCTTGAAGCATAGGCAATAACCTTGTCCCGCTGCATAAGTACACAACCGAGACCAAGGTTTGAAGCATCGCAGTAGACAATGAAATCATCACTGCCTTCTGGAAGACTAAGGATAGGGGAGTTGCATAACTTCTGTTTAAGAAGTTGAAATGCATCTTCTTGCTTCTGTCCCCATATAAACGCTTGACTTTTCTGGGTTAGTGTGGTGAGTGGCAAGGCGACCTTTGAAAAGTTCGCAATGAACCTTCTGTAATAGCCGGCCAAACCCAGAAATGAACGAATCTCTGTTGGAGTAGATGGGGTAGTCCAGTTCTTAATCGCCTCAATCTTTGCTGGATCTACATGTATCCCATCCTTGTTAATGACATGTCCTAAGAAGTGAACCTCCTTTAGCCAAAATTCACACTTTGAGAATTTAGCATAAAGTTGTTCCTTTCTAACTAATTCTAGGACTTTCCTCAAATGATCTTCATGCTCTTGCTCAGTGTTTGAATAGATCAGTATATCGTCAATGAAGACAATAACAAACTGATCTAAGTACGGCCTGCAGACTTGATTCATCAAGTCCATGAACACTGCGGGTGCATTGGTCAGCCCAAATGGCATAACCACAAACTCATAGTGTCCATATCGAGTCCTAAATGCAGTCTTTGGTATATCCTCATCATTCACTCGCAACTGATGATACCCGAATCGTAAGTCAATCTTAGAGAAGCAAGTTGCTCCCTGCAATTGATCAAACAGATCATCGATCCTGGGCAGAGGATATCTATTCTTGATTGTCAACTTGTTTAGCTCACGATAATCGATGCACATACGGAATGAACCGTCTTTCTTCTTGACAAAGAGAACCGGAGCTCCCCATGGAGAGAAAATCGGTCTAATGAAACCTTTGTCTAAGAGTTCTTGAAGCTGACTAGACAGTTCTTGCATCTCAGACGGTGCTAATCGATACGGTGACTTCGCCACTGGATTTGCTCCAGGGACAAGATCGATTCTAAACTCCACTTGTCGGACTGGTGGTAGTCCAGGCAAGTCTTCTGGAAATACTTCCGGATAATCTCTGATGACTGGAACGTCTCCAACCGCCTTCTTTTCAGGTTTCTTCTCTACCACGTGAGCCAGGAACGCATAGTATTTCTTCTTCAAGTACTTCCTATCCTTGATGCACGATACAATCTTCAATCCGCGGTAGGGTTTCTCGCCATAGATTCTCATCGTTTCGCCGAACGGTAAAGGAATCCGAATGAGTTTCTCCGAACATGTAATTTCGGCATTGTTTTTGGATAACCAATCCATTCCTATCACAACTTCGAAGCTTCCAAGTGTCATAGGAATAAGATCGATGAGGAAAAGATGGTCGTTTAATCTTAATTCACAACCATGTATTATAGAATCAACAAGTAGGGTTTTACCATCAGCTACCTCTACGGTATAAGGAGCAGTAAGCATAGATGGTTGTATGTTAAACAAAGAAGCAGTATGAGCAAAGATAAAGCTTTTATCAGCACCAGTATCAAATATGATAGAAACGTAATGACCATTAAGGAGAAATGTACCCGTGACAACTGCTGGCTCCTCGCGTGCTTCGGCAGCTCCGATAATAAAAGCACGAGCAGTAGCAGTGTTGTTGTTGAGTTTTGGACACTGGTTTCTGAAGTGTCCCTCTGCTCCACAATTATAACAGGCCCTTCCACCTGTAGCAGTAGGAGTTGTGGTAGCAGTTGTTACAGCAGCAAGATGTACAGATCGGCATGTAGCTGCCAAGTGTCCCATCCGCCCACACTTGAGACACTTTTTGCAGAGTGGAAACGAGCCAGTATAAGACTTTCTGACTGTCGCAGATTGTGGCAAAGCAGTAATGGGTGTGGCATGAGTGGGTGTAACTGAAGTCAGGGCTGCAAAGTTCTTGATTGTCTTTTGCTTCTTCTTCTTGGGATGTTGTTGTTCAGGCTTCTTGCCTTCATCAATTTGTGCTCTCTTATACCCCTTTCGTGTGAGCACCCCAGACTTAACGTATTCCTCGGTAAGGCTAGCTCCAAGATGAATCGCTGCCTCTAGAGTAGTGGGGTTATTCCCCATCACAGTTCCTCTGACAACCAGAGGTAAGCCTTCGATGTACTTCTCTATCCTGCGGGATAGAGGAGTAACCAGGTGTGGCACCAGAATGCACAACTCATGGAAACGAGTCGTATACTTCGCGTTCTCACCACTATCTTGCACCAGATTCCACATCTCTACCTCAAGTTTCTTCAGCTCATGTCGTGGACAAAACTTATCCACAAGTAACTTCTTGAAGTCCTCCCATGATAAAGCTAACGCAACTTCCCGTCCTCTGGTGTTCTTCTCAGAATTCCACCAAGTGAGTGCGCCTTTGTGAAAAGTGCTTGAGGCCATCTTGACCTTTAGATTTTCAGGACATCCCGTAAAATCGAGAATATCCTCAATGCTTTCCAGCCACTGCAGTAGGCCAGTAGCTCCTTCAATACCAGCGTACTTAGGCGGTTTAGCATCATTGAACTGCTTGAAGGTGAAGTTAGCAGTTCCTGCGTTAGTATCATTTGAGTTATGTGCTGAATCACTAGCACTTCCCCGAAGATTCTGGGTAATATCAGTGACCATGCCCGGAATGACATCTCTCATGTGTATAGCGATGGCTCGGGCGATCTTGTTGATCTCATCGTCGTTGCCACTTGTCGAACCCCCTCCGTTAGGATCACGTCGGGGAGGCATTCTACGAATAGAAGCCACAAGTGGGTCAGTAATGAGAAAGGATAAAATTGAATTTGCATGATAAAATTAGTAATATATCCATACTACTAGTATTATCATTCAATTGTAATATGAGCACGTACACGTATAAGCAATCAGCTCATTAGCATACTTCTCACGTGAATGTGTATAACGTTCCATGATCTCACTCCACCAAACCTACACACTGACACTTTCCCGATATACCGAAGATAGCTTATATATAGGGCATACGAAAGGGTCAAGCAAACTGCCAGCCCAGACGCCATCCCACCACCGCTTCGATATACCACGATTATGTCCTTGCTAGCATTTGGCAACATGTTTGTACTGATTTCCAAGTGTTTTCCATTGATTAAGAATCCCATGATCTTTGATCAATTTGAACTATGATTAAATCCATGATTGAACTATGATTATGTTATGTGTGCACCTACTAACAGTTGTTAACATGTAGAACGAAATCATATGAGTGCTCTACATTGATATTGTTAAACTATGTTAGTAAGTACTAATGATGTAATCACTTAAGAATTTCACTTAAGGGTTTACATTGAAAGAATGTTCACAACTTGATTGATTCATACGCAATGTTTGACTTCTCCAAGTTTGAATAGCACAATGATTTGATTCACCAATGATTGTATCACAAATGTTAGCATCTCATGTGTTTGACTAATGTTCAATGATTCCAGTTGTTTCCGAATCTTTACTTCAAATACGAACGCCGGATCCCCCCTAACATGCCGAAATAAGCTTATATATAGGGCTAGCTCTCACCGCCCACCACTTACCTCTACACGTCAGCGTTAATTCACCGTTTGCAATTGAAGCTAAGATTCCAACTCTTGATTGATTATGATTATGAATGTGTAAACCGTGGTCCTTAATTTACTTAAAATTAAAACCTTAGGTTTTAGTATGTGTGTCCTAGGTTACTTAACCTAGGTTCTCAATACTTACAGTACTGAGTATAATGATCTCCTGTGAGAACTTCAACTAATGTATACTGTTACACAGATTCTAAGTTATAAAGTTCCTATGATAATGAATACCTGATAATGATAACATGACAAGGATTTCAGATCCAAGATTCTAAAATTATAGATCTTGACCTCTGAATTCCTATGATGAACATGACAAGGATTTTAGATCAAAGATACTAAGAATACAGATCTTTGCCTCTAAATTTCCTATAATGAACTCTGATTGAGAATTCCAGATCAAGGATACTAAGAATACAGATCCTTGCCTCTGGAATCCTTTAATGAACTCTGTGTGAGAATTTCAGATCAAGGATACTAAGAATACAGATCCTTGCCTCTGAAATCCTTTAATGAATATATGTGAGAAATTTAATTCGGTTTCTAAAATTATAGAATTCCGATTCAAATTCCTTGACTCGATGTCTAATCTTAGAAAATATCCCTAAGATCTTTTAAGCTTAATATGGACTTAATGCTTACTTAAGTCTACTTAGATCCTAAGTATCCTCAAGCCTATAGCACTTATCCTGTTGGGTAGCTTAGGTTATAGTCTAGGTCATTAAACATTGGGTTTTTCCTAGTTCTCTACAACCTTGGCTCTGATACCAACCTGTCACACCCCTGCGCCGCGTGCGGAATCCACGGCGCGGTGACGTATGAACAGTTGAATCATGCACAAGTATTGAATAAGAACAACCACAATGGATTACTAAGTTTCATAATATTTAGACAGTCGTTTAGTTACAGACAACTATCTACCAAAATAATGGCAACTACAGACCCAAAATATAGTTTACAAAATAAGACTTCAAACAAGACAATTAAACAATTAGGATTTAATGTGTTTCTATTCCATCCTAGCATGTTTCTTCATCTTGTTCTATCTTAATCGGTCTCCTTAGTTGTCATTAAAATGCCTTAAACCTGATTACCTGAAACACGTGAAAAGTAAATGTCAACTACAGAAGTAGTTGGTGAGAACAATAGGTTTAACATATGTAAACATGATTTTTGTAGTATAAGGCATAGGTATATTAAAGCAATAATAGAATTACATGGATGGGTTGCAACCCAAACTAACATCAAGTATGTAAAATGTGATAAACAGTCCGAAGACTATTTACTAAGAAGCCAACATAAAATCAAGTCCCAAACTACGTTTGGAGTTAGATAATGTATCAGCAGTTTTGATAAAACCATAATGAAACCAAACCTGCAGTTAGCTTATAAAACAAATTTAAAAGCTAACTCCATTTTGGTATGAACCAATGTGTCCGCTTTCCCTTGTTGTGATCACCCAGTACTAACGCTAATGAATGTGAAACCTGATGTGTTTATAAGTTTGTTCACAACGTTGGACACCATGCTTTTGAACTTTACTTTAAAATTTGTGTGTTAATGCCTTATATGATAACATGATTTTGAAAGCCTTGTTTGAATACCATGAACTGAATCCTTTGTTTTGAATACCATGAGATGAATCATTTATGTTTGAATACCATGAAAGGTAGCCTTTGTTTTGATAATTAGAATGGTGACCTTATATAGTAACAAGGTTTATAACATATTACTTTCGAAAACACGGGTTTACAACAAAAGAGTTTATAAAATCCTTTCTTTTAAAGTGTTTATCATTTATAAATCCATTTGAGTAAATCGGTTATAAACCAGTTCAAATATTCTTTATAAAACCTTTTTAGAAGAAAAGTTTAATAATTGATAAATCCTTTAAAACAGTTGATGAATTCCTTGAAACAGTTGATGAATCCCTTAGATTTGTAAAATGAACCTGTAATGATTGTAAGAATACGCACATCTTGTATGATCACGTGTTCCACCCCAAAACAGTTATAAAACAGTAAAAGAGGGGCTAATGTTCTCACCTGGCTGCAGTAGACTCTGATCTATAACAATTAGCAAGTAGCAACCAGGACTTCTAACTGGTTCCTATATCATTGTAATCATACATAAGATATAAGATTTATAGTTGTATAGACTTTGATTCATTGATTGACTTGTGTCCTCTTGAATAATCATTCTCATGTTTGAAAGTGTTGTATGAATTTGAAAGTCATGATAGAGTTACTTGATTGACCAATGATTCATGAAAAGACTATGTTATGAGCTTTTATGCACAACTCATTATGCATAAATAGTATGTGTTTAAAAGTTTGATAAGCCATTGATTAACATGAAAATGTATAGATATGTTCAAGTGTTTTAGACTCTTGTGATTAGGAATTGATATCTTTGTTAGTTTAGGTTAAAGTTAACCCAACCAAAATCAATTCATAAAAACTTTGCATTGTGGGTCACAACATGGGCCAAAAGCATTTGTTATTGGGCCAAGTATGTGAGTGTAGGCCGAAGTTCTACACGAGACTCAATGTGGGTTTGATATTGGATTGATAGCTCTAATGGACTTGACCTAATCATGTGGGCCACAAGTAATCGAATTTAGGCCAATTAAGAGTCATAATGGACCGAATGGATTGAATTGGGCCTAATGAAATTGAGTTAGGCCGAATATGATGTGGGCTGCCAACTTTTCCAGCGAACCTATACAAGGGTTCGGCCAAGACTTCCCCAAAGGTTCGGCTCTAATGGTTGGCATACAAGGTTCGTTCGACTAGAGTTTACAACTTAGGTTCGTTCATGACTGAAAGTTCGTTGCATGCTAAACTCAATGATGGTTCGCCTAATGGTCCATCTTGAAGGGTTCGTGGAATGATCAGACCTGTATGGTTTGGCTATACCCCGAGGGTTCAGCTCTAGTGAAGTGACGTGCATGGTTCGAGAACACTAGGGTTCGGCTTCATGAGGCTCGTCGGTTGCAGAAAAGGTTCGGCCGAGAAACCTAAATGGTTCGGCATTCTGAGGTTCGTGAAACCCATTAGGATTCGGCTGGTGTGGTGCAGGTTCGCCAAAGCCCAAATGGTTCGGCCAGGAAACCCTAACAGGTTCGGCTTAGCTTCTTCTCAGTCAAGAAGGTTCGCTCGATTCCATGAGCCTCACGAACCTGTATTTCGACTCCAACATTACCACCCTGTAACCTCTGGCCTGAGTGGGTTATACTTCGAGATGTACCAGAAAGGTTTTCGTGGGTTCCCGAGCATATACATGGTTCCTAAAAACGGGTGACACCACTTTCGAACACACACACAACAAAACCCCATTTTTCAGCTTTTTCACTCGATCATACCTCGAGATTCCGTGGGTAAAACTCCAGATCCTTTGTACTTCCGTGTAGTACTCGTCAAGAGCTTCGCGTGGACGCCAAGAACACCGAAATCCGTTGAGAAACAAAGAAGTTATACGCGTTTGAAGATCGGTTTTCTAGAGAGAGAGGTTGGACGGAAATCTAGAGAGAGAAAGGGTTGTTGGTTGAATTAAATGAGAATAAACACCTCATTTGGTGTTTATATACCCTCGTGGTATTCGGGTTCGTTCCGGTTGCTCAGTTCGCGTTTTCGTCGCGTAACGCGTAATTTACGCGATTTAAAATAAAAGATTAATATTCTCATCATTTTGATGAGTTTCAAAATTGTAAAAATGTAAAATAATATATTTTAATTATTTTTGCTCTTCGTTCGTTGACAGATCGTTAAACGACCGCAATTACGTGTATACCCGCAATCGCGTACGTTTTTCGATCGTATAAAATGTTAAGGCGTTTAATCATAATTATAAGTTCAACATTCATATTATTATGGATCGTCACCCATAACTATACTCAGTCTCGCTTATATATTACAATTTTTGTTTAATTAATTGTCTTACTATTTGTCTCAACACTACGCACTAACACTATCCCATTACACCGAACGCAGTATATGTATAGGGCATACCCCAGATTCCAGCTACCTGCCGTACCTGACGCCGTCCCACCAATGTTTCGATATAATACGATACTGTTCTTGCCTAGCGAACTCGACTATAAATAAATAATACATACTTGTTCCTAAATAATAAAGATCCTAACACACAAGCACATTATGAACACATGAATCACATTGACTGATTTGATATGAAAACACATTTGTTCTAACACTGTTTACAACTACCGTGACTAAATGTACAAATGTTATAAGAAGCATTCCAGAATGTGTTAAAGAAACACTACCCAGACATAATGCTGGAGCACCGAGCCTCATCGGCAAAAGAGGGCCAGAGATATCGGGTATAATTTCCCAAAGTTTAACATAATGTGTGATATTCCGCCCTGTTTCGTGCATCCTGAAGTATGGCGTGACTTGTGTAAGGTATGTGAGTTAATAAATCATTTGTTTTTTCTTACATATTATCATCATTTATATCCGTATACGTATGTTGTTACTTTTTTATAGGCTGGAATACAAATGAGTGGAAAAAGAAGTCTGAGAGAGGAAGAAACAATCGCATGAGTTTCGATGACGAGGGAGTTTCCTAATAGTGATAGTCATGAGAGTTGATCAAAGGCTTGGTTGTGGGCTCATGTAGCCTGCATCCATCAAACTTATGATTAACATAACAATAGCATAACACTATGGGATGATTATCCTACTAAACCCTTCATCAAGTCTATAAACTTGTGAATCTCACCAACTATTTGATTGATCGTTTTCTCATGTTTTACAGGGCATTGAATACAAGTAAGCTACAAGCCCTTTTTTGGATACATTGGAAGATTATTTAGTATATCCTATGTGTTTAGGCCATAATTTGGAATCTTCTTTTTTGTAATAGATGATTTGACAATTTCATTTATATGTGATGCATTATTTTTGGCTTAAATTATATTAAGCAACTATATGTAAACCATGCTCTCATTAATTTCATTTCGTCATAACTCCCGTGATTCGGCCATTGGCGGGGGTGTCACAAAAATGATGTTGCCAACCTTTTATTTTTGTCTTAAATTAAAAAAAGTTGCATTATATGACAAAAAGGCTTCATTAGCCTAAGGCAACTTCAACTAGCTAATATAATTTATTTACAACCTTTTATAACAAAAAAGATGTTACATAAGGTTGCCAAAAAACACATTAATTTCAAACATGTGTCATCAGAACACACATCCTCAAAACACACATAGAAAGTGTCAAAACACATACACAAACAAATATATTTGGTCGTTTGGATCTAGGGTGAAACTTAGAGAGACAATGGTAACAATAGTGATGGTGGCGACACGAGCGACAATGCAGTAGTCAATATGGACTCGATCGCCAGCGCCTTCTAGGCGACATGAGTGACAGTAGAGTAACCTTGGCAACTTCTAGGTTGCCGAAAATGGATTTGCCGATGGATAATGCGGAGTGACGGTGATGATAGCTGGTGGGGACTTGGTCGCCAACAACTTCTAGGTCTTCTGGGTCAGTCGTTGATCATCTCTCAGTCTCTCCTTTCTGGCGTTCAAACTTCCTTTATCAAATCCTATCTTTTTAAACAACAAGATCTATATAAAAAATTTAACAATTTTTAATTAGTGATTAGTTATTTTTTTATTTAATTTATGTGATACTTGATTAATGAGGTTGTATCTAACAGTAAAAGATTTTTGCCTAAAAAGAGTTTGAACTTATACAAAGTTGACATCTGACATGCTAAAAACATAAAAGCAGAAATCTGGTACATGATCAACGTCTATGACGAATTAAGAAAATGTGTTCCTACCTACCTTAACTAGTAGGGTGTCGAACCACGAAGAGTTTATGTGGATAGTGTTATGCTAATTTATTAATCACCTATTATGCTAATTTATTAATCACCTAAATTTTCCTAAAAACATAAAATATAAATTTGATTTGAGAATTGTTGAATTAAACTAAGAAAACTAATTGTGATTAAGAAAACAACTAAAATAAGATGATTTGTAATTTAAATGTGAAAACGAATCACACCCAGGTTTTGGTTTAGTAAGGAATTAGGTAATCCTATGGTTGACCCATTAGGATATCACATAGCGTGATTTGTTTAGACTTCACATGAACGGATGATTGTAACTCAAAATTATGATTTTGTAAATTAATTAATCAAAACCAACTAATGATAAACCTAGATTTTCAATTAAAATTACCAAATTAAAATTAATAATCCAATTAAGATTCAATGTTTGATAATATGAAACTGAAAAATGATGAATACTTCATTGAACTAAATAATGCAAATCATTCAATCCAATATGAAATCAAACATACAAACAAATAAAGATCCTTAAATCTAACAATGTTTGTATCCAATTACAAAAGAAACCATAAGAAACCCTAACCCTATGTAACCATTCACCCGGGTAACATTATAGAGATTTTAGCCTTGCATCTGCATTCTGGATTGATCTAACATTGATTCGAGAGTCTCTGATGCGATTGGAATGCTCAATTAATGATTCTCCAAGCCTTGGAACTCACCCAATATCATGAAAAGTCGTCACAATGGTTGATAATTCGAAACCCTAGGCTTTTGGGCTTAAAGATGTGGCAAAACGGGAAAAATCCCGCAATTTTATACCTAAATTATTCTTACTTCTTTCTTCCAGCTTGTCAAATGTCAAATTTTATTAGTTTTTACTCTTTTTAAGAAAAAAAAATTTCTTATTTGATTTTTCAGCTTATGAATTGTTCGAGAACCTCTTAGTGACACTGAATTAGTTAGATGCTAGAACTGTTTGATTTATTTAAAATTTTACTTTTGAATGAGTTAACAAGTCTTTTAATAATTAAATTTTAAATAAAGTCTTAATTATACTAATTTAATATTTAATTAAACAAATAATCTATCTTATATAATAAATAAATGTCTTTGTTTGCCACTTGTCATGTAATCAAGCATTTTTTATTATGTTTTCCCGCCTTAAATTTAAAATATTAATTCATTTATTAACATTCATTTATTAATAGCAATAATTAATAAATTTATCCAATTATTATATTAATTAATTTTCTTAAAAAATCTAAGTTTTAATTCATAATTTTTATATATTTTAGTATTTATTGTAGTTCAATTCAATTTAACTATTATAAACAATTGTTTAAAAGACAATGTATATTTTAATAAATTTTATATTTATTATTTACATAGAAACGTTAGTACACAATTAAAAACAATATCATTTAAAAATTAACTTACAAAATTTATAATTATCACATATTAATAATATAGTTTATCAACTGTATTTGTTAGCAAATTATATTGTATTTTATTCAACTTGTATGATACAAATGTTTATTCAACTAATGCAACACATGTGTTTTTATAGACATTATTTTTTTATTATAAAATGTAAAACATTTAATTTATTAAACTCATGTAATATACGAGATTAAACAGATCACCAAACTTTCCGCCTAGTTTCAAAAACACCTCATTTTTATTTATTTTCTTTTTTTTTATTTCTTACAAAATCTCAATCATTAACTACATTTCGTAATTTTATATGAACCAAGAGGCCAACATGGAGTCAACTGTGTTCAGCAACAATGGCGGAGAAGTTTCATTTTCATATCAACGATTCAACGTCCTCCCACTTGAAGCCACCGTTTGCTTGTTCTTCGCAACTAAGGTTTTCTCGCTCATCTTCCATTGTTTTAATCATTCATTTATCTATCTAATTAACTTAGCTAGATTCACTTGTTGACTACTCATCAATTCCATTGATTGATCCTCAGATGTGTTTTTACTCACATTGGTGAAATTACTGTTAATTAGACAGTTATCTCGTTATTTTGTTGAATTTTAGCCTGAAATGAATTAATGTTGATGATAATTAGGTGTATGAATGCCTAATCACTGCTAATTGAAGATTTGAAGTATTACCTTGCTTGGTTTTTTGTCATTATACAGTTATGGTAGAATTATCAACAGTCCCTTTTGTCGCGCTTCTGTTAATCTTTCTTGGAAGCCATGTAAACTCAGAAGCCTTTGATCATCACTACAATAGTGGCGATGTGGTTCCCATTTATGCCAACAAAGCTTTCCCTTACCCTAATCTAGGGTTAGTCAGATTCCAATATAGATTTTGTTTTGATAAAGGTTGTCATTTATCTGCAATTCCTCTATTGATTTACTGATCCTTTCTTGTTTTTTGGCATTTTAGAGATGATTTCCCCTTTTGTTCTCAAGGTACTTCTTTCATGAATATGTTTGTGATTCTTGTATGAACTCATTGTGAGTTTTCTGTTCTTGATTATGATGTGTTATGCATTTGATAACAGATGCTAAGGCTCGTGTAGACAAAATGTTGAATGGAAACCATCTTGTTTTAACTCCATATAAGTTTGAATTCCTTGAGGATAAACAATTTGAGTTACTATGCAAGAAGACATTTAGCAAAACATATGTTTCTAAGCTTCGAAGTGTGATTGAAGACGGTTATAGAATGTTATTGTATCATGAAGACATGCCAATTTGGGCTTTAGTTGGAACGGTTGATATGGATCACAGAGACAAAACAATCAAGACTGACTACTACATTTACAATCATTATGATTTTGAGTTTGTTTATCACAACGACACTGTTATTGATGTCATTGTTCTAGTAGACTCGTCTTACATGGTTAATGTAACAGAAGACGTTGAAGCAGATGTGGAATTCACCTATTCTGTTAGATGGTTTGTCACACAAGATCCATATGATAAGAGAATGGAGACATACATAAACTATTCAAATGTACCTCCACACAATTTTGCGGTTGGTTACTCGATTGCAAATTCAAGTTTCACAATCCTCATTCTGATTGTATGCCTATTAATCTTTTACATACGAGTTCTTCGCAAAGACATTTCCAAGTATTATTTCTCCTGACTCCTAACAGCTATGAATTTCAGAATTTCCAATAATGTTTTCTTATTTTTTTGTGTAAATAAAAGATATGCATGTGATGTTGAAGAGGCTGAAATGGCTGATAATCAAGAACATACGGGTTGGAAGAACATCCATGGTGACGTTTTCAGATTCCCAAAATACAAGTCTTTATTTGCTGCAGCTATTGGTTCTGGCACCCAACTACTTGTAATGTTAGTATATCAAAAATATCGTTTTTATGTGATCTTTTATGGATGCATGTTCATTTGGTCTTATTTACAGCATGATAGCCATTCTCATCTTGGGAGTCACGGATGTTTGTCAGCTATATCTTCCAAGAGTGTTCATGAACGTGCTTGCTAGTATATACGCACTTACATGTGTCATCTCAGGATATACATCAACTTCATTCTATCATCAACTCGAAGGAACAAGATGGGTATGCCCAAATATTTATGTAGTTCACACTTTGACACAATTTGCTAATTTTGATTCTCATAACAACTTAGATCCTCTTGATTTTTGCTTGACAGACAGGTAACTTATTGCTGACAGTAGGGCTATATTTAGGGCCTTTATTTCTTACCTTTGTTGTTAACAATACTGTTGCGGTTCTTTATGGATCAACCACTGCATTGCCATCGGGTGAAACAGTCAAGTTATCTCTTTTCTGGATACTTTTAGCACTCTTGTTGTTTATTTTGGGAGCGTTTTTTGGGAAAAAAAAGGTGCTCGATTTTCAAGCTCCATGCAGAACTACCAAATGTCCCAAAGAGGTTCCTAAGCTGCATTGGTACAGGGGTGTCCTCCCTCAGATGGCATTGGCTGGATTTTTACCATTTAGTGTCATAATCCTTCAGATTTATGACATACTTAATGCGGTCTCGGGCTACAAGATTTACACATCTTATGATTCTATGTTGATAATGTTGTTTCTTATATTGATCATGACTGCTTTAGTTTCTGTGGTGATGACATACTTCCAGCTTTCTGCTGAAGACCATGAATGGTGGTGGAGGTGCGTTAAAAACTTCATATATGTGCATTTTGTTCAATGCAATTTGGTTTTGAAATGTATGAGCTAATAAGATTTTTGTTTTCAATACAGGTCTTTTTTATGTGGTGGGTCAACTGGATTGTATGTATTCGCTTATTCCATCTATTACTCTTTACATCTAACAGAAATGAATGATCTTACGCAAACCATGTTCTTCTTTGGTTACATGGCTTGTCTTGGGTATGGAATCTTTCTTGCACTTGGAACTGTGGGTTTCTATGCCTCGTTGATGTTTGTCCGCTACCTGTATGCGTCCATAAAATGCGACTAGCAGGTACCCTGCTCCCAAAATAGGGCTCGAGTTTTGATTCAATCGAGTCATCGTTTCAAAAATGAATTTTCATATAGAAAAAAAAAGTTATTGCTGTATATGAATCTTCATATCAAGTCAAATTAGTTATCAATGAATTTTTTTTTGTAACTAAACTTTATATTTCAGTTCTTTTATACATATGTATATTGTGTTATTGATTCCCAGCTTAAATTATATAATTGGGCTCTGTGGTTATGAATGTACAAAGATTTTGAATTTTATAATTTATAAGCCGGATCATACATCATACATGGTTTTATGTCTTTAATCCCCTTAAAGGACACAATGGATTGACCTTTCCTAAGCCAGAAATTCATCTGAAAACTGTTTCAGTAATATAATCAGCAACAATACCTATTTGATTAATCTGAGAACATTTTGATTAATCTAAGAAGTCATCAACTTTGTATTAGGAACCTGAACCAGTATAGGTTCCCATATTATCATACATTGTATGATATTCAACTAAAATAACTAATTAAATACTTAATATCAGTTTGATGACTTTCAATGCAATGTCTTTGACATTGGACGTTCAGCAAAAATCTAATCATTAAGTTAACACATAAATAACTTATTAAACATAAACGAATGCAGAATTAAATCATACTTATCAGTCTGTGTGTGATTCTACTAACTTTGAGACCTCATGTGAGTTTCGTACAACCCCTTTTCTTTTTAATGTTTTACAAACATCGGTGTATTCTATAAACCTTTTCTTGAACATATGATATGTATCACTATTATCTGTGTGATTTCAAGTGAACTCGTGATGAACTTGTAAGATTTAATGGGATTTTGCCTGTAACTCTTTATCACAGTATCGAAAAAGTCCACATATCCTGAACTGTATCTAGTGAACCCATGTGGGGTCGAACATGAATCAATGACAGTACTATCGGCTGACAACTCATTCGCTACGAGTTTTGCTTCTCCCCTTGTGTGAATGTTTGTTAACTGTTTTCGAAATCCTCTTAATGTTAGTGATAGACATTAAGATAATTAGGCATAAAGATATTTACCGAGTCAGAAAGGAACTAGATATGGGTCCCATGGTTATCTTTAGAACTATATATCGAAATCTTGCATATCATATCATATTGTGCAAATCAAATATTAGGAACTCACCAGCTTTGTGTTGGCTTTTCAACACAAACATTTTTGCAGGTAGACGGTGACGGCCAGTGAGATTGCGCTACAAGCACTTGTAATTAAATACCTAAGTTTGTAAACTATAACTCTGATTGTAATGATGATACCCTTGTAATGTAATATCTTTAAGTTAATATGTGTGTTTGTGATACCGGATCAAGTAAGTTGCACCCCATATCTGAGACATCATCAATATGCTTCTGCAACATTCTCAGTGTAATCAGTGACATCATCAACAGGTGACGAGAGGTGGGGGTGTGACATTTTGGTTTTATGATTAGGGTTTATTGTTTATGATTTAAGGTTTAGGTTTTAGGGAATTACAAGCTGGTTCCAATGATGTAAAAATGAATTCAATCGGAGTTTGTTTGGGTTGGTTTTCAATTTTTAAAAATCCTTCTTAGCTTTCATAGACAAAAAAGACTTTTTAGGAGAACGTTCCCCTATATATATATAGAGAGAGAGAGAGGATTGGGATCAAATAATAACCCACTCTTAAAGCAATAACCTAGATAACTTTGCCAAGATGAAGCCAAATCTTGGATTTTTTTGAACATCATTATAACACATTTTAAACACTATGTTCTTTTATAAGTTTGCGAAAATTCATCACCGTTTGAGAGTTTACATCGTTGTAAGTTTTTGGGCCTAAAACAGTTACAATGTTGTAAATCAAAACTTACAAAGATGATATTTCTTAAACGGTGATGAATTTTCACAAACTCATAAAAAAAAAATGTTCTAAATGTGTTACAATGATGTTAAAAAAATCCAAGATTTGGCTTTATCTTGGCAAAGTTATCCAGGTTAATGCTTTAAGAATGTGTTATTATTTGAACACTACCCTAAATAATAACACGTATTCTTAAAGCATTAACCCGGATAACTTTGCCAAGATAAAGCCAAATCTTGGAATTTTTTTTAACATCATTGTAACACATTTAGAACACTATGTTCTTTTATGAGTTTGCGAAAATTTATCACCGTTTGAGATGTAACATCATTGTAAGTTTTAAGCCTAAAACAGTTACAGTGCTGTAAGTGAAAAACTTACAATGATCCTATGTCTCAAACAGTGATGAATTTTCACAAACTCTTAAAAGAATAAAGTGTTGTAGATTTCTTACAATGATGTTAAAAAAAATCTAAGATTTAGCTTCATCTTAGCAAAGTTATCCGGGTTAATGCTTTAAGAATGAGTTATTATTTGAAAGGCTTAACTTAAAATCTAAGAAGCCACAAAAGAATGACATGTGGATTAAAAGCATAAGGATAAACATGTCAAAACAAAAAAAATGAACTTACACATGTAAGTCACATGCAAATTTCTCTCATTTTTTTAAATATCATAAAGTTTTTATATGTTAATATTTTATTAAAAAAAATACAACATAAAATTAAGCGTTTTTTATATTTTTCTAAAGAGTATAATATTAATATATTTTTTTAAAATAAAAAATGGCTTAAACCGAGTTTCACGAACTGTTTGTTTTATGGTGTTTTCGAATATTATATAACCGTGGATTTCATGGTGTTTTTTGGTGACGCATCTCTACTTTTTATGGTGTTCATGTTTTATGGTGTCTTTCAAGTTATTTATGGTGTTAACATTTTATGGTGTTTATGATTTCAGGCATTAACGAACTAAATCAAAGCATTTTATGGTGTGTTTTTTTTTGTAACGCATCGATACATTTTATTGTGTTTTTCAAATTATTTTATGGTGTTAACATTTTATGTTGTTTATGATATTCATGTGTTAATGAACATAAAACAAGACATTTTATGTTGTTTTTGAACACTAAAAACACCATAAACCCTTAAAGTTTGCATTTGGTGTTTTTAAACTTAGCATTATAGTGTTTTTTAACTCAGCTTTATGGTGCTCACGTTTTATGGTGTTTTTTCTGGATATTTTATTATGTTTATAGTGTTAATATTTTATGATGTTTATGTTGTTCGGATATTAATGAGATTAAAGCTGGATATTTTATGATGTGTTTTGTGTACAGGTTTATGAACATTAGAAAACACCATAAAATACAAAATTCATATACACCAATTCAGGTCGTTTTTTTATATAGCAATAGTATACTCGTTGAAAATATTAAAAAAATATTGGATTTTGTGGTGTAATTTTTTTTAAAAAAAATTAACGTATGAAAAAGATATAAACGTTTAAAACAATATGAGGAAGTTGCTAAAAAGTCAACAATTGATACAATACTCATTATACATTTCCAACTACTTAAATCCCCTCTTAACTCTCTCTAATGACATGGCACACTTAACACCATTCATCTCAAAAATCAATGGCTCAAATTTCTTTCTACACTTTTTATAGTTTTTCTTATTTTTAGCCTAACCCTATACTATATATATATATATATATGTATATATATATATATGTATATAGATATATATATATCTATATATATATATATATATCTATATACATATATATATACATATATATATATCTATATATCTATATACATATATATATATCTATATACATATATATATATACATATATAGATATATCTATATACATATATATATATCTATATACATATATATATATATATATATATGTATATACATATATATATACATATACATATACATATATATATAGTATTGTGACACCCCAGTCACTTTATTGCCCCTTCCGGACATTTTACACCATATTTTAATAAATTATGTTTAGGTCCCAGTTAAAAAAACAACTTTGTGCTTTACACACCAGTAAACATACTATTTACCAACACCTGTTAAAACAAGTTTAAGTATGTTTACAAACTTCACATAATATTTATTACACAAAAGCTTCACACAAGTTCGATTATTTAAGGATTAAACCACCATACGAGCCTCCATGTTCGATTCCCGATCACCATCACCGCTCACCCTACTCCTTCGTACCTGTAAACACCACATTTAAATTCACCATTAGTTCGTTAGAACTAAGTAAGATTACCTAATTAATTCACCCAACGTGTTCCATACTATCATATGGATACACTAACGAGGTTCCAAATAAAATTTGACAACAGTCAACCACATACAAAATGATCTACTAACGGTTCGTTTTCAACCAAAACCTCATTATATCTCCCATTCATGCACAATCATTATAATTTAATATAACACATATATAAACACACAAAACTCCGATTGTACATCATATTTCACAAAAATCACAATCTACAATTTGACACTTGAATTTCAAATGTCTACCCCCTCATAGGTCATCTATTGTTCACACACCTTGTGAATCAATTACATTGGAATTGCAAGTTTTATGTTCACACACCTTGTGAATCCAAAACATGCACATTACCAATCCACCGTTTGTTCACACACCTTTTGAATCAATTACATTGGAATTGCAAGTTTTATGTTCACACACCTTGTGAATCCAAAACATTCACATTACCAATCCACCGTTTGTTCACACACCTTGTGAATCAATTAAATTGGAATTGCAAGTTTTATGTTCACACACCTTGTGAATCCAAAACATGCACATTACCAATCCACCGTTTGTTCACACACATTGTGAATCAATGACATTGGAATTGCAAGTTTTATGTTCACACACCTTGTGAATCCAAAACATGCACATTACCAATCCATCGTTTGTTCACACACCTTGTGAATCAATTACATTGGAATTGCAAGTTCTATGTTCACACACCTTGTGAATCAATTACATTGGAATTGCAAGTTTTATGTTCACACACCTTGTGAATCCAAAACATGCACATTACCAATCCATCGTTTGTTCACACACCTTGTGAATCAATTACATTGGAATTGCAAGTTTTATGTTCACACACCTTGTGAATCCAAAACATGCACATTACCAATTCAACATCTACATATTCGTAGATCACCACATGTTCACACACCTTGTGAATCATGTAACAACAATACCCATAATGATGTATATTCATATCAACCAACTCCACGAATCATGTATATGTGCTAAATGCACAATTACTTGTAGTGTGGACTCACCCAGTCCTTTAACTACAAGTTCAATCAAATAGGTAACTTACCTTAATTTGAAGAGTTATCAAAAATCTCCAACTCTTTTCCAGGCCTTCTAGAACTAGATTCACCTGCCCTTCCTATTATATATTCACATATAACAGAATTTAACAACATGAACACACAAATTGTGTTATTTATGTAATCTAATTCATTTGACCTGTTTCCCTTTTTCCTTTTCAGTCAAAACCTCGTTGAGGCTTTTATCAACAACCCATGTGTAGAAATTAATCTATACATGTTCTTGATCCTTTTTAAATTATCACAACCACAATTTAATCATTCCACTAGTTATCATACCCAGTAATATGAATTTCATGACAAACGGGCATTATAACGGATCAAAATCAAGATTTTCCGGTTAAAACACCTAGTCCTTCGTTTCTAATCATCCCAGATCATTATATAATACACAAAACTATATTTAATCCGTATATTATCAAAATAAATGAGATAAAACGAATCGTTACCCTTCAAACGAATTTCTAATTGAAATACAACTATCTGGACGTGTAGAAACGATCCACGGCTCAACCCGAACGTCTGGATAGCTTCAAAATCGATGTTGGAAGCTTAAAATTCGTATATGTGTGTGTTTGTGGTGAGAAAACTCGAGAGATAGAGATAAATATGTGTGTGTGGTTGAAATCTGTTGAAGATAAGCTTTCTGCCGCCACCACAGCTTCCAGGCGCATCGCCCCGCGGGAGACGCTGGTCTCAGGCGTACCGCGCGGGTCTAAAATCTCAGATTTCTTCGCCCCTTTCCGCGCGTATCACCTAGAGTGGGCGTGTGGCTCGGGGCGTACCGCCCCAGACCATTTTCATCAATTTTTTTCGATTTTAGCTTCGCTTCGCGATTCCGGACAATCCGGAACTCCGTTTCGCATACGGTTTTCGCCCACGTTCATCATTTTTTACTCATTTTCAATTTGTAATAATCATTATCATTTTATTAATGATCATTTCAAACTTATTTATTTTATATAAAAAAACGGGTCGTTACAAGTATAGTATATGGTAAGGCTACAAAGGCCAAAAACCTTAAAAAGTGTAGGAAGGTTTCTGAGCGTGACACATGGCAAGGATTAAATTTAAACAAAAAGGACATCTACGTAATTGTAACAATTAGTGGTTATATTCAAAAAACAAAATCGTAACCATCTTTGCATCAGATTCGGAAATACAATTCATTCCATTTTTAATTTCAATACAACAACGTAATCTTAATTAACAAGATTAAAACACAAGATATGTCGATGTTTTACAGTTCTGAAGTTAATCATTTGACGATTACGATCATTCAAAAATATTAAGGATTGATGGATCAATCGAATTTAAATGATTTGAATACAAACGACGCAGACAGTATGTTTTTGCGAATATGCATTGTTTTGATTTTATTATGTATGTTAATCATGGCATTTGTGATGTTTTTGTGATTTTTTTACGTGGATAGGGGTAATGGTGTTTTAATTGGATATTATTGCGATTTGATGTTTTATGTTAGATTGAGTGGATAATTACATCGTAGGGGAATATGATGTATAACGATGATTATAGATATGGTGTTTAACATATAAGTATAGAGTTTTTACTAATTGAGGATGTTTGTCTTAAAATGATTGGATATTTTTTGTTGTTTTATAAGATATGGTGTTTAATATTGTAACATTTGATTTTTTTTGGAACAAGGTTTGGAAAACTATCATACTAGTGGAATAGAAAGAGTATCACCTAAATCAGGGAAAAAGCTGTATATTCCTGATGTTGAAGATGTGTTTAAGCCAAAGTTTGGTATGATTTTTAAGACACTTGATGATGCATATATTTTTTTTATACGAAATATGCTGCAGTCGGGGGTTTTGCTGTACGCAAGGGTACTGAATATAGTGATTCAAGAGGTGTTAAGAAGCTGAAATATTATATTTCGAAAGAGGGAATAAATAAAATGAAAAAACTTGATACATTGGATGAATCTCATAAACAAAAGGTTACAAGATCAAACTCTTCAAAAACGATAGGATGTAATGCACACATTCGTTTGGAGTTCACTGATAATGAATGGAAAATACACAAATTTGTAGAAGAGCACAATCATTATTTTGTTGAGCAGCAAGATATGCATTTTTTTGACATCATCAAGACAGTTGACACATTTACAGAAACATATGATTCATAGCATGTCTAAAATAAATCTTGGACTTGTTAAGGATTTTAATGTGATGAGAACTGTTTTTGGTGGTTTTGAAGAGGTTGATGTAACTAAGGAAGATTGCAAGAATTTTAAAAGAGAATTAAATTTGTTTATCGGTGAATACGATGCTGAAATGGCTGTTAGTTTTTTGATGAAAAAGAAGGACCGTCTACCAAATTTTTCTTGTGAATATTTCACCGATGATGAAGATCGACTAAAAGGGTTCTTTTGGGTTGATGAAGATGCCAAGAGGAATTATTTCACTTTTGGAGATGTTATGTCTTTTGATGTTACGTATCGTTCCAACAGGTGTGTTCACATTTCGAATTATTTTATGTTGTCTTTATAGTTTACGGTGTTTTATAGTATGTGTATAAGATATATGTAGTTTGGTAATTATTTTATTTAATTACACATGTATTTAATGGTTTCAAAATTATTTATTAATATGCAGGTATTCTATGGTGTTTGTCTCGTTCACTAGTATTGACAATCATTACAACAATGTTTCGTTTGGTGCCGCGTTATTGGGTTCGGAGACTGCTGATACATATAAGTGGTTATTGAGATGTTTTCTGAAAGCTTTTGGTTATGAACCAAAATTGGTTGTTACTGATCAAGACGTAACTATGAAAAAGGCAATAACAGAAATTTTGATCAACAGACGACATAGATTATGCATGTGGCATGTTATGCATAAACTTTCAATGAAGGTGATTTGTAATGTCAGTTATATATTAATCATATTATTTGATAACAAACAAAGTATATGTGGCGTTTTGAATTTATAGAAATTTTTTGTTACAGGTTGGTGCACATTTATGTAACAGTACGGATTTCAAACAAAGAATATGTGACATCATGTGGACTGATGATCTTACATCGGAAGATTTTGAGGAGGCATGGAAAGAATTAATTGAAGATTTCGATCTACAAGAAAACAACTGGTTGGATGATATTTTTGAATTGAGCGATTCCTGGATACCAGCATACTAAATATATGAGGATATGTCTGGTTTAATGCGTACTACGTCCAGGTCCGAAAGTGAAAATCATTTTTTTGGACAAGTATTTAATCCAAAGTCTACGATGGTTGAATTTTTGACAAATTATGAAACTGCTATTGAAGCTCAACGTCATACTAATATGAAGAATGATCATGATACTCGTTACACAAATCCTAATTTAAAAACTGATTTTGTTTTGGAGGAACAAGCTATAATGATATATACAAAGATCATTTTTCTTGATGTTTAGAGTGAGATTGTTGCGACTGGACAATGCATTAATTCAAAGTTTGAGGAGGTTGAGGATTTTGTGAAGTTTTATGTAAAATACTTTCAACAACCATGTTCTTCTTTTTTCGAGGTAATCTTTATATAACTGATGTTGTACATTGAATTAATAATTTTATAAAAACATGGAGTAGTCAGAGTTTTTGATGTTTATGGTGTTTATGTAGTAAATGGTGTTTTAGTGACGTTTATAATGGTTTTAATAGTTAATGACGTTTCTCCACATGGTTATGGTGTTTTTACACATGTTTTATGATGTTTTTTTATTTTGTATGGTGTTTTTATAGGTAAGGTTGTTTATTTTAATGTTCATGGTGTTTTTATTTATGTATATGGTGTTTTTACAGGTTATGTTTCGTAAGAAGGATATGACCATATGTTACAGTTGTAGACGCTATGAACAATTTGGGTTGTTTTGTAGAACTTGTTAAAGCTGTCTGATGTGCGAGAATTCTCAAAAAATATATAATGAGAAGATGGTATAAGAAGCAGTCTTGAAAAGATCACACATAAAAAATATTAAGAGTGTAGAAGACGATGATAATGTTGAGTCGATGATGCATGACATTTTATTTGCAACAGAATATACAGTAAATCGTCTTTCTAACAACATGAGTGAGCTTTCTCTTTACAAAGACTATGTCCAAGGGTACATGAAAAAGGCAGATGATTTACAAGTTTCTACACCACCTGCTAGCAAACGAGATAGGATATATGAGATGCTTGGTCACAATCAAAACAACAAACATTGAGTAAGAGTACCAGTTGCATACAAAACTAAAGGTTCAGGTTCTCGCAAACGATTGAAATCAAAGCAAGAACAGGCTATTGTTAAAGCAAATAAGAAATCAAGGCAATGTCAAAACTGCAAAGGATATGGTCATTATGCATCTACATGTAAAGTGAACACCAACGAAAAATAACATAAAGTAATGATATGGTCTGATTTGTTATAGTGTTTTTTTTTTGTTTTTTTTATGTTTGTTCTTCAAGGTTGAAAATAAATTGGCGAATATATTGTTTTTGGTCTGATTTGTGTATGGTGTTTTTTAATGGTATGGAGTTTTTACATTTCATGTTTAGTAATAATACATAGTATGTTTACGATTTTTTATTTATTTAATTTGTTATTTAAGTTTTGTTGTTTTTGTTAACATAGAAGTTGACATGTCAATGTTACATGATATGGTGTTTTATGCATACAAAAAAAGTAAAGTATAAAAAGATAAATATTTACTTCATCAACTATTCAGATTACATCCATAAGAAAAAAAACAAATATCACCAAACCAAAACGCAACAGATGATGGACATGTCAACCTTAGTAATCAGCAAGGTGTTTGGTGTTGCTGATGCTCTTGTCAACTATACGTTTGATTGAATAACTAAGTGATTCATCCATCCCCTGTTGTGCGTAGTAGTACTCCAGCGCCTTGTCCCTTGATTCAGTCTTTGGCATTTCAAGGAGTTCGGTGATGATCTTCATGTTGTGGAGTTCATTGCCAATTGACAAATAGTATAGGTTGTTTATGGCTTCGGACATTGTTCAGCTGAGTTGTTCGGACTTGCTTTTGATGCTGTTCAGAGGTGTTTGAGACGAATTTGACTGTTCCGCCATTTTTTGTTTAGAATGTAGAAATGTTTTGTATAGTGTTATGTGTGTGTTTATGGGGAATATGCATGGATATATAATAATATCGTCAAGAAAGTGGACGGTCAAATATGAATACGAAGAGTCGAAGTATGTATAAAATCATTTATTATTATACGTATGGTGTTAGATGCCATTAAAGGTGCATTAATTATGGCGTTTAATATTTGTAATTATGGTGTTAGTTGTACATCAGCTATCACACTGAGTTTTTAGTTAATGCTATCTGTAATATATAAAGGCGTTCAGTATCAGGTTAAATTTTCATAGGCAATAAGTCTCCTAGATGGCGTTTCAAGGAGAATCATCATCATCAGGCGGCGTCAATGATTTGTTCGAAATGATTATGAAACAATATAAAAAAGATATTGTTTTCATGGACAAGTTGCGTAGCACTATTAAGAAAGTTGAAGATGGCCTAAAAGAAATCGAAGAGATGGTAAATGGACTTCCGGAGCATGCGCTTAAAGATATTGCCAAGAAGTTCAATGTTGATTGTCAAGGTAACAACAAAGAGACGATTAAAATTGTTACTGGAATCATCAGAGGCATCGAAGTTTCAATGGATCTTAAAATGAAATTTCTCAAGTCGATGAAGTAGGAGTATAACTTGGCAGGCGTAGTAGTTATGTCCTTTTTTATGGTGTTTTAGTTATGTATTTTTTTTATTTGTGTATGGTTTTTAATGTTATTAATACGTATCGTTTTATGTTAACGAATTAATTAATGTATTTACTGTGTCAATGGTTGCTTCTGTAATTTTAGAAATAGTTGTGTTTATGAAGTTATGTACCAGGTTAAAAAAATAAAATAAGGAAAATTAAAACATTTTGTATAAGAAGATAAAAAAATATAAAATTATTTTGTCTAAAAATATAAATTTCATTATTTGTATATGATTAATTATAAAGATAAGATCATAAAGTTTTTTTAAAGTATGGTGTTTTAAACATAAATAAGGTTTTAAAGAAATAACAAGTTGTAGATGAGAGGTAAAGAATACAATGCATAGTATGGTGTTTAAACATCAATAAAGCATTAGTCGAACAGTTCAACAGTATGGTGTTTAATCATCAAAAAAGGATTTATAGTCGGCATCTCAAGGCATTAGTCAAAAAGAAATAGTTAAATATTCAAAAATTCATAGTATGGTGTTTAAACATCAAACAAGCACTTTATAGTCAGCATGTTCAAGCAAACGAGATGTAATGTTGCCATGTGCATTTCTATCTGTCTCTCTCCTTACTTCAATTGGTAGTCGCAGGTATCTAATCAAATCTTTAGTCACCCTATCAAACCGCTTATTTAGATCATGCAAAATGATCTTGGTCACATAGTTTTTCCTTAAGTCATTAAGTTGAAGTTTTTGTAAGTTGTTGACTTCATCTTCTCTACACAAACCACATTCCCAATCTAACAAAAAACCCCTATATGTCTCCATGTGCCTTATTAGGAAAACACCACAGTCAACCTTATTAAATTCAGTTCTCCAAGGCATTGCCAGACGATGTATTTTTGCAGTTGAGATATGGCGTCCATTTGGGTGTTGATTCTGAATCAAGTAGTCTGCAAATGTCATTTTCTACATTAAAAATACAAATTAAAATTTAGATGAACACTTTTTAATGGTATGGTTTGGTGTTATACAATTACAAAGTAATAAAAAAATTAACATTTTATCCGCCCAGCCTGAATATTTTTTGGTAATAGACATTCGCGGCATAACTCCAATATTGTCAATAAGTTCAACCTTAGGAGTTTTTAGATTGAAACACATCATGTAGAAATGTTGCTGGTTAATGATAGGTACAAAAACAAGTTCAAATTCAGATATGTTGGGGTGGTTAACTTCACTAAGAACAGCTTCCATGTTTTGGTTGAATTCAACGTTCATTTCCTCAACACTCTTTTCATATGTATTCCTATTCTGTAAATTTGAAGTATTAAAAACAAAAATTAGGGATATGCTAATTAAGGTGTTTGGAGTAAAAAACATAGCAGGTATAATGCAAAACATACCAACAACAGCTGTGTGCATAAGAGTCTTGAAATCGAATCCTTTGACTTGTATTTTTCCTCATAGTTAAGGATTTGAGCCATACAAGTATGACGTTTAGGTGGATGTAATGATCCGAACGCATGCTCTAAAATATAAACCTTGGAACACCAGCTTTGTCATGTATTTTAATAAGTATATCCCTGCACACATGTCTGAAATTAGGAAATATATAAAATTTGTTCAAGTTTGTTGTTTAGAAGATATGGTGTTTATTACCATTTTTCCCCACATGCAGATGATACATAATTAGATACATTATTTTCCAGAGGTGTTCGCTTTTGATCCAAAGAGACTACCCGTTCGAAGTATGGTGAGCAAAGCACAGATGCCAATTTTTTGCATCTAACCGGTCTGTCTTGGTGCAATTCACTTTTATCAACTTCAGCAACAACACTTTAAGGGACACTATCTTGTTGCAATTCACTTTTACCAACTTGAACATCAACACATCGAGGGTCACTTGGCTCACCACCAAGTATAGACAACCCAACTGTTGTCTCTGGTGTTTGGTCATACACAACTACATCTGCTGCATTCAATTGAATTGGCTGCACATGTGTATCACCAGCGATTGTAGTCACACCAACCTCTGTTTTTGGTGTTTGGTCATAAATTGGAACATCATCTATCTTTCTTTTACCTTTACCACCATCTGTAGTGCTTTGATGCATATAAGATTCAACAGTTTTATCTATTTCAGATAAGAAAGTACAAGTGAATTCTGGTGTTTGATCAAACACAGGCTATGCTGCAGCACTGGTATCATTTGAATGACCAGCTGGTGTCATTTGGGTTGTATTCAAATCAAACTGAAAATCATTTGTAGAGGGAACAACTGATGGTGTTTTCAGTTTGGTGTTTGACATTTTTTCCGATAACAAGCTCCATATTTTTAGATGCACATTGTGAGGCCCCGAAACCGGGCACCTCACAGAGGTTGGTTTTCATCATAACACATAGCTCTTAAACTAAAAACTTTCATAATCATGCAGCGGAAATGTAAACATAGTTTGATAAACAGAAGTCAATAAAGTGTCTGTATCAAAAACATATCGGATTGCCAAAACCAATGGATCGTCTGACTTGATGCCCGTGCTCCATGCATTCTCTAATCTTACCTTCAACCTGACATACATGCTAAATCAAGTCAGCTTACGCTGGTGAGTTCTAGTTTTCATAAAACATCATTAACATAAACACCATTTCATACACGTAGTCCATAACCTTAGCACATAACATCAATACCATCATCGTCATCATACGTTCCACTGTCACCATATGAACAGTGGGCTTATGCCGGCACAAGGCTCCATGTTTATAGTCCGATCGACTCTTACCATGTTTATAGCCTGATCGGCTCTTACCATGTTTATAGCCCGATCGGCTCCGTGTTTATAGCCCGGTCGGCTCCATGTTTATAGTCCGATCGACTCTCATGTTTATAGTCCGGTCGACTCCATGTTTATAGCCCGGTCGGCTCCATGTTTATAGTCTGATCGACCCTTACCATGTTTATAGCCTGATCGGCTCTTACCATGTTTATAGCCCGATCGGCTCCGTGTTTATAGCCCGGTCGGCTCCATGTTTATAGTCCGATCGACTCTCATGTTTATAGTCCGGTCGACTCCATGTTTATAGCCCGGTCGGCTCCATGTTTATAGTCCGGTCGACTCTCATGTTTATAGTCCGATCGACTCTCATGTTTATAGTCCGGTCGACTCTCATGTTTATAGTCCGATCGACTCTCATGTTTATAGTCCGGTCGACTCTCATGTTTATAGCCCGATCGGCTGTTCATATCCTGATATAGTCAGGTCATCATTCATACTTACCCAGTACAAGTACCGGAGCATCATCATTCTCACATATCCTATAGCACTTATAGGGACCTCATTCATTCATCATACATGATACACTAGCATCATATCATCGTTCATCATAATCACCATACATTCCATGTTAGCATTAGAACATCATTCATAGTGTTAACCATGGCATCTTAGGCATGTCATACTAATATCATTTCATCATACAATCATAACATACTAGTATCATTATCATATCATAACATCAAGTCGTCATGCCTACATATCATACTTCCATCCTAGCAATCTAGGACCTTGTCATACTTCTATAACCATTCTCATAGTTATATTCACGAAGCATATTATCATAAGTCATCATCATACCATGTGCTAGCATCATTATCATGTCATGTCATTTATTATCCTAACTCATTTTTCATGCATTCATCATACTTAGCATACCTTCATGCATGCATTATTCTAACACATAAACTTGCATACATAGTCAGGGCATATCATAATCCATTCATCATCATCATGAGCACAAAACATTATAGACATAACAACAAGCATGTATGTCAGCCCAAAACATTAAACATAAAAGAGGGCGTCTAGAACTCACCTGACAGTAGACTCTTGTTAACCTTAGCCGAACTCCTTAGCTAGGGCCTTAAGGACCTATATCAGTTACATCATATCGTCACATACCATCACATCACATACTTAGACTTAGAAATTATTCTAAGTCCTCATAGCCTACTAGTCCCCCTTTCTGAATCCAAGTTCTCGAAACTTAGCTAAGTGTTCGAAACCCTTGAAATTCGTTAAGTTCTCATGTACACGAATTGCCATGTACTCGAAACATCCCTTGTTCACGAAATGCCCTGTACACGAAATTCCATGTACACGAAATAGCCATTGTACTCGAAATACCCCTGTACACGAAATTCCATGTACACGAAATAGCCATTGTATTCGAAATACCCATGTACTCGAAATACTCATGTACACGAAATTCTAAGTATGATTTCGAGTACCCATAGTGCATAGCTTCGTATACTCATCATTTTGTCATTAAACATCTCAGAAATTCATATAAGACCTTGGGGAGCTAGTTCTAGGTTCCTTATGTTGTTACCAACGTATTGGAACCTCAAAGTTATGAACTTTATGCATAAAGGGGTGAGCTTTATGCATAAGTTCACCCTTTGTTTAACCATCCTAACTTTTGTATAAAAATCCAGCTTTCTATACATGAATCACTTACTTGAAGGTAGCTGATCCTCCTGGTAGAATCCCGTGCGTTTCCTACTTCGTTTGGTCGATCAAAGTTTGATTCTTGAAATTCTTGGACTTAAACTTCGTGTACTCGAGAGGGACTGTGCTTCCAACCAGAGGTTGTCACATTTCCCAAGGCACGACTATTTATAGACAAGGTGCCCGTACTCGAACACCTGAGTACACGAAATAGGGAGTACTCGAAATATGGTGTACTCGAAATCTCCATATTTCGAGTACACGATTTCTAAGCCCCATCTTGGTTATTTTCGTCTATTTTCTCACAAGTTACTTATCCATTACACGTACGTAGAATTCAAATAACTTGTATCTTAGACAAATTTGGGATGTTACAAGTCTCCCCTCCTTACCATAGGTTTCGTCCCGAAACCTGCCTTGTTACACATCGAACAAATGAGGATACAACTCCCTCATCTCGTCCTCCAATTCCCACGTCGTGTCTGAACCTTTCCGATGCTTCCACTGAACTCTTACTTGACGAACCGTTTTATTCCTTAACTGCTTTTCCTTCGTATCCACAATGGCGACCGGTTCTTCAATGTAGTTCAGTCGGTCATCTACCTCAATGTCATCCAAAGGAACATGCGCCTGCTCGTCTGCCAAGCACTTCCTAAGATGCGACACGTGAAAGGTAGGATGAATCCCGTTCAGCTCCTCTGGTAGGTCCAGTCGATACGCGACTTTCCCTACCCTTGCCTCTATCCGAAACGGTCCAATGTACCTCGGACTCAACTTGCCCCGCTTTCTGAATCGAATGATTCCCTTCCATGGTGATACTTTCAGCAACACTCGATCGCCAACATCAAACTCGATCGGTCTCCGGCGCTTGTCAGCGTAGGACTTTTGGCGATCTTGTGCAGC